>VDCT01000683.1:0-17988 GCA_009763385.1 Coix lacryma-jobi var. lacryma-jobi | reverse complement strand
GGTTCCTCCAGAGAATCTCCAAGTAATATTTTGAGAAATCTTGAAGTGCTCCATAGCTAAAGAATTTCCATGGTGTGCACTTTTCTCGAAAAGTGCACCCATAGGCTGTAGCCCCCGAGCCTCTTTGTAATTTATAATAACTTGAGGATCTTTGATCCTTTTTCCGAGTAATCCTGGGTCAAGAAAAAACATTTCCCTTATGGTATATACCCTGCAGCCCCCGAGCCTGAGTTCCGAGTACCTGAGTAGTCGGTACTTGGGGTCTCCAATATATTACCGGGTAATCCATATGGGTTGTGAGAAGTTAAAACATGACACTAATCTATTGCTTAATCCATCCGAGTAATAAATATTTGGCTTCAAGTGGGTAATGTTTTCATCAAACATCCCTTTTCACCCCACTGAATAAAAATTACCGCAAGGACTACAATCATTGTTCAGTGATTGTTTCACCTGTCCACATTGATTCTTGTCGTGTTCTGCAACTGCAAAACTTTGTCGGCTTCCTCTTGAAGTATACACGTCAAGCAAACCCATCACTGGTGTCAGGCCTCACATGTACAACAGTACACAGAGAAATTTACTGATCTCTGGTTACTTATATCCGTGAACTGTGTCCATAGACCATGATCAGCCGCCTAGAAATACCCTGCCTGGGGAGCAAGGAAACCACACCTTCCTGAGTATATGACTTCTCTTAATCCCTTGAATGTTATAACATCTATAGCGGAGATGTCTGAGCCCCCGAGTGTCTTCCTTATGTAAGATAGATGAAGTGTCTAGAAGAACTCTTGTGAAGGGATCATCCGTTAGGGTGGTTTCCAAGTGGTCGCGAGCAGAGGGATACAAAGGTGCGCCTAAAAGAACTCTTGTGACTCCAGCATCGCGGGCAACCTCGGGGTCACAGGTTGTCAAAAGGCGCCCGGGTTTAGGCTGACTATCGAGTTCCTTGTGCACTGGGGTAGAGCCTTGAACCCATCTTGGGATGCACTGAAAAGATAGTGTCTACCCAAGGTTCTATGTCTGCTTTATTGCGTCTCACTGAACCCAGTCCTTGGTGCATTATGCATCAGGACTCTGTACCTTGATTACACTAGAGTAGTGTTTTACATCCTGATTGAACTTGTACTGGAAGCTGCTGTATCTCAAGATGTATCCATGCATCTCTATTGTAATCCGAGTAATAATCAATAAGATCCGGGTACTTAGAATGTTTTCCGAGTCCTTTGTCTTTTCCTCCGAGTACTAAATGTGCCTTGTAAAAGAACAATGTCGTCTGTTTGCGGGTTGCCTATTCACTGATACTGACGCCGTCTGAAACGTCCCCCAGCCGTTAGGGTTTTGAACGGTTTCATAACGCCGTTTGGAAAAGGTGAACGGTTGCCGAAACATATCTATAATAAGCCACCATTGAGCTTACGATTTCTTCATTCTTTCATCAAGCCATAGCCTTCTGAGTTAGAAATCCCATAGCCAACCCATTAGTTGATGCGTAGAAAGTCCCTTGTCGTCAACATGGGTCCCAAGAAGCAAACCGCAGCTGAGAAGAAGAAGGCGAAGACCACCAGCGGGAGACCACGCCACCCGTGCCCTCCAACAGATGTGCTTGCTTGGAAAGCGCCGAATACCAAAGAATCAGAGCTTGTTTTCCTGGCACAGCAAGGGTTACTCCGGTCATAACCGATGGACCAGTGGAGGGTACCCATCGATCATTGCGCTCCCGCTCCCAACACGACGGAGATAGTGATGTTCAAGTCTTTCGTGGAGCGTGGATTGGGGCTCCCAGCATCTGACTACTTGAGGGGATTACTGCACTATTATGGTTTGACCCTCAACCACATTACTCCCAATGCTTGTTTACACATTGCTATCTTCACTCACCTTTGTGAGGCTTTTCTAGGATCTGCCTGTGACACCCCAATTTTAAGAACAAAATTGGAGCACAATATATGTATGCCAGGATCAATTTTCATACATATATCGACATGGCGTGAGTTGGGGGGAAAACGTTGGGCCAGGAGGTGGGCCGGCGTGGCTGGCGGAAGAAAGAAGAGAAGGATGGCAGGCCGGCGTGGAGAGGGGAGCGGGCCGGCGCTGAGGAGAGGAGGCCAGTGGCTGGACCCGAAAGTGAGGGACGCGGCCGGCTGGGCCAAACAAGGAGAAGGGGGAAAGGAGGGTTTAGCCCTTTGCCTATTCTTTTCTTTTCTTTTCTCTTTCCAAATTCATTTTGAAATCAAATTTAAATCCATTTCAAATCAAAACAGTTTGAAAACTTTTGAAAATATTTTCCCTAGATATTTAGAAATAAAATTTGAGTTTGATTTCGCAAAACTTTTATAAATCTTTTTGTTGCTTTTCTAAATAGAGTAAATTCGATCCGCCCTATTCGGGTTTACTAAATTCTTTTTCAAAGCACCCAATAAAAATTATGCAACCGCATGAATGCAACAAACATCTGGCTAGAATTTTCCTCCATCTAGGATTTTGGTCATTTTCTTATTGAATTCTGATTTATTTTAATTAATTAAATACCCGGGGTGTTACAAACTTAGCCTCTTAACTTGAATCTCATCCCGAGATTCGGAGAGGCTACAGTCAATACAAAGAAGCAAATCAAACAAGAGCACAAGCACATGTCAATCAACGTTCTACGAGTTCACAAATTATGGTGGGCATCCTACTATTGGAGGACCTACTTTGAAACAGAGTTTGAATTTTCAGCAGAGAAAGGGTCTACAGAAGTGGGAAAAAGGGTGGAGCTTTGTAAACATAGTTTTACAAGACGACCATTGTACCTAGGCTGACGTCCTACGGTCAACACGGCTTTGATACCACTCTGTGACACTCCAATTTTTTGAACAAAATTGGAGCACAATATATGTATGCCAGGATCAATTTTCATACATATATCGACATCAAAGTAAATATCAAAACAATGTTTTATTAATATATCGAACATTATTACAAAAATAACCCTCGGGACTGAAAGAAAAGTATAGACTCTCAACAGACTCTGATGTAGACTCGCGGAAACTGGACGCCACTCCACAGGAAGGTCGACTGGGGGCTGCGCCATCCTAGTACAAGTCATCGGGGTCGAATCCACCGTCTTCTGGGTACTCCTGCTCCTCATAGGCGTAGTCTCCAGTGTCTGGGTGGGGTAGCAGGGGTTCAAAGAGGAAGGGTGAGTACATCGAAATGTACTCCGCAAGTGTAGGGAATAAATGCTTATGAGGCTAATAACAAAGGTAGGCTGACTTTGTTTGACTCAAGCGCCTAAAGCAACACATCCTATTAATCCTATTAATTCTATGCACCTATTTACTAGGTTATAACCAAAGTCTCCATCTGTAACAGTAACCACACTCGGAGTCGCACCGAGCAAACAACACTCGGAGTCACACCGAGCAACCAACACTTGGAGTCCACCAAGCAACCACACTTGGAGTCACACCAAGCAAACCCACACCTGAAGTCCATCAGGCAAACCACACCTGAAGTCCATTAGATGACCCGAACCACACCAACCAATAACCAACTAATCTCGAAGAAGTCCAAGCCGCTCATGACTGTGAGCACGGCTGATATATCAGTTTTACACTCTGTAGAGGTTGCACATCGTTACCCATGAGTCATGTAGTTCCCGTCACGCTAAATAATGCCAAGGTGCATAACGGGTTGCACTGTAAGGCCTTTACAAAGCCCCCTCCAAGCCCGTTCCACACTTTTTGACCCTTCAAGTCGCGTTGATCGTCTCATCGAGCTCTACGCAATAGATCTATTTACGTTCTGTTTTATTACTTATGATGTATTGTATCTTTTTGCTTTGTTTGCCCATGTATTGATGTGTGATCCAGAGGTGCGAGTTCGAGGACGCTCCCGACCCTTCTTGTGATCCTACAGCTTCGACCCAGCCCGAAGGCAAGTGTCCTTGAACATCTTGCTCCTGTATTTATTTTATTTTGAGTTAGAGTAGTTAGATCCAGTAGTTTCATGCAGTCTTAAATTGAATCCCATGATATGGTTTACTAGCACTTGATTATATTTTCCTTGATACCTGGTTTTGGGATGGATTGGGTAGAAGCCATGCTTAGCCTTGCTGTCTTGGGTTGGGATGGTTAATTACAATTAATTCTGATTAATGATCTATGGAACATGTGGGCTGGTAATGAGTAGTATGTTGAGTAGGTAAATCCGGCAGGATGGACCGTATTGGTGGTTTTGTGCCGTGGGACTCGGCAGCTGTATTTGGTTTTTGGTTTTGGGCTCGTGCTAGATTATCCTGCCTGGATCCCTAGGACTCGGTTCTCGAAGACTGTAACCCGGCTTAACAGCGCAACCATGAGATCGGGATGAGCTGGACCTGGCTAATTAATTAGTTACCTCCAAGTTGAGGGTCCACACGGGGTTTGTTGTAGTGGATCACGAGGGGGCCCTAGGGGTCATAGACCTTTGTACGGGGTGAAACCTTAGAGTTACGTGTGGAACGGGCTTGGAGGGGGCTTTGTAAAGGCCTTGCAGTGCAACCTGCTATGCACCTTGGCAATGTTTAGCGTGACGGGAACTGCACGACTTATGGGTAATGATGTGCAACCTTTGCATAGTGTAAAACTGATATATCAGTCGTGCTCACGGTCATGAGCGGCTTAGACTTCTTCGAGATTAGTTGGTTACTGGTTGGTGTGGTTCGGATCATCTAATGGACTTCAGGTGTGGTTTGCCTGATGGACTTCAGGTGTGGGTTTGCTTGGTGTGACTCCAAGTATGGTTGCTTGGTGGACTCCAAGTGTTGGTTGCTCGGTGTGACTCCGAGTGTGGTTTGCTCGGTGCGACTCCGAGTGTAGTTTACTGTTACAGATGGAGACTGTGGTTATAACCTAGTAAATAGGTGCATAGAATTAATAGGATTAATAGGATTTGTTGCTTTAGGCGCTTGAGTCAAACAAAGTCAGCCTACCTTTATTATTAGCCTCATAAGCATTTATTCCCTACACTTGCGGAGTACATTTCGATGTACTCACCCTTCCTCTTTGAACCCCCTGCTACCCCACCCAGACACTGGAGACTACGCCTACGAGGAGCAGGAGTACCCAGAAGACGGTGGATTCGACCCCGACGACTTGTACTAGGATGGCGCAGCCCCCGGTCGACCTTCGTGTGGAGTGGCGTCCAGTTTCCGCAAGTCTACATCAGAGTCTGTTGAGAGTCTGTACTTTTCTTTTAGACCCGAGGGTTATTTTTGTAATAATGTTCGATATATTAATAAAACATTGTTTTGATATTTACTTTGATGTCGATATATGTATGAAAATTGATCCTGGCATACATATATTGTGCTCCAATTTTGTTCTTAAAATTGGGGTGTCACAGAGTGGTATCAAAGCCGTATTGACCGTAGGACGTCAGCCTAGGTACAATGGTCGTCTTTTAAAACTATTTTTACAAAGCTCCACCCTTTTTCCCACTTCTGTAGACCCTTTCTCTGCTGAAAATTCAAACTCTGTTTCAAAGTAGGTCCTCCAATAGTAGGATGCCCACCATAATTTGTGAACTCGTAGAACGTTGATTCACATGTGCTTGTGCTCTTGTTTGATTTGCTTCTTTGTATTGACTGTAGCCTCCCCGAATCTCGGGACGAGATTCAAGTTAAGGGGGTAAGTTTGTAACACCCCGGGTGTTTAATTAATTAAAATAAATCAGAATTTAATAACAAAATGACCAAAATCCTAGATGGAGGAAAATTCTAGCCAGATATTTGTTGCATTCATGCCGTTGCATAATTTTTATTGGGTGAAAAAGAATTTATTAAACCCGAATAGGGCGGATCGAATTTACTCTATTTAGAAAAGCAACAAAAAGATTTATAAAAGTTTTGCGAAATCAAACTCAAATTTTATTTCTAAAATCTAGGGAAAATATTTTCAAAAGTTTTCAAACTGTTTTGATTTTGAAATGGATTTAAATTTGATTTCAAAATGAATTTGGAAAGAGAAAAGAAAAGAAAAGAATAGGCAAAGGGCTAAACCCTCCTTTCCCCCTCTCCTTGTTTTGGCCCAGCCGGCCGCGTCCCTCACTTCCGGGCTCAGCCACTGGCCTCCTCTCCTCAGCGCCGGCCCGCTCCCCTCTCCACGCCGGCCTGCCTATCCTCCTCTTCTTTCTTCCACCAGCCACGCCGGCCCACCTCCTGGCCCAACGCCTTTTCCCCCCCAACTCAAGCGCGGGCCGTCTCGCCCCTCCGGCCCGAGCAGCCGCCACGCACACCCCCGCCCGCGTTCCCTCGCTCTGGCTGACAGACGGGCCCCATCCCTCTCTATTGCCACTGCCTATGACGAGGAAGGCCCCACCAGGTCAGACTCGTCAGGCCGTCCCCAACCTCCGGTCCTGCCCTACGCGCGCTCATCCGCCCTCGCCTTCACCGATCTTCCTGGGCCCATAGCAACAGCAGAGGCCACGCCGCCACCCCCCTCCCCTCTGCTTACTTAAGCCTTTGCGAGGCTTCCGCACGCGATCTTCCCCACCCAGCAGATCACCACCCCTCCCTTGGACGCCACAACAGAGGAACGTCGCCGCCACCATTACCGGCCGCTCCGTGCTCGGCCAGTCGCTCCAACCACCCTCGCCCTTCAAGGGGCAGGCTCGAGACATTGCACGAGTCTTCCACCATCTCACTGTTCCGCGCCGCGACCTCTATAGCTCCACAATGCCGCCGTTCGAAGCTCGCCGGAGGAGCATCTCCACCGAGCCTCCTCTGTCGTCAAATCTTCACGGCCGAACCACCTCCGATGCCGAGTACCTCTCCAGTGGACGCGGGGTGAGTTTCCCGATCGATCCCGCCTAACCCCGTATCCTCTACCGGCCTCTAGGGCACCCCCCGAGCGAGCTCCGACGTCCACCCATGGCGCCGCCGCGCAGACCCTGACGCCGCCGTGCTCATCACAGCCGCCGGCAACCCTCCTTTCCCCCCTTTCGCTCATGCGCCGTCCGATCAAACTCCAGCGGCCACGATTAGATTTGCACCCACCGAACCGGTATACACCGGTGGTGGACCTCGCCCACTGCACACACGTATCGCGGTCCACGAGCATGTGGTGCACCCAGCCAACCGGTGAGTGCCACGCGTCGCCACGTCGACATCCACGCAACCAAAGCCGACCAGCACTGGCACTTTAGCACTTAAGCCCTCCACCGTTTCCGAAAACAACCCGCACTACATCTGTCCTGTTCACCGAGTCATGGGAAAGATTCGTTTTAGCCCCTGACTTTCCGAGAAAATGAGGCGCAGTCCTCTGGACCGCTGCACAGCCCCGTCAGCGCCTCGTCAGCACCCGCTGGCGCCAAGGGTCAGCCACGCACGCCACGCCAGCGTCCACCCGACCAACCGTGCGCGTTTTGCAAAGTAGACCCCGGCTTTGTTTTAAATCAACCCACCGCCCATCAGCATTATTCATTGAGTCACAGAAAACTTGCTCCCTAGCCCCTGTCGTTTCTAGAAAATGAGGCCCGGTCCTGCTACCATTTCTTTTCAGATTTAATTTATTTAACATATGAAAATGACTTCAGTTTATTTACAAAATTGCCACACGACTTCAAAAGCCCATAACTTGCTCATTTTAACTCCGATTTGACCAGTTCAAGTCGCGTTAGATTTGTCTCATCAAGCTCTACACAATAGATCTATTTACATTCTGTTTTATTACTGTATGATGTATTGTATCTTATTTGCTTTGTTTGGGCCATGTATTGATGTGTGATCTAGAGAGTGCGGAGTTCGTGGACGCTCCTGACCCTTTTTGTGATCCTACAGTTCCGACCCAGCCCGAAGGCAAGTGTCCTTGAACATCTTGCTCCTGTATTTATTTTATTTTGAGTTAGAGTAGTTAGATCCAGTAGTTTCATGCAGTCTTAAATTGAATCCCATGATATGGTTTACTAGCACTTGATTATATTTTCCTTCACACCTGGTTTTGGGATGGATTGGGTAGAAGTCATGCTTAGCCTTGCTGTCTTGGGTTGGGATGGTTAATTATAATTAATTCTGATTAATGATCTATGGAACATGTGGGCTGGTAATGAGTAGTATGTTGAGTAGGTAAATCCGGCAGGATGGACCGTATTGGTGGTTTTGTGCCATGGGACTCGACAGCTGTATTTAGTTTTTGGTTCTGGGCTCATGCTAGATTATCCTACCTGGATCCCTAGGACCCGGTTCTCGAAGCCTGTAACCCGGCTTAACGCGCAACCATGAGATCTGGATGGGCTGGACCTGGCTAATTAATTAGTTACCTCCAAGTTGAGGGTCCACAAGAGGGTTGTTGTAGTGGCTTATGAGGGGGCCCTGTGGGTCGTAGACCTTTGTACGGGGTGAAACCTTAGAGTTACGTGTGGAACGGGCTTTGGAGGGGGCTTTGTAAAGGCCTTACAGTGCAACCCGTTATGCACCTTGGCAATTATTTAGCGTGACGGGAACTACATGACTCATGGGTAACGATGTGCAACCTCTACAGAGTGTAAAACTGATATATCAGTCCGTGCTCACAGTCATGAGCGGCTTGGACTTCTTCGAGATTAGTTGGTTATTGGTTGGTGTGGTTCGGGTCATCTAATGGACTTCAGGTGTGGTTTGCCTGATGGACTTCAGGTGTGGGTTTGCTTGGTGTGACTCCAAGTGTGGGTTGCTTGGTGGACTCCAAGTGTTGGTGCTCGTGGTGACTCCGAGTGTTGTTTGCTCGGTGCGACTCCGAGTGTGGTTACTGTTACAGATGGAGACTTGGTTATAACCTAGTAAATAGGTGCATGAATTAATAGGATTAATAGGATGTGTTGCTTTAGGCGCTTGAGTCAAACAAAGTCAGCCTACCTTGTTATTAGCCTCATAAGCATTTATTCCCTACACTTGCGGAGTACATTTCGATGTACTCACCCTTCCTCTTTGAACCCCTGCTACCCCACCCAGACACTGGAGACTACGCCTATGAGGAGCAGGAGTACCCAGAAGACGGTGGATTCGACCCCGATGACTTGTACTAGGATGGCGCAGCCCCAGGTCGACCTTCCTGTGGAGTGGCGTCCAGTTCTTCCGCAGTCTACATCAGAGTCTGTTGAGAGTCTGTACTTTTCTTTCAGTCCCGAGGGTTATTTTGTAATAATGTTCGATATATTAATAAACATTGTTTTGATATTTACTTTGATGTCGATATATGTATGAAAATTGATCCTGGCATACATATATTTGTGCTCCAATTTTGTTCTAAAAATTGGGTGTCACAGAGTGGTATCAAAGCCGTATTGACCGTAGGACGTCAGCCTAGGTACAATGGTCGTCTTGTAAAACTATGTTTACAAAGCTTGCCAACTGTGTGGACGGGCTTGGAGGGGGCTTTGTAAGGCCTTACAGTGCAAACCTGATGCACCTTGGCATTATTTAGCGTGACGGGAAGTACGATGACTCATGGGTAACGATGTGCAACCTCTATCAGAGGTAAACTGATATATCAGTCGTGCTCACAGTCATGAGCGGCTTGGACTTCTTCGAGTTAGTTGGTTATGGTTGGTGTGGTTCGGGTCATCTAATGGACTTCAGGTGTGGTTTGCCTGTGGACTTAGGGTTTGCCCCCCTTGTGATCCCAAAGTATGGCCTCTTTTGCTGTGGGCTCCGCCCTGGTTTTTTTTCTTTTTTTTTTTCGCAGCCACTTCAGTGTGCGTTGCTTGGTTGGGTGACTCGAGAGGTATAGTTGTGCAGTGGCACACATTGCTCGGTGTGTGGTCACCTATTGCCGAGTGGGTATGTTGGGCTGCTTCGGACAAGGCGGCTGCGGTGCGAGGCTCCCGATTATTTCCCTCCTTGCCGAAAATCTCTAGTATGCCGGTATTTGCAGACTGTTACCGCTGGGAGAGTTGTCTACCCAAACGTTTTGGTGGCCTGATGAGTAGAGTCTGGTTAAGACCTATACTAACTGAACGCCAAACACTGTGAGGATGTTGGGTTAGCAGGAGCGAGCAGAACCTATCCGCGTGAGAGTTCCAATAGGGAGTTGCAATTTTCACCAATGGAGTAGAGAATTGGGGAGGCAGAACATTTGGCTTACGCTTTCGTTGACTACATGCTATACAAGGTAGTCATACGCTTTACGTCAGAGCAGCAATGGATTCATGCCCACACCTCGCAGGCCCCTTGCTGTTTCGCACGTCTTGTAGGCATCAGGTTCTCCATTCCTGGTTGCGGTCAAACAAAGTCAGGTGCCCGATCCCTGTTGGAGAGTTGTTATTGTGTGCAAGCTAGATCCGTTCTTTGGCATTTGCACTATCTGCTCAGTGTTATCTAGGAGTAGTATTATAGTAGTTAGTTATATTAGTTATCACTTAGTTATCTTTCCCCCTATCTACCTATCCATCCACCTTACCTTAACCTTCATTTCATGCTTACTATCCATCTCATAATTCTTTCTAGTCTTTCATCTCCTCTCTTCTCTTCTCTCTCCTTTCCCCTTTCTATTCTTCACTTCATCATCCCCTCCTGATATCACTCATACACCACCCTAGCCTCCTTGGGATCAAATAAATTGACACTGGTACTCCCCAGGCGAAGGTGCTACTACGAGTTTTGTGCGCTTGCAGAAATCCCTTAGGTAGATGCAATCTCTCTAGTAGTCCTACTAGTGTCGGGATTGACAACCCCATTTGCATTAGGTAGATAGCATGCTTTAGCTCACTCCTTTAGGTATAGTGACTGGACTTGACAAGCATTTCTGGCCGCCGTTGCCAGGATAGATTCATAGTCTACTCCTAGTAACGGACGTTAGCAAGTGTCAACAAGCATTTCTGGGCCGTTACCGGGGATAGATTCTAGCTCTATCTTTAGTGAAGTAAGAACTACCAACAGTTGGGGTCGCCGCACTCAAAACATCCCGAGCGTCTCCTCTGCGGCGATGGTTCATGCCGGTTGTTGTGGAACCGCGAGAACCGTTGGCAAGCAAAGCCAACTCATCATCCCCCAAGAATGCCAATGCTCCTCTTTGACAGAAAGAGAGAAGAAAGTGAAAATCCTCCAGAGGTGTTAGCAAAGAAGCCAGAAAGCAAAGCCTAGACGGGCCAGAAGGTTCTCATAAGAAGCCTCGTCATGGCGTAATCTCACTGGACTTGAGCATAACTAAGAGCTCGTCGCATGTGAGGTCTCATAGTAGACGATTCGATGATCGCCTGGACCTTTGAGTCCCACACTGACCGATCAGAGTATGCAAAAGCTTCAAAGCTCTCTCATGATCATCGAAAGGCAATAACTCCTTGTTCGCCCTCATCCTGTTGACAATCACCTAAAAGCGAGCGAATAAACTCCTATGCTCTCGCCAGGCATATGTCTAAAGTTCTCATACTCCCGCTTGTGCGACTCGTAGAGACGGGATTTGACTGAGAGGTTCCCTCATGGAAGCGCATGAGGGTCGCCCAAATCTCACGAGCCGTGGGAGATGAGAAACGCGATCAAACTCAGAGACACTCAAACACGAGAAAAGAGCATTACGGGCTCGGCTATTGGCATCGTGCTCATCGATCTGAAGCGAGTAACACGATCAGCCAAGACCACGTAATCTCCTTGTTGCAAATCTCCCAGACAGAAGCACCCATGCTCTGAAGAAGGCGACATGCGTATCTTCCAATACGCATAGTTCTCCATCGAAAACGGCGGTTTGCCCACGCCGCGATCCATGTCGCCTTCGGTGGATCTGGAACCGGCTAAGGTGGAAGATCCTTAACCCGCTCCGAACCAATGAAGGACCGAGAATGCAAATAGCAAGGCGACCAGAGGGGGGGGGGGGGTGATGGGAGCCTCAAAAATTCTCTCGAAACTTTGGTTGTTGTCCGAAAAATCAACCCCAAAAAGCTTCGAACCGAATCGTGTGCCCATGACCCTTGGAAGAGGGTGGATGATCCCTAGGATCACAGCGAGGCACCACCAAGCGATAGCAAACCAAACGCCAAAAGCACTAGCGCAAGTTCGACCCCTAAAAACCGAGTCCCGGACGTAGATTGAAGGCTGTCGAGAAATCCCCAAATACCGATGCTAACAAGTAGCAAAGATACATAGAGATGTTTCTTGGTTAACTATAGGGCCAAACGAGAAGTCCGAAAACCAAGCAGAAAAGCCGGGAGAGCAAACGCACTAAAACGCAACACTCAGCCAAATCCCGGACTGTCCGGACTTGGAGTCCCAGATTGTCGCGGCAGGTGCGGACTGTCCGCCGGCAAAAATCGCCAAAAGCAAGTCTGCTGAAGTTTGTGGACGACTCGGACTGTCCGCGAGTCCCAACGGCGGACTGTCCGCGGTTGAAAACGCACTTGCCCAACAGCGCAGAGTCAGGCCATTGGGTCCGGCCGACCCCGACGCGCGGACTGTCCGCGGTTCACCGGCGGACTATCACGGATGAAAGAAGGGCGATTTTGGTCGCCTTCACCCAAATCTCACCCAAATCGATCCAATCAAAATCCCTGATCCCAAACTTGGAGAGGATGATCACGAGGTAGTGGGAGACTATCCAAGAAATCATCCACTCAAATCAACTCAATCAACGGGAAATCAAAGGGGAAGGTGATGAACAAAAAGCGCCACGAAAACAAAATCGACCCGATCTACTTGTTCGTGAGGAGTTAGATGAATTCCTTCGGTGGAAATGATCCCTCACTATAAGAACAAGTTTGATTCAGGGGAATTCGAAAGAGCCGTAGAGAGAGATCGGTGATGGGAAAATCGCGGATAGAAACGAAGAACACGAAGAACACGAACAAAACGCGAATCAAGACACCGATCTGGCAACCTGTGGCTACCACACGCTACAATAGTGAGATTACGGTTCTCACTTCCTCAAAATCTAAAGTACACATAGGTATGGTTCTCTGCAGATTAGTAGCTACCGCAGGGGATTGGGAGAGCAGGAAAACCCTAGAGGCAAGAGCCAATGACTGAGATAGTTTGTGAGGTGGGTGTCTCCCCCTACTTATCCTAATTCTAATTCTCACTCTACCCCTAATTATTTACAGAGCGACCAGCTAAACCCTAAGGTTATTCTGGACCAACTCGTGGTAGGTGGTGATTCGACGGCCACGCCGCACAACTGGTAGATTGTCTCGACGCAACCTCACCGATTGCCGCCACGTGCCGCCACCGCTCTGCTTGTCCTTGCCATGACGTCGCACCCCAGTTTTGACGCTGAAACAGGGAAACCAGGCCTTCATGTCCTCCCCCGGTTTTGAGGCCGAAACCGGGAAACCCGCAGTCCATCGCCTGAGTTTTGTGGCCCACAACTCAGAAACCCGTCGCGCCAGGTTTTGAGGCCCAAATGCGGATACATGGGTGTATGCCGAGTCTCTGTGATGAGTGATTGTCAATGGAGATGATCGGCATGTTCTTTGGCTTGTGTTGTGCAGTGTCGAGCACGGAGACAGTGACGATGGCGGGTGAAGGTCAAGTTGCGACGTGCCGTGCCGACGGACCGGGCGCGGATGAAGATGGGCGTGCCGTGCGGCGGACGTGCCATGCCGAGTGATCGGACGGTGAAGGGCGGAGGGGACTAAGCAACCAAGGTTAAGTATAGTTTTATTCCTATCTTGTCAAGTACCGAGGCGTACTAGCCTTTACCACTGACTTAGGTTGAACGCTGGCACAACGAGCCTTACTGTTAAACTAGACCAACTACGTGGTGGAATTCAAGGCGCACAGGGCTGTCACCACCTGCTTGCTACCACAGCTATCCGGGGTCTAGCCGTATCTGAAGGTAAGTCTATAACTAAGCACCACGCCTAATTATATTCTAACTATCTCTATCCTGGCCTAGAATAGAGACACCCTTACGGGCATCAGAGCAAATACTTGACTTAATAAGATAAACACTAAACTAACTAAGCAACCTATTGGCAAAGATCAAACACTAAGCACACTAGAGATTAACTACTATGGCTAAGTGAATTGAAATGTAGGATAGCTAGGTACTCAAGCAATCAATCAAGTACACTACTCAATACTGGTAAGTAGAATAAAGTAATACTTGAAATGATGAACTAGAATATAGTAAAGTGCTTGAGTTACAAGAGCAAAACCTGAACTGGATATGAAGGAAGACTCTTCCCAACTCCAGGACCGATTACTCGCACGCTTCTACTCTTGAGCTAAGCCTTGAGCAGCGCTTCCGCGAGGGCAATGAGGCAAGGATGCCTTGCTCTACTAGCTACCTACTTGCCTAAGCTTGGCTAAATCCTAAGCTATTAGCTCTCTAGCTTTAGCCTTGCTTTCCTCTTTACTTCTTCCTTGCTTTCCTTGCTTGAAGTGAAGTGACGCCTCCAGGGGGTATTTATAGTAGCGAGGTGGAGTAGCGGCTACTCTACCGCCACATCATCGATCCGCGTGATGATGGATGAGAGCCCTTGGATCGTAACCTCCTTCAGATCAATGGTGGAGAAGAATTAAGCATGTGCTTCTTTAATTCAACATGTGCTTCTTTGCATGGCGGCATGCATGATCCACGCCACTCCCTCCTGAGCCCTCTGATGCCACCGACCTAGTGACCGAGGGCTAAGATTTGTCCCTGGGGTGGTCACACGGATCAGTGACGTGGCAGGGGAGAAGTTTGGGCGCCACCTAGGTGGCGGGCGCCACCCCACTAGGTCTCAAATGGGCCCTGGTGAGTGGTCTCGGCCCCTGGTGGGTCCATTCTCCAAATTTGGTCCAAATCCTGCATTCAAATAAAAATCTATGGACATGTGGAATTTGGTTAGTTTGAAACCTATTTGACTACTTTTCATGCCTTTTTAGTGAATTTTTGGGTAAAATGTTGATGGTAAAACAAGTGTTTAAGGACCATCAACAAGCTCCTCCAAGCTAAGCTGTTGCTCGTCCTCGAGCAACAATGCGGTTTAAGCATAGAGATTGAAATAGATAGCACTTAAGATGTATACAAGTGCATATTGTATAGTGAGAAATAACTTAGTGTATATCATTAATCATAGCAATGTGGGGCTTATAGCTTTTCACTTCAAACATGCAAGAGTGAAATAAAGCAGTAGATAGGAAACTTTTATCTTGCTTAGGTTTGACTAGGATTCTGTCTAGAGGTTTTTTAAGGTTTTCAAAAGATAAAAACTTGCTTAAGTCCTCCAAGATTCACTCAATCACTCAAAGGTGTTTAAATCCTCACTTAGGCCAAAATGTAGCATCTCCTTTTTCTAAAGAATGATATGTGGAGTTATAGGTAGGCTAAGAATCATGAGCAAATTGCATAATGTTATTGCTAAGCTAGACATTCAGATCATAAGGAGCAGCAAATCATAAATATTGATCAAGATGTGCATGTGTGGTTATGTGGAAGTGTATAGAGAGATATTTCATAATCCTTCCTAGTTAATTTCTGGGGTCTAGAGCTAATGATAACTCTCTCTTTTTTTTACTCGATACATAGTGAGTAGACAAAAATGTGTCCTCACATTTTCTTAGGACATAGTCCTCTCTTGAGCTACTTTGCTCACTTTTTTTTCATATCTCTCTTTTTTAGCTCTAGATTTCCCCAGATTGTCTATAGGAAAGGATTTTAGAAATGAAAAGGGGGAAGAGAGAGAAATGCTTATTCCCACTGTTGGAATAGCATAAGGCTAGCAATGGAACGTTTGGCAAGGTATTGCATATCTCCAGTGTAGAGAATGAGCAATTTATTTGGTGGTTGCAAACTTCCAAAGTGGAGAGTAAGCAATTTATGGTGGGTGTGTGTATCTTGATCAAAAGAAATGATAAGCTTCTCTACTAAGATCTATGAGGTCTAACAAAGCTCAACACAAACAAAGCTCTTTGTGGTTTTGACTAACAAATATTTGGCTAGTGGTGGGATGGGATAAAATCCAGGAGGAACTTTTAGCAAGGTTTTCATGATTTTTAAAAGAAATCCTCCAGATTTGGTCCTAATTTCACCTCAGCAAGTTTAAAGAATTACTCCATTTCTAACTAACTTTATTCACTAAGCATGATTTTAGTTAAAACATGTGCAACCCACAAAAGCTACAACTTAGATAAAACTAGTTATTCTCACTATAACAATAGCATTTGCATGGCATATTTTATTTCTTATTCAGGTTCCAACATTTTTAAGCAGATTTTATCATTTTTATTCATGGGATAATTACTTAGGCAAGCATATAACATTCAAAAAAATTTCAAAAGATATAGAATTTATGAACCGAACATAAGAGTAAGGTTGAAACATACCTTATTGGCGCGAGGATCTCCCCCAAGCTGGCTTCTTGCTTGGTGAAGGGTCTTCATCTTTCTCGGTCGGAGCTCTTGTTCTTATTTTATTAAAAAGGAAACTATCTAATGTTGTGAAAAAGGGAAACTATCCTATTATGATATTTTATTATTCTAGATAAGTTAACATATACTTATGCATATAACTAATGATAACTGATTTTTTTTTTAGTTACATGCATGACATATGTTATTTATTTGAAAAAGGGAAATTTAAAAGTAAATCCATACCTTAGATCCATGGAATTTCATCCTTATTGGGTGGATCTTCTTCCTTGGGTGCTTCTTCTTTAAGTACTTCATCGGGTTCTTCTTCTTTTGGCACCTCTCCTTTGTCATGTGAATTACACAACTCAGGAGAAGGTGGTTCTTTCTTTCTGTTCCACCTTGTTCTTGGGCGCCTCTTCTTGGTACGAACGGGTTTTGCTTCCTACATGTTAGCGGCATATGCGGGACCACGGGAAAAGGAGAATATTTCCTTCCTCCCTCCTAATGTCATTTCCATTTTACCACTCCCCACATATATGCAAGCATCAACAGTGTTCAAGAAAGGTCTACCTAAGATTAGAGGCACATCTTTCCTATTTCCCATATCTAGTATTATGAAATCAGCAGGAACATATGATCCTCTAATATGGATAGGTAAATCAGTGACTATTCCTTCTACATAGCATGTTGATTGATCACCTAGCACGACATAGGCAGATGTGGATGACATGGGTGGAAAGAACGAGTTTTCATAGAAATCCTTAGATAAAACGTTCACACTCGATCCTAAATCACACATGGCATTTTTAAAGACTTCACCAAAGATTGAGCATCTAATTATGGGACTACCAGGATCACCCTTTTTAACAGTCATGGTTTGATCTTCATAATAGTTAAAATATTTTATTTCAACCATATTTGCAGTTTCCATGTTAGGTTTAGCCGGAATTTTGCCAGTTTCAAAAGATGGTATGATCGCAGCAAGTTGAGCAAATTGGGTTTCTAACATCTTATTAAAGCTAAGTTGATTTTTCAGAGCAGATGAGAAATCTTCCAGTTTAGCATTTATGTTCTCAAGTATTTTATCATTTGACATTAATTTCTTATTCAAAAATTCAGTAGTTCTACCTTGAGAGTAGACTAGATTCTTTAAGAACGAGAAATTATCAGTACTTTGGAAATTAGAGCGAGGGAATGAATTATTACCTTGAGAGTTGGAGTGCTGATTCCATCCTTGATTTTGTTGACGGAAACCGTTGTTGTTGTTGTTGATGATGAAGTTCAAATCTTCATGTAACTCGGGGTAGTGGTTCCCAGAATGTCCGGTTTCTCCACAGACTTCACAAGTCATGTAAGATTCCAGAGATTGGACACTCTCTTGTTGGTTCATCTTCTCACAGCTGTCCAGCTTCTTGGCCAGCAGGTCCATCTTGGCCACGATCATGTCGGCCTCCTTAAGGGAATGCATACCTCGCTTACGGGGCTACAGTCTCTCGTCATTCCATCCTTGGTTCGACACCATCTTCTCTATGAGAGCCTTAGCATCTGCAACATTCAGAGAAAAGAATGCACCGCCGGCGGCGGCATCCAAATGGCTTCTAGAGAGTGGGGTTAGGCCATGGTAGAAGTTCTGGATCAACAGCCAGTCCTCCATACCATGGTGTGGACAAGCAGCGACGTACTCTTGCATTCTCTCCCAAGCCTCAGGAATAGATTCCTCGGCT
>VDCT01000682.1:0-18544 GCA_009763385.1 Coix lacryma-jobi var. lacryma-jobi | reverse complement strand
ACCAGTTAAGACTACACACCGCCCCCATCAGTATGCAGACCTGTACATTCAGAATATCTGAGGTTACATGGAATTCCAAAGCGGATAGTTTCTGATAGAGGACCCCAGTTCATAGCACGTTTTTGGGAACAGTTGCACAAGGAGTTAGGAACCAAGTTGGTAAGAAGTTCGCCTATCACCCCCAGACCGCAGGACAAACGAAAGAGTAAATCAGATTTTGGAAGATATCCTAAGAGCTTGTGTTCTATCTTCAGGAGAGTCATGGGAGAAATGGTTACCCCTTGCTGAGTTTTCTATAACAACAGCTATCAGAAAGTATAAAGATGGCACCTTTTGAAGTTTATATGGACGAAGATGCAGAACCCCAGTAAATTGGGTTGATCTGGAGATCGAGGATTCTATGGTCAGATTATGTAAAGATGCCGAGAATTGTGCAAACAGTACAGCAACATTAAGGTAGCACATCCGCAAAAGAGTTATGCGACACCGAAGAGACCTTGGAATTTCAAGTTGGAGACTATGTGTATCTCAAGGTTTCACCTATGAGAAAGGTCCAACGTTTTGGAATCAAGAAGAAGCTAGCACCTCGATATGTGGGACCATACCAGATCATAGCAAGAAGGGAGAAGTGGCATATGAAGTACAGTTACCCCCAGAGATGAGCGCAGTTTTCCCAGTGTTCACGTATCACAGTTGAAGAAGTGTCTTCGAGTTCCAGAACAAGAGGAAGTTCGGATTCCAGACATCACATCAGATCAGATCTGGAATACTACGAACAACCCAAGGAGATTTTGGATACCAAGACCCGAGAGACTCGTAACCGAACAGTGAAGACTTACAAGATTCTCTGGAGCAATCACGGACCCAACGATGCGACATGGGAAACCGAGGAGTACCTACGCGTAAGCTATCCCGCTTTTGTTAAGAAATGGTACGTAACTCAAATCTCGGGACGAGATTTCTTTAAGGGGGGAAGGGCTGTGACACCCTAGTGTCAAGCACTGCATTAGGAACTTCATTAGCTACTAAAGAAGCATAAGCAATGCATTGCATCATTTCATGTGCATAAGAGTGCTTTTGTCTTTTGTTTATTTATTTGGATTTGGATTTCTATTTGACTTGATGATTTAATTGGATCTCTGTTTTGGCTTTATTTATGAGGAGGTTTTAAAAATGGTTTTCAGAAAAAGTGTCCTATATGAAAGTTGTAGAGAAAATTATTTTGAGCAACTTTTATTTTGGGTCAAACCCTAGTTTGAAGTTTTTAAAACTGTTTTGAGTGGTCAAAGTTTGAAAATTTTGGAAAAAGAAAAGGAAAACGATTTCTCCCGGCGCCCCACCTTTCGGCCCATCTGGCCTTTCGGCCCAACCTCGCGCGCGCTGGCCCAGCTCGCCCGCTCGCGTGCGCCGGTCCGCTTCCGCCTCGCGCGCGCGACATCGCCGCTGACACGCCCGCGCCGTACGCCGGCCGCAACCGCCACGTGGCCGTCGCATGCTGCCGAGGATCCTCGCCGGCCACTCCTCGCTCGATCCTCTCTCACCCGAGCACGCAAGCTATCTTCCCCGGCCACTCTCCGCTCGCCTCGCCTGCCGCACCCGCTCGCCGTGCACGGCATCACCGCGCTGCCTCGCCGACCGCGCTGCCGTGGCCCCGCCACGACCACCGGTCAAGCCGATCAAAACCCCGAGCACCCCTTCACTCCCTCACACTCCCGCACACACTCTCCCACTCTCGCTCGCACTCTCCTCCCCTCGCCACCAAGAGAGCAAGCGCTCGGCTCGCTCTCGCCGCGACCTCCACCGCAACCTCCCCTCTCCGTTCCCAATCCCACCGAGAACCACCGTCCGATTACTTCTGCACCAAGCTCCGCCTACGCCGTGCACACGCCGTGCGCACGTCGTCATCACCGACCGAGCCCCGACGCCGCCGGAGGACGTAGCGCCTCTTTCGGTCCGCCAGTCGCCACCGCCGAGCCGCAACGCCGTTCTTCCTCAACCCGAGCTCCACCGTCTCCCTCCTTCACCGTCAAGCTTCACCGAGTCAAGGCAAGGTGAGAACACCGTCTAGCCTCAACGCTACCGCTCTCTCCCACATCTTCTTCCCCGGCCGAACGCCATAGCCGTCCGCCGCGGACCTCGCTCGTGGCCAAGCTCCTCTGGAGCCAATCAAGCCAAACCAACCCCGTAGCTGTGCTCCTTAGGGTTCACACGAGCTTTTGCCTCCCCTAATTTCTCCGGCGACCGCCGGACACGGCCAAGCCGAGCCTCACCGACGCCACCGTCCGCCGTAGCTCGTCGCCGGCATGCTCCGGCCATGCGCTGGCCAAACCATCACCACCACCGGATGCGCCTCGTCGAGACGAATCTATCTAGCCTAGCCTCGCCGCCGGAAACCTCACCGCCGGCGAGCAGCCGCCGGTCAAACCTCTCCCCTGTTTTCCTCTCTCTGACGGGTGGGTCCCGTTGACCCACGGACCCCGCGCGTCAGCCTCTGTTCGGTCCATGGACCGCATCCACCCGAACCTTCGCCGAGCCCTCGAGCCAGGCCTCGGACAGACTTCCGTCTCGCCCGAGCCCTCGAGCCAGGCCTCGGACAGACTTCCGTCTCGACCAAGCCCTCGAGCCAGGCCTCGGACGGGCGAACGTTTTTCCGTCTCGCCCGAGCCCTCGAGCCAGGCCTCGGACGGGCCTCGACAACTGTGTTGTCTGTGTTTATCTTTGGAAATTCATGTAAGAATAATATAATGTTTCTGTTCATGGAACTTTCTTGATAAGCATAAAAGGTGAAGTAGAATCTGGAAAAAAATTCGAAATAGAGTTGTGCACCCTTTTACAATAGGGTTGTAGTTCAACACCTTTTTGGGCAGTTGCTTGTCATTTTTATATCTGCAGTTCTGAATTTTTTTTTTGGCTGAAATTTGTTCACTGGAGTCCAGCACCTGTTGTTTGCCTTCTGGAATTTTCGTGGATTTTTCTGATTCCAGAAAAGTGCACTTGCAGTTCAAACCTAAGTTCTTTTGAATTATTTATTAATCATCGCATACAATAGGATCGACCCCGCCGGAGCCCCACCAAGAGCAGGAGCTAAACGCCGAGCCGGAGATCCAGGAGCTGCAGCAGCCAGAGGAAGTCGACCCGTCCACGACACTAACTTGCCCGAGTGCCCCTCCCACGAGGCCTCGGTCTTCACCCAAGGCAAGCCCCGGAGCATTCTAAGTCTCCCAGTATTTACAATTAAAATCACTTGAGTCCTTTTATATTGTGATGCATTAGGTTTAGGAGTTGAAATGAATCCTACTTGCTGCATTACCATTCCTTGGTTATTGATGAATATCTACCTTGTTATCCTGTTATTTAATTACAATGTAGAATTGCTTAGCCTGCTTAATAAAAGTGGTAGTTAAGGATGTTTCCGTAATACCCAGATGGGTATTTGCCGGATCACGGTTGGCTATATTCGCTATCGTGGAAAAGAACCTGAGTAGTAATGAAATACGGTCAACGGGATGGCAGGGCACAAGTTCAGAAACTTGGGGCAGTCCATCCGTTGGATCGTGTAGGTTTGTATCGATGTTGGCCCTCGTTCATTTTTGAACGCGCCCTTTTACTTAGGGATATGTCGGTGCTGTAATCATCGACCCCAAAGCCGGTTAGAAGCTGTTCGGGCGGTTTCAACCCGTGTCGTGCCCTCTAGTACGGAAGTTGCGATCTGCCGCGTGAGGCCATCGCCAGACTCTGATTGGGCGGTCCGTGCTTGAACCGCGACGATTACCACCATGAACAAGCGTCGAGCGGTTGCCCAATGAATGGACCCGACGGGGAAAGTGTGGGCTGGTATTAAAGGTCTTTCATCAGCTGATTTGGAATTCGATTCGAGTCGCCGTCTCCCCCGGTTAGTGGGAAACTATGGCGAGCTTCACCACGATACAACTCCACGTGATATCTAAAGGTTCAACTAAAATGTGGACAAGTCAACTGGATATGGTTATACTATTGATTGATAGATTCAAGTGAGTGCTCTAGTACAGGTGAAAAACCTAGAGTTAAGGAATAGGTCTAAAAATGGCAGCTCATCTTACATTTAGTAATCGCCTATCGGAATTTGTGCTTTTCGCAACTAAAAGATTCCAGCTCTACCTCAAAAAGCCTTGCATGTCCTGGTGTCTTTATTTTTCAGTTGGACGGGTAAGTCTAGCTGAGTACGAGTTCCCGTACTCCAGGGTTTATCCCGTTTGTTTGGCCAGATGGCCAGGTCTACTTTGGCTATGTAAGCACTGCCTCTACCCCCGTGGAAGGTGATGAGGAGTAGGCCCAGGGCAGGGGTCTTCCAGAAGCGCTTTTCCCTTTTCTTTTGCTGGACTGAGACTACTATTGGCCACATTATCTTAAAAGGGAAGAGTGAGTTGTGTGAGTTGGTTTATCAAACAGTGTTTTATTTGGACCACATGTGTAGTGGTCGTGCTTTAAAAACTATTTCAGCTTCCCACTTCAAACTCGGTATTGTAATAACTCCATTTTAAATTCGCACTCTGATATTTTAAAATTCGATTTCATTTTCGCTATGATGTATCTTTACGAATGTGATCCTTGAACACTGCGATCCTGTATGATGTATGGTGTTAGAAATCCTTCGTGATTTCCTAACTACCGGGGTTATGGGTTCAAGTATCAAGTCGAGTCAGACGAATTTGGCTAAGATAATACTTGAGCTCTTATAATCAGGGCGGTTCCGCCACACCTCACCGCACTCAGAGGGGGTTGTTGGTACTCACGGTGGTGGGTATGGATCACTTTGCCTTTTATGTGGCAAAATCTCCTCCTGGATTGGGTGGCCATTGTGTCAGCTTGTTTTTGAGGTGGTTGGGTTTAGGAGCCCACTGCTGGTTCTTGGGTGGAGCTCGTGGAGGTTCTTCGAACACCCCATCCTTGGTGGTAGGCTTGACAGGCTCCTTGGGTGGAAGTTTGGTAAGCTTGGGAGTAGTGGTGGAGTTGGGCTTCTCACAAGGGTTAAGACCACTCGACTCTCGAATCTTCCTAAAAGCAGAAAGATCAACACCCAGAGCAAAACCTACACCTGGACCTCCAGCAGCTCGCTTAAACTGAGGCGATCATTATCCCGAGCTGTGGTTCACTACAAGAGACCCATGACAAGATGGGTCCGAAGTTATGTGTTTTCTTCCTCGGTTTGCATCTTGCCATGCTTCACATTTGCGATCTCCATCTCCATCCCTTCACACAAAGCACACCTGGACACAGAAGTGCTACCCGAGCTGGCCTTCTCAAAAGACTCATCGTGGCAATCTTCTCTGCCAACTCGGTTTGCAAGCCAGCCCAAGACTTGACATGCACCCACAACATGGGTCTAGCTCGGAGCTCATCCACCTCTCCAACCAAAGCACATACTTACTTCTCAAAGTGAGAGGTCAGTCATGTGCTTGGTGCACATCTCACACTCCGCCTCCTCAGAAATGACCACGGTGGACTTAGCAACTCTAGCTCCCTCACCGTGTCCTCCCACTTCTGCCTAAACTCCTTGCGCTCTCTAGCAGCGCACCTAAGCAGCTTATCTTCGCTAAGGCAAGGCGGCAGTAAGCTTCTCGACCTCAGCAGAAAGCTCGTCGTGGGTCAGAGATACCTGGGAGGTGTCGTCGTCGTCGTCGTTCTAAGGAGTGTCCTCCAGCTTGCCGTCGACCTCATCACCAAGGGCCATGGGGCAAAGCCCTCGTCGTCGGCGAAGAGGCAAAGTCCGTTCAGCTCGTCCTCGATCCTCTTCTCTTCCGGACTCATCATCGCTTGAGCCAGTGGAGTCGTCATCCGAGCCATCGACGTCGCTGAGCGTAGGCGAAGAACGCACGCTGGTCAGCCTGGGCCTTCTCCAAGTACTTCTTCTTGATGTACTCCTTGTCGAAGCCACCCCTCCGCTTGTGTGTCGCGGGGACGTACTTTCCTTGTGCTTGCCGGAGTCGTATCTTGTGCCCATGATCGCCCTTCCCAGAATGCCTTGTTCTTCTTGGGACAATTGGTGATGAAGTGGTCGGGGTTGCCGCACTCAAGCATCCTGGCGTCCTCCTCGCGGCGACGGTTCAGGCGTCTTTGTTGTGGAACCGCGAGAACTGGGTTGGCGAGCAAAGCCACTCTCCGTCTCCCATGAACTCCAACTGCTACTCTGTGATAGAAAGAAAGAGAAGACAAAGCAAGCCTCCAGAGGGGTTAGCAGAAGAGCCAGAAACCAAAGCCATAGTCCGGCCAAAGGATTTTCATAAGAAGCCCTCGACATGGCGTCAATCTCACTAGACTTGAGCTTACTAAAGAGCTCGTCGCAAGTGAGGGTCTCATAGTTAGATGATTCGATGATCGCCTGAACCTTTGAGTCCCACACCAACCGATCGAGAGTATGCAAAAGCTTCAAAGCCTCTCATGATCGTCAAAAGGCAACAGCTCCTTGTTCGCTCTCATCTTGTTGACAATGACCTGAAAGCGAGCGAATAAACCTCTCTATGCTCTCGCCAGACATGTGTCGAAAGTTCTCATTCTCCCGCTTGTGCGACTCGTAGAGACAGGATTTGACTTGAGTGGTTCCCTCATGGAAACGCATGAGGGTCCGCCCAAATCTCACGAGCCGTGGGGAAGTGAGAAACGCGATCAAACTCAGACATGCTCAAAAGGAGAAAAGAGTGTTACGCACTCGGCTATTGGCATCGTGCTCCTCGATCTGCAGCTGAGTAGCACTAGTAGCCAAGACAACGTAATAGGCCTTGTTTGCAAATCTCCCAAACAGAAGAGCCCATGCTCTGGAGATAGGCCGACATGCGTATCTTCCAATACGCATAATTCGTCCCATCAAAAAAACGGTGGTTTGCCCACGCCGCGATCCATGTCGCCTTCTGTGGATCTAGAACCGGCTAAGGTGGAAGATCCATTAACCCGCTCTGATACCAATTGAAGGACCGAGAATGCAACCAGAAAGAGACCAGGGGGGGTGAATGGGAGCTTCAAAATTCCTTTCAGAAACTTGTCGCCAATGTCCCGAGAATCACCCCAAGAGAAAACCTAGAGCCTAAATAATGTCCATGACCCTAGAGGTAGGGTGGATGCGTTCAAGAAGCACAGCGGGACACTACACGACTCTAGAAACCCAAGACAAAAGCCAGAAATCAAAGGCTGACAACGAACGATCGAACCGCGGACAAAACTGCGCAAACTCAGGCAGCATCGGACGCTGGCAGCATCCGATGACCAATCACGCACGCGTCCGATGCAAACAGGGCAAATCTGGAACCTTACTGCATAGACAAATCGGACGCTGCTACAGTGAAACAGTAGCATCCGATGCTCGACCTCCGGCGCGTCCGATGGCAACGGACGCTCCGATGGTCAGCGTCCGATGTTCCTTTAAAAAACGCTTGTCAGATGACACGTGGCAATCGGACGCTCTGATGGTATGAACTCAGCGTCCGATGGTCACGAGCTCAGCGTCCGATGGTCCCGATACTGCACTGTTCTTCCGCGAAATCCACTCGATCTCCTCCAAATCAAAAGCACTAGGCTTAGACTTGGTATGAGGAGTCACAAGGAGGTTAGTGAGCTATCCCATAAGAATCATGGCTCGCAT
This sequence comes from Coix lacryma-jobi var. lacryma-jobi, assembly GCA_009763385.1. NCBI lineage: Eukaryota > Viridiplantae > Streptophyta > Magnoliopsida > Poales > Poaceae > Coix > Coix lacryma-jobi. The sequence continues at coordinate 10,932 of VDCT01000682.1, read as the reverse complement.
CTAACTCCAATCGATGGATTGGATGAAATCGGGACTATGGGAGAAAAACCGATCCAAAACTAAAATCGTCCGATCTACTAGTTCGTGAGGTTAGGGACGAATTCCTTCGATGGAAAGAAGTGCCTCACGATCTATAACAACTTGGTTCAAATCGATTTGCAAAAGACACACCAAGTAGAGAGATCGATCAACGGGAAAAACATGGAGAAAAGCAAACCGCGAAGAACGAGAACAAAACACGATCACAACCACGAATTTGCAACCGTTGGCTACCACACGCTACAATGGTGAGGTTACGGGCCTCACTTCCTCAAAATCTCACGGGCACAGAGGTATTGGTCTCTTCTTTGTGGATCTCAGTTCGCTACAGCAGGGAATGGGAGAGCAGGAAACCCTAGGAGCAAATGAGCAAATGACTGGGATAATTCGGGAGGTGGGTGTATCCCTCTACTTAACCTAAACCTATTTCCCACTCTACCCTAAGTATTTACAGAGCGACCCAGCCAAACCTAAGGCTATCCTGGACCAACTCGTGGTAGGTTTTGATCCGACGGCCACGCCTGCACAACTCGTAGCGTTGCCTCAACGCAACCTCCCGATTTGCCGCCACGTGCCGCCACCGCTCTGTGTCCTCTTCACGGACTCCGCCCCTGGTTTTGTGGGCCGAAACCGGGAAACCAGGCCTTCACGTCCACCCTCGGTTTGAGGGCCCAAACCGGGAAACCAGCCTCCAAGTCCATCCACTGGTTTTGAGGCCGAAAACCAGGAAAACCCGCCAGCGCCAGGTTTGAGGCCCAACCAGGAAACCGTCCTCAACCCGAGTTTTGCGGCCCAAACTCGGAAACCCGCAGCATGCCCAGGTTTTGTGGCCCAAACCTGAAAAACCGTCCACCCGGTGGTTTTTCTCTGGCTCAACCACCAACCGGAGCTGTAGAGGAGGGGATGCACTGCCCGTGTGCACCCCGTCCACCGACACGTGTCCCCAGGTCCTCGACCCAAGCAACACCATGCCCCGCAAGTCTTCGCTCGTCGCTGTCCAGGCTGCCAGCCACCACAGCTGATCCTCAGGCCACCGGTCCCTCAGTCCAAGCCTCACGTCCGCCCTTCACCGCTCTGGTCCATCGGCACGACACGTCTCTACTTGACCTTCGCCTTGCCCTCGATCACTGTCTCCGTGCTCGACACCTGCACAACACAAGCCAAAGAACCTGCGATCAAACCCGTTGACAATCACTCATCACTCGAGACTCGGCATACACCCATGTATCCGCAAAATTGAGACCGTAATCTCCTATTGTCGCATGTGGTAGCCACACGGTTGCAATTCATGGTTGTGATTCACGTTTTGAATTTGTTCTTCTCGTTCTTCGTTTTCTCCATGTTTTTCCCGTCACTCGATCTCCCTCCTCACTGCGTCTTTTTCGAATCCACTTGAACCAACTTGTTCTTTGAAGTGAGGAGAACATTTTCCACCGAAGGAATTCATCTCTACCCTCACGATCAAGTAGATCGGGGTTCCATTCAAGTTCATGGCGCTTTTCAGTTCATACACCTTCGCTTTAGATTTCCCGTTGATTGAGTTGATTTGACCGGATGATTTCTTGGGTAATAGTCTCCTAACTATCTTGTGATCTTTTCTCCAAGTTTGGGATCAAGGGATTTTGATTTGGATCGATTTTGGGAAGATTTGGGAGAAGGGCGGTCGAAATCGCCCTCTCTGCAGGGTCGCGAACAGTCCGCCCCTGGTACCGTGGACAGTCCGCGTATCGGGACTCAGCCTGTTCAGTGGCTGCGTGTCTCGGTGAACAGTGCTAAAATTTGACCGGCGGACAGTACGCCGTGGTGATCCGCGGACAGTCCGGGATCACCCAGGGAGGTTTCAGCAGCAGTGCAGTTTTGCACTTTTGGCCGGCGGACAGTCCGCCACCCACTCACGGACAGTCCGCAGTAGGCGCGGACAGTCCGTGACCGTATCCTCGGACAGTCCTGGATTCGGCTGTGTGCTGATTTTTAGTGCGTTTGCTCTCCCTGCTTTTCCGCTTGGTTTTCGGACTTCTCGTTTGCTCCTAGAGTTAACCAAGGAACCTCTCTAGGTATCTTTTCTACGTGTTAGCATCGATATTTGAGGATTTCCCGACGTAGCCTTTCATCTATGTTCGGGAGTCGGTTTTTGGGGTTGAACTCGAGCCGGAGCTTTTTGTGTTTGGCTTGCTATCGTTTGGTGGTGCCTCGCTGTGATCCTAGGGATCATCCACCCTCTTCCAACGGTCGTGGGCATCATGTTTTGGTCGAAGCTTTTGGGGGTTGATTTTTGGGACAAAGGCCAAAGTTTCGAAAGAAATTTTTAGGCTCCCATTCACCCCCCTCTGGTCGCCTTGCTTTAGCATTCTCGGTCCTTCACCGGACTTCTCGTTTGCTCCTAGAGTTCACCAAGGAACCTCTCTAGGTATCTTTGCTACTGAAGGACCAAATTGGCGACCAGAGGGGGGTGAATGGGAGCCTCAAATTTCTTCTCGAGAAATGATGGCCCTTGTCCCAGAAAATCACCCCTAAAGCGAAGACTCAAACAACCGGTGAGTTCACGACCTACGAATAGGTGGATACCCTAGGAGATGTCCTAGAGGTACAGCGGAACTACCGAAGAACCCCTAAAACGAAGCACCAAAGCAACGGGGCAAAACTGCACAAGCAAGCTCCTAGAACAATCGAACTTCCGATAACGGAACACCCCACTCCTATGGAGAAGAGGAAAGTTTTCGACCAAAACTACTTAGGCCAACTAGTGGCAAAAGCACCTTGGAAAGATCCTTATGAAGTTAGGAAACTAACGCAACAGACGGATCTCAAATCAGAGCTCGAACGCAGAAGATACGGCCGCTAGGACAAACGAAACTCCGAAAGCGGAACACTTAACTCCTATGAAGAAGAAGGAAGTGTCCGACCAAAAATACTTTGACCAATTGTGGCAAAAGTACTTAATGATCCTTACGATGTTAAGAAACCAACGCAACAAATGGATCACAAATCGGTGCTCGTATGCAAAAGATACGGACGAAATCAGCAAAACTGTGCAGTCGCGGACTGTCCGCTAGTGAACCGCGGACTGTCCGCTATTGAACCCCGGACAGTCCGGGAATGAGTCCCGGACAGTCCAGGAATGAGTCTCGGACAGTCCGCCGTTCAAAAATGAAAACAGCGACCTCGCTGCCCGTGAACAGCCCCGACCCCCGGACAGTCCGGGGATAAGTCCCGGACAGTCCGCCACTGTCCAGAAAGCCCAAAAACAACTCAAGACAAAACCAAAATCGATTGGATCTTCACCAAATCAAACGGGGCTGCAACGAAACTTCTCCGAAGTGTTCTTCTACGTGTTGGGAAGCTAATCCTAGGATATCATCGCTCCAAACCAACTAATTCATGAGAATTCGGAAGAACACTAGAAAAGGGGAAAGAACGAAGAACGAACGCGATTTCAACCCGATCTATGTGCTCATGAGGTTAGAGAGGAAATCCTTCGGTGGAAAGAAGGAGCTCATGACATAGAACAAATTGATTCAAACGGAATCGCAAATCGTCGCTCAGAGAGGGAGAACGAGACAAATCTCCGGGAAGGGAAAAACCGAAACGCGAAGAACAAAAACGCGAATTCGATCCAAAATCGCAGCCAACAAGAGGAGGACGAATTTGATCCTTGGATTTGGGAAGATGATGATTTGTAATATCACTCAGTGTCGGCTTACAAGCCACTCCTCGCAATATAAAACGCGGATGGTGAAAAGCTCAAGAAGAAGAGCCGGTCTCTCCTCTCACCCTAGCCTCCTCTCACCTAAACAAAATGAGAGTGACACCTCCAAGGATGGCTGTCCAACACAGCCCCTTCATCTATATATAGGCGCACGTCCAAATGACACAAACGCCCTAACATGAAGTTCTAACCCAAATACCCCCAGGGGTAAAACTGTCCAACCCTAGCAGTTTTCAATCCGACGGCCACGCCCGCACATCCGGTAGCTTCGCCTCGACGCGACCTCCCTGATGTCGCCACGTGCCATCATGTCGACCACCGCGCCTTCCTCGTGGATAGCTTCGCCGCCGCGCCAGCCTCTCCACGCCGCCATGCGTCGACCGTCCTTTTGGACCTTCCCCCGGTTTTGAGGCCCAAACCGGGAAACCTGCTAGCCCAGGTTTTGAGGCCCAAACCTGGAAACCGTCCACCCCGAGTTTTGAGGCCCAAACTCGAAACCCGCGAGCCTAGGTTTTGAGGCCCAAACCTGGAAACCGGCCACCTGAGTTTTGAGGCCCAAACTCGAAACCGTCGAGGGTAGCTTTTTGAGGCTCAACTACCGAACCCGCACCATAGACGGGATGTGGTTCGCACACCCCGACCACCGGCACTGATGCCGATGCATGTCCAGCCTCCACGCCGGCACAACGCCTTCGCCTTCCTTCTTGACTCGGCCGACGGCACTTGCGCCGCACGCAAGCCCGTGTCCGACCTCCCGCCAAGTGCCACGACGCCATCGTCTTCGTCCCGACTCGGCCGATGCACCGCACATCCCCATGTGCTCTCGCTCGCCGATGCCACGTGCCAGCTACCACAGCTGGTCCTCTGGCCCTCTGGTCCGTCAGTCCAAGCCTCACGTCCGCCCTTCACCTCTCTGGTACATCGGCATGGCACGTCCGCCGCACGGCACGCCCATCCTTCACCGCTCCCGGTCCGTCGGCACGACACGTCTCTACTTGACCTTCACCTCGCCATCGACCACTGTATCCGAGCTCAACACCTGCACATCAACACAGCCAAGAGACACATGTTGCACACGCACACCAACACATAAACACCACAACTCAACGCCACCGGTTAGTCATAAACATTAAGCACATAGCGAGATAATGACTCAACCGGAAAAGCCTCAAACCTTCCTCATCAAAGTCAATCATTCATCATATATGTTCTCAATCTCCCCTTGATGAATGCATTGACTAACAATAAAACCACAAAGGAAGGGTTTGAAGGCAAGCCTCATTCAAGTGCCCAAAAGCCAAGCAAAAGCAAACACAAGGCCACTTGAGATGAGGAAGGATCATGAAAACTCCAAATAAAAGCTCTCGGTCCCGAAAGAAACGGGAAAAGGGCAAAGCCTCCACACAACCGAAGAGTCAAGATAAAACAAGAGTTTCATGAAATCCCAAAGGTACTCAAAACCAATCTCAAATAAATTGTCAAACAATCATCACAAAAGAAACCAAGGTACTTATCCACTTGGGTTCACTTGGGTCGAAATTTCTCCCCTTTTTCTCCCCCTTGATGATTGAATTGACAAAAACTAGGCACAAGAGATGGTTTGAGATACCAAAACCGAAAACTTGGTCCCCAAAGACATGGGCAACGGCTCAACGCAACCAAGCAAAGGATCGGAGCAACAACTCACAAAGAGCAAAACTCGATCACACAGAGCGAAAAACTTGGTTCCCAAAGACATGGGCAACGGCTCGACGCAACCAAGTCAAAAATGAGCTAGCCCTCAAGAAAGGCAGAAAATGGCTCAACACCACTAGCTCAAGGCTCGATACCAATTGAGGCTGAAACAACGCATTAGAATGCAACCATCACAAACAGCCAAGAATTGGTGAAAACAGCTAGTTCCTCAAGACAGAGGCACATAGGCTCGACGCAACTAGCTGAAGGGTCCATACCAAATCGAAAATACCAAGCAAAAACTGCTAGTCCTCTCAAAGAGAGGCAAAAACAGCTCAACACGACTAGCAGGCTCGATACTATGAGAAAAAAAAAGAGAAGCTCAAACTAAATGGAGCACAAACACTCGGAGCACGCGGAGAAGCAGCAAGACAAAAGCGACTCCCCTGAAAGCAAGCCTACATACAAAGCTATGCAACAAAGCTCATGACACCAATTACACTCCATACAAAAGATGGATACCAATTGAAACACATAAAAGAGCTATACCAATTGAAGAAGGACATAAAAGAGCTAAACTCCCCCTAGCTCAAAGCTCTCCCCAAAATGCATGACTCTCCCCTTTGTGCCAACACTCAAGCTCCCCCTTGCAAACAGCTTCTCCCCCTTGACAAAAGGGAACATGCTGAGGGGTTTTGACATTTTCACAAAGTTGACACAAACACAAGACAAGTCATCAACCAAAAGCATATGGGGTGATCACAAAGTGTATCGGAGCTGGGGGTATGTACACTAAGCTAAAAATGCATGATATGCACAATGCAACAGCTTCAAGTGTATAGCAATCAGAATGAAAAGATGCTCAAAAGGGTGCTGCCCTGAAAGTGTAGCAACCAATACAAATGCTAGCAAAGGCTCAAACTGATCAAATGAATACGAAATATGAACAATTAAGCATATGAGCAGTTTTAAGCCATTCAAAGGAGTTCACCACTAAAATAGCACTTAGCATGAATAGACAGGAAATCAACAAGTGCTAACTCAAGTATAAAAGGTGAACTACCCCTAGCAAAGTTCAATCATCATGCAATAGAATGAAGCATAACTTGTGTTATTTTCAAATTTTATCGGAGATTGCAGCGGTATTAACACAAGTTCAATTAAAGCATGTGATTGCGAGAGGTTAAAGCATGGTCATTGCCTAACTTTTCAACCGGGCTAAGCCTATGCAAGAAAAGCAATCGCTTAAAGCACCGGTTTCGGTCTTACACTACACGGCTCAAGTTTAACTCAAAGTGCAATGAGAAACAGTCTCGATACCGTGAGGTGCTGACACATGCAATCCCATCTCGATCTTTTCATTTCACTAGACTTGGATCAAATTTTAAGCACAAGGTAAATATGAACAATCCAAGCAAGTGAATGACTCAGTGCAAGAGACATAGCAACCTAGCATACAAAAGATAGCACAAGTGATCTCAACACATCCTACCCATGCTAGTTGCCAATCTCAATGGTGAACAAATTAAAGTTTCATAGTTGATTAGTCAAGTTCACCATTTGCAAAAATAGCTTAGCTCATAACATGTATCAAGTGATCAAAAAGAGCCTAAGCTACAAGCATCATCATGAATAAACAGGGCATACCAAAAAGAGCATAATCTCATTCTCATTGCTATAACATGAAGCTCTAAAATGCAAGATATACATGATGAAATGCATGCAAAAGCTAGTCTATCAAAGACAAAGCAAAACTAGCCTAAAAAGGAAAACCCAAAACAAAAGGGTATCGGAGAAGTCAACTAAGATACAACAGCAAAATGCTTCCCCAACTAAAAGGGAAACACACACCAAACTCACAAGAGAAGAGCCAAGAAACGCTCAAGCGACAGCCAGCAAAATCCACATCGAAAAGACCACACAACAAAAGAGGTCAAGAAGAAGAAGAGTACCAAAACCCGAACTCAGAAGTGTGTCGGAGGTACCTCATGAAGCGCATGACCGCCTGCTGGTGTGATACCCGAGGGGACGCCTGAATCTGCTGAACTCCGGGCCTGCCTCGCCGAAGTCGTCTCCCCCTCGCCTGATGCTGTCGCTCCCACAGGTGCTGCTAGTGCTCGCTGGAGAGCTGCTCGAACGGAACCCCAAGTCGTGGAAGAAGTGGGATCGGGTCCGTGAGCCGAAATGCTCTCTCCAGGCTCCTGTTCTCCTGCACACTCAAAAGCAGAAGAAAACAAGGCATTGTCTCGTCCAGTGTGACCTCAAGGTCTCCACGAAAACGGTTAGTCACATAATAAGCATAAGGTGAACTCTCAACAAAAAGAGATCTACCTATGAATGATACCGCAAGGAGATCTGAACTCAAACTAGTCAAGACTACCATGCAACAGGATAAAGCACTGTATAGCAAAATGCAGCCTAAAACATGATCAACCCAAACACAGCCTAAACCTCAACACATGCTACAATGCAAGATAATGATAGCAATAGATCCAAAAGCATGTAACATGATAAAATTGTGGAAAGGCTAGTGCTCAAACTAAACACAACAGGATACATGTAGCTAACCAAAACTAGCACCTGAAAAGTGATACCTAATGAACATCATACCTCTACAAGTAAAGCTCATGGAGAAGTATGGTAAAGCATGGCATAATGTTCATGAGGATCACCTAGCATGAAAAGTGGATAATCCACCAAAAGCTATACACAAAGCTAGCATGACATATGATATACAGATAGCACATGCTAGACTAAACAAAACATGATACAAAGAAAATGTACATGCAAGAACTATACAAGTGAGCACATGAAGTCCATCTCATACCACAAGACATAGAATCATGGATGTACAAGGTATGAGTGTAAAGAAAGCTCACCAAGCAAAAACCTCTTTGGAGGCAAATCTAAGCGGGGTGTAGAGAACCATCAAATCTTGATCACATCTAAAAGATCAAGCTCCATCAGGCGCATGTTCTCCACCCCGCGTCCTCATATCTACACACAAGAGGACAAAGTAACCCGAGTCTTGGATCCCGAAGGGTTAGCAAGCATACTTGGGAACCCAAGACTTGGTCACAAAACTCAACTTATCTTGTGGGTTAGCATGATGCAAATGTTGGTTCAAATGCAATTGTGAAACACCCTTGGAAGCATTCCTCAAAAGGACAACTCGAGGAGAAGAACGAGTCGTACCACGGGAAAAGAGGCAAACATCTTCCAAGGTTTTTGTAGAAGAACCAATAGAAGCATCATGAAAAGCATGACGTGGACCAAGAGAAGAAGCACTAGAAGCATGTCCACGACCATGACCTATCCCACTAGAAAAGGAGTCATAAAACCCATCAACAAAAGGGGCTTCTTACTAGGAGCACAAGCGTTCATCCATGATGAAGGGCTATGAACCACCATCTTCCTAGAAGAGCGAGCTTGGCGCAAGTTTGGCACGCCGATAGCAAAAGCTTTCTTGATGCCCATCTTTCTCACAAAAAGAGCAATGGTACAAAGGCCTACTGGAAGGCACACCATTCTCCGACAAGTGAGAAGTCCCTTGGGACTTAGAACAAGAAGCATCAACACAACTTGGTGCCAACACTAGGAGCACACGTGCCATGGGAAAGGCTACGGCTTCCTAAAAGCCTTAGCTCGAATACGTCGCTCGTGTTTGACACGGCGGAAACAAAAATCGAATGAGTGTCCATCCTTCTTGCAAAAGGTGCAATGGAAAACCGGATTGGGAGCACGAGTCCCAAAAATGAGAAGCACCCTTATCAAGAGAAGTCCCTTGGACATCACTCGAAGAAAACAGCAAGGTTAGGAGTAGCTATGAAAGAGCTATCCGAAACCTTGACACTAATGCTATCAAAAGACTCACGCGCAGCACAAGAACTCAACTCCGGTTGCAAAGATGCAAACTTAGAAATATCGACATCAGAGTTTGTAACACTCCTGGTGTTAAGCAGTAATTAAAGTTCCAAATAATATGTTTAGTATGCATAATCATCTGGCATCATGGCATAAAAGCATTTCATGTTTTAAGTATAATTGTGATGCTTCACATGTTTTAATATAAGTGTTGCATGATCTAGGGTGTTTTACATAGTATTGTATGTTGCATGAGAGTGTAGTTAAGTGTCACATAAAAGGACAAGTAGAAAACCTTAATTTTCTATGCTCCTTTTTATTCCCTTTTCTATAAGTCAAAAAGTAAGTCAAATTTCAAAATGATTTCAAAAGAAAAGTTGTAGCTCTTGTTGAGAGGCACAACTTTGGTATTCAAAGTTTTCAAAGTTTCTGTACAAACTTTGAAGTAAAGTTGAAATCTTTCAAACCCTGAATTTGACCCCTAAACTAGATTTCAAAAAATAAAAAGAATTAGACTTTGGTCCTTTAGTAAAAGTTGTAGAGAGGATTAAAAGCAACAACTTTTATTAAGATAGATTTTTAAGTTACTAAAGAAAATCTGAAGTAATTTGGAAAACAAGTTTGAATTGGTTTGGAATTAGAAATTAATTTCCAAACCCTAGTTTTACCCCCTTTTGTAGTTTGAAAATTAAGCATAAATTTGATATATGACAAAAAACAAAGTTGTAGATATTTTCATAAGGAATCACTTTTATATTGGTAAAATTTGAAGTTGTTTAGAAAAATCAAAAGTAATTTTGAACCCAAGTTTGAGGTCTTTTCAAATTCAAAATGTGATTTCAAAATCTAGGCAGATTTTGGGTGTGCTCCTTAAATGAAAGTTGTAGATCCTAATTTTTGGAACAACTTTCAAGTTGGGAGTTTTCCGTGTTGCTTAGTAGTTTTGGAGAATTAGAGCAAAGAAGATCGTTTTTGCCTTTGTGCTACAGTAATCGGAGGGCGGGGGAACAGAGCAGATGCTCTGCATCTGCTCCGCCGTGCCGCCGCTTCGTTCCATCGCGCCACGCCCCCTTGCCACCTCCTGCTTGCTTGCTTGCGTGTCTGCACATCTTGGCAATCTCCTGGGCACCTTGTCTCGGCAATCGAAGCTGTGGACGCCGTCTTCTCCCTTCTTTCCCTCTCTTCGCCGGCGAAGGCAGAGCCACTTCCGCCGAGCTCGTTCGCCGTCCACCGTCTTCGTCCACCTGATAGGTCGTGTCCTAAGGTTCGCCCTAGACTTGTGCTCCTCTATCGCCCATGGGTGTGAGCTCTCATCGCCGAAAGAGCCCGTGCCGCCGCTTTCGTCCTCGCGGCTGGCCAGAGAGCCGTCTTGCACCACCTCCCCATGGCCTGGAACTTCCAGCAACTCCTGCTCCCTCCAGTTAGGTGCGCGAGCCTCGCCTAGACCCCATGAAGCTCATCGGCCTCCCCGTTACCTCAGTCGAGCTCGGGACGCACCGCTGCTCAAGCTCGCCGCCGATTCAAGTCGCCGCCGCATGCCGCTCCACTGCGGCCAGCCCACTCCAGTGAGCTCTGAACCCACCCAGCTAGTGTCTAGGCTTCCTCATGGGGTCGTGGTCGAGCTCGGCTCGTTAGCTTGGTCTCTACCG
>VDCT01000681.1:0-49226 GCA_009763385.1 Coix lacryma-jobi var. lacryma-jobi | reverse complement strand
TCCCCCCTTAAAGAAATCTCGCCCCGAGATTCTGCGTCTTAAGAAAGGACAAAGAAGGGTAAAGGCAAAACTTTACATAGACAGGGATTCGAGAAAGTCGGGATAGTTCTTTGCCAAGAAGTCTTCAGATTCCCAAGTAGCTTCTTCTTCAGAGTGCTGGTTCCACTGGATTTTGTACCACCTTGTGGTAGTTCTTCGAGTAACTCGATCTTTGTGATCCAACACGCGAACTGGATATTCCGAGTAGGATAGATCAGGCTCTAGCTCGACACCTTCAACTTCCACGACATGTTCTGGTACTCGGAGGCACTTCTTGAGTTGGGAGACATGGAAAACATTGTGGACAGCAGAGAGATGATCGGGCAACTTCAGCTTGTAAGCTACCTTGCCACACCAAAATCCAAACGGACCAATGTAGCGGGGTGCTAACTTTCCCTTGACTCCAAAACGAGTGACTCCTTTGGTTGGTGAGACCTTGAGATATACGTAATCTCCAACTTGAAACTTCAGAGGTCGACGTCTCTTGTCAGCATAACTCTTTTGTCGGGATTGGGCAATCTTCATGTTCTCTTGTATCTGCTTGACTTTCTCTTCCATATCTTTGACCAGGTCAACTCCAAAGAATTCTCTTTCTCCGGGCTCAGACCAACTGAGGGGTGTACGACAACGACGACCGTACAGTGCTTCAAAGGGTGCCATTTTGATGCTTTCTTGATAACTGTTATTATATGAGAACTCTGCCAAGGGCAAACAGTCATCCCAAGTATCTGCGAAGGTGAGCACACATGCTCTCAACATATCCTCTAACACTTGGTTGACTCGCTCAGTTTGTCCATCTGTTTGTGGATGATATGCTGTACTATGCAAGAGCTTGGTTCCAAGTGAGGTATGGAACGCTTTCCAGAACTTTGCGACAAACTGAGTACCACGATCAGATAATGGTCTTGGGTATTCCATGAAGCTTCACTATGTTGTTCTTGTACAAGGCGGCATACGTGGGGACGGCGTAGCTGGTCTTGACTGGCAGAAAGTGAGCTTGTTTGGTGAGTCGGTCCACGATTACCCAAATGGAATCAAAAACCTTTCCGAGTCTTGGGTAGTCCATTTACAAAATCCATGCTGATATCTTCCCACTTCCAGGCAGGTACAGATAAAGGCTGCAATTCTCCTCCAGGCTTCATGTGCACGGCTTTGACTTTCTGACAAGTATCACAGCGAGCGACATAGCGAGCGATTTCAATCTTCATCTTTGTCCACCAGAATCTCTGCCTTAGATCCTGGTACATCTTGTTGCTGCCGGGGTGGATGGAAAACCTAGACAGGTGTGCTTCATCAAGGATCAACTGTCTCAACTCAGGCAACCTTGGGAACTACTAGACGGTTCTTGAACCAAACAACTCCTACATCAATCGATCCTGAAACAATCAGCCTTACCGGTCTGGACCTTTTCGATGATGTGCTTGATTCCAGGGTTATCTTTCTGTGCAGCGATGACTTGTTCCTTGACCGATGTTTCTATCCTGACATTGTTCAGGCTTCCTTGCGGAACTATCTCAATACCCATCCTTTCAAGAGCATGGCACAAGGAAAGATCATAGGGCTTCGTCGTCAGACAGTTGCAGTATGACTTGCGACTGAGGGCATCGGCAACTACATTTGCCTTACCAGGATGGTAATGTACTTCGAGATCATAATCCTTGATTAACTCAAGCCATCTTCGCTGCCTCATGTTCAACTCTTCTTGAGTGAAGATATACTTCAGGCTCTTATGATCAGTGTACACATTGCAGGTACTGCCCAACAGATAATGACGCCATATCTTCAAAGCATGCACCACTGCTGCTAACTCAAGGTCATGGGTTGGATAATTCTCCTCATGTCGCCTAAGCTGCCGTGAGGCATAAGCGATCACTCGACCTTCTTGCATCAAAACACAGCCTAACCCAGTACCAGATGCATCACAGTATACATCAAAGGGTTTCTCGATGTCTGGTTGAGCTAGGACTGGTGATGTAGTTAGTAGCTTCTTCAAGGCTTGAAAAGCTTGCTCACAGGCTGTTGACCACACAAAATCCACGGAATTCTTCAACAACTCTGTGATAGGCTTGGCAACTCTGGAGAAGTCTGGGATGAAACGACGATAGTATCCAGCCATTCCCATGAAGCTGCGAACTTCGCGACAGTGGTAGGTGGCTTCCAATCCAAGATATCTGCCACTTTTTCAGGGTCAACTGACACACCTTCAGCGGACAGGACATGACCAAGGAATTGAATTCGATCTAGCCAGAATTCACATTTACTGAACTTGGCATACAGCTGGTGATCTCTGAGACGAGAGAGAACGACACGAAGATGCTTGGCATGCTCTTCAGGAGTTCTTGAATAAACAAGGATGTCGTCAATGAACACGACTACAAATTTATCGAGCTCTGGCATGAACACAGAGTTCATGAGATACATGAAATGAGCGGGGGCATTGGTCAAGCCAAAAGACATGACCAAGTACTCATATAGACCGTATCTGGTGGTGAAAGCTGTTTTGGGAATATCTTCGGGACGAATTTTTATTTGGTGGTAGCCAGATCTGAGGTCGATCTGGAAAACACTCTGGCTCCAGATAACTGGTCAAACAGAAGATCAATGCGAGGCAAGGGATATTTATTTTTGATGGTGACCTCGTTGAGCGGGCGATAGTCAACGCACAGACGAAGGCTTTTGTCCTTCTTCTTCACAAAGATAGCAGGACAGCCCCAAGGAGATGAACTTGGGCGAATGAGACCCTTATCCAATAGCTCTTGCAATTGGATCTTCAGCTCTGCCAACTCTCTGGGAGGCATTCGATAAGCTCTACGGGATATAGGAGCAGTCCCGGGCTTTAGCTCTATAGCAAACTCAACATCACGGTCGGGAGGCAGACCAGGTAAATCTTCAGGAAAGACATCAGGGAACTCACAGACTACAGGGATGTCTCGGATCCCTTGATCATAGGTAGCATTTAGCTGTGTGGTAGATGGTTTTGAAGGCATAGGAAGTTGGAGAAGGAGTTTGGAGGTACTGTTAGGAATATCCACTCTCACAACTCTATTCAAGATGTCTAACATGGCTTTATACTGACACATCCAATTCATGCCTAAGATGACATCTATCTCTTGATCGCGCAGTACTATCATGGTGGTAGGAAAGACATGTTTCCCCAACATTACTGGTATACTGCGGACCACTTCCTTAGTATTTATCCGCCCTCCAGGCGAAAGTATGCAGAAACTTTCTTTTAACTCCCCCATGGGCAACTCATGCTTGATGACAAAAGTACGACTGATGAAGGAATGCGATGCACCAGAATCAAACAAGACGACTGCAGGATGATTGGCAACAGGGAACCTACCGAGCATGACGGGCTCTCCTTCTGGGATGTTACTGACGGTGGTGAAGTAGACTTGCCCGTGCTTCCTGACAAGCTTGCCCTTCTGGACGTGCTGCTGCGGTGCACGGTGCTGCTGCTGGGATCCTCCAGGGCCTTTCTGTGCCTGCTGGGCATTCTTCTTGGGTTTTGGGCACTCGCGAGACCAGTGACCAACTTGGACACAGTTGTAGCATGGATGGTTGTAAGATGTTTGTGGGGTGGTGACACGAACACCGGGGGCGTTCGGCTGAGTGGCACTTTGCTGGTTGGCATTGTGGGTGGTGGCCGCGGTACGAACGACCACTTGCTGATGGGGGTATGGGGCATGGTTTTGGTGGTGGCTGGGGTGGTAGATGATTCTTGGGCGCTTATGGTTGCTGGAGAAACTGCTAGACCCAGCCTTCTTCTTCTTCTTCTCTTCCTGATACTGGCGGTTGCTTTCCTCGAAAGCAACAGCACGGTCAACGACATCATGGTAGGATCCGTTTAGGTTGTTGGACAGACCTCTGCGAATCTTAGGGTGCAGACCCCTAAGAAAACAATCTCTCTTCTTTTCCTCTGTGTTGACATAGTCGGAGGCATACTGGCTGAGGTGGTTGAATTGTCCCACGTACTGCATGACGGTGGAATCTTTCTGTTGCAGGGCCAAGAACTGATCCAACTTCATTTTCATCAATCCCGAAGGGATGTGGTGTGCTCTGAAAGCGGTGCGGAACTCTTCCCTGGTCAGCTGGTGACCTTCCGGCTGGGCCGCCAACAGGTTGGCGTACCAGGCACTTGCAGGACCACGGAGCTGCTGAGAAGCGAACCGAGGCTTCTGGATCTCCGTGCAGTGCAGTAGACTGAACTTCTGTTCCATGGTGCGTAACCAGTCGTCAGCCTCGAGAGGTTCATCGGCCTTGGTGAAGACCGGTGGTCGTGTTTCAGTGAAGTCCACATAGGTTGTCTCTTGGTTGTTGCGGCGACCACGGTTGCCGTTGTTCTGCTGCCCTTGATTCTGAGCCATCAGATTGGCAGCGGCGGCCAAGGCTGCAATGGCATCTGCTAGGGTAGCTGGTACAGGTGGAGGGTTTGGGATGTTGGCATCATCAGAACCTCCAGCTCCGGTACGGGTGTTCACAGGCATCTGTATAAGCAACTCGGAACTCAGCATATATGGACAAAGGTTCTGAAACAACTTGATTGACAACTTCACTGATACAAAGATAGCTGGCTTGATAAAGATGACAACAGACTGATGAGGGAAAAAGGTACGAAAAGAAAGATACATGCCAGACTTGGCAACAGACAGACTAACGCCCCCAAACCTAGTCTAAGGTTTTAGGTAAGCAGATGGTATAGACACAAGGAGTCTAGTCATCATCGATGAAGATCAACTCTTCGTCATCATCATCATCTTCGATGATAAGCTCAGGCTCTTCCTCCTCATCTTCATCTTCAACGTGGACATCTTCAGCAGGTTCCACTTCCTCATTCTGATCGGGCTCGTGTTCCATTTCAGGTTCCTCCACGACTCCGTCTTCGGGGTCTTCCATAACCGGGGGTACCAAGGGATGGAGTTGATCATGCAGCTGATGCACTTCCTCATGAAGCATATCATTGAACTGCTCAATCTGGGCGGTGTATTGCTGCAGTCCATGGAGCTGGGCTCTGGTGACATCCTCGCGGGTCCAAGCATCATTGCGCTGCTCGATAGCGCGAATCGTGTTCCGGTTGGCCTGCTCCAGGGAAGCTCGTGCCTCATAAAACTCCATGCGAGAAAGGTAGAAGTCATGCTCCATGTTCTCCATTTCAGCCTTCAGATTCTTGATTTCCTCCTTCAGCTGCTTGCGGGTGCGGCGGGGAAAGCGACGACCATTGGAGGATTCTCCAGTCTCTTCTCCGGTGCGTGGCGCCAGCTGGTGACGCGGCACACCGTTTGGTCCAGTCGACTTGCGAGCAGTCCGCTTGATGATGGCCATAGCTGGACAAGAGGTTATAGATGAGAAAGGCTAGCAAGAAAAAAGGTTTAGGCATACTAACCCAACAAACTCTTTTATATACTTAAGTGAATGTGACATGATGCATGAATCGTTCCTACGGAACAAGGCAATGTAACTACTAAGGTAAGGTACATAGGGCTTATACAAGTTGTCTTGCTACTAGATGCCAAAGACAAGATGAGATGAGAGAAGCAATTTGGACTCAAAATAGTCAAGTTTAGTTTTTTGTTAAAAACATTTTGAAGTTTTCGCAAAAAGATTGCAACGTCATAGTGAGATGCTCCGATACCACTCTGTAACGTAACGGCTCTAATCCCATGGCCCACTGATCACCGTCAACCACTGACAGTCGATCCGTACAGCCAAGCGATTAAGACCGGTTCCGCTACTGGGCTACATCAGTGCCCGATGTCCGCAGGATCATCTCACAATTCAGTTACAATCTCTTGAACATTTTGACAAATAACATCGGAGTAAATAGCGGAAGACTTAGATAACAATAGTTTTACAAACCAGGGTTCAACATAAAATTAAAGTGAAGTTATTACAGACCATAGTTCAAATAGATAGAGTTGGCAGAGTAGCATATGACAACAACTGAAGGTAAAGATACTTCACCCAGCCCGAGGGTGAATAATCACTCATCGGCCTCTTCGGCCTCTTCCTGAACAACAGTCACACAGCAGGGTCCAAGGCATACTGAGGAATCTGCCATACCTGCAACATGGGTAATAAAACCCTGAGTACAAAGGTACTCAACAAGACTTACCCGACTAAAGAAAAAGGGAGAAGACTCAGGAATGAAAGGCTTAGGGTAGTCAAGGTAAGGCTTAAGCAAGATCAAGTATTTTGCAGAAAAGCATTTTTGTAAATCTTATTTTATTTTGAAAGATTCAGTATTCCTCAATTCTTCATCATTCATGATTCACTTTACATTTCAAAAACATTCCTAGTTGAGAACCACTCTCCGTTGACAGTCAGTGGACCAAGTCTCCATAACCGAGGAGCAACGTTAATCCGGATAAATAATACTCAGCTGAGGATCCCTATCCACACTGCATATGTAGCACCCAAGCTTGCATATGCCAACTCGTCTACCACGATTCCTCCAAGATTGGGCCCGGTCCTACGCCACCCGGAAGTACAGTACACCACTCCAATCCGGGACTCTAACCCACGTGGGTACATGCTACTTCCGCCATCTCTCCACTCCCAGTGCGCGGTTGTCGGTCCAATAATGGATTTCTCGGAGCCAGAGCTTTCCGTAGTATGTGAATAGTTACAAGTCTTGACCAGCAGGCCCCCATACGGATGGTCCCTACATTTTTCCGCCAGCGACAAGCACCTCGGGACTCTAACCCAAGAGTACAGGTCCTGTCGGTTTTTCAACCCTGTCCCGGTCGGTGTCAACTGTTGAGTCCCAGACTACAACATGACGGCACCGTACGCAAGGACAACCTCTCCTTCCCATTGACTAAGTACGGATCAGATACTTAGCCAATAGTGGGAGTAAAGCCAAAATCCCATAAAGATTCTTAAGTGATCACACTTTTGAAATTGGCATTTTTATTGCAAATCTATTTAATAGCATTGCTAAGCATTTTTCAAATACTTTTTGAAAAGCAGGTATCGGGTGTATCAGTGGTCAAGGTGGATAGTGCATCAATTAGGATAACACACAACTCCTATAAACCTAATGCAATAATTTAACTCGAAAGCATTTAAGGAAACATTTTATAAATTCAAGGAAAGGGGTTAAATGCACCGGGGCTTGCCTTGGATGGCAAAAAGAGCAGACTCGGGGTTGGTGGTGTAGGTGCCGGAGCTCGGGGTTGCCTCGGGTACAGATCCTTCGGTGGCTACCTCGACTTCAGGTCCTTCTTCGTCAACTATACGGATGCAATGATGAATGCTCATGAGAATGATGATATGGACTTAAGGTACAAGACAATTCCACTGATTTTAGATTACTTTTAAACAAAGCATGATTGAAATCTAGGTTGAGCATAAAAGGTAACCATTTCTCCCTTAAGCAATATTGATTAAACTAGCCCTTATTATAATTATCCTAAGCATCAACCAAACATAGCATCACAAACATCATAGACCAAAGGGTAGGGGTCTATGAACATCAATCAATCCAAAGATCACATCATCAAACACTTATTACCAACCCTAATCCATCTTTTCTATTTTCTTAATTTATTTAAAAGGTCATTTTATGAAGTTGCTCCAAAAATTACCAAATTAATCACATAAGTTCATTATGGTGTAGATAGATGGCAAAACAAATTTCATAATTTTTGGAGGTCATTAAGGTGCTCAAATAAAATCAGACATTAATTAACAAAAGGCACTATTTAACAATTAAAATAAAAGCTCAAAAATCAACTTGTTCCAAAAGACTTCAAAATCTCACCAGAGACTAAACATGGCATAAGAAGCTCACAAAAGTTTGTCTCATGATTTTTGGAGTTATAAATAATTTTCTAAAAATCCAAAACCATCCATTTATTAATTAAAAGAGGGATTTTACATTTTCAAATTTTTGCACAAAACTCAAGTTTCATATTTTTATAAAATATTCCAGAGCATAAAGAGTCTACCACAAAAATTTCAGAATTTTTGGATGCACACAGAAAATCATACAAAAAGAGAAAACAGAACACTATTCACATCTCTCAGAAAAAGAGAAGAGCACTGTGCTCTTTCTAGGCCGGGCTCGGCGAATCGCGGGGCTCGGGCGAATCGCGCGGGGCTCGGTCGAGACGGGCTCGGTCGAGGCGGGCTCGGTCGAGACGGAAGCGACAGCTTCGTCCGAGGCCTGGCCCGGAGGCTCGGGCGAGACGGAGAAGTGAGCCTCCGTCCGAGGCCTGACTCGGGCGAAGCAGAGAGCATGCGTCGCCGAGGCTTGGGCTCGGGCGAAGCGGAGGGTCATGCGCTCGCCGAGGCTTGGGCTCGGGCGAAGCGGAGAAGCAAGCCTCCGTCCGAGACCTGACTGGGAGGCTCGGGCGAAACGGAGTGGAAGCAGAGACCGGGGCTCGGATGCTTACCACGGGTCGGAGGCAGGGCTCGAGGGTGAGGCTCGACTCGTGCTCGAGGGTGAGGCTCGGCACGTTCTCGAGGGTGAGGCTCGACACGCTCGAGGGAGAAGACGACAGCGGCGGCGCTCCGGCGATCCGGCGGTCCTGCGCAACACACGAGACCGCAAGGGCCGGTTTAGAGTCGCACGGAACCAAGGAACATGACACGGGGGTCGGTGAGGGATGATCATGGCCGGAGACGGCGAATTTCACGAACCCGAGTTCACCGGTGTTCGGTCGGAGATCGGGAAGATGGGGTTACGCCGGGCAAACGGAGGCGGGGAAGGTGAAATTGAAGGGTGGGAAAGCTTCACGAGCTCAAGGCGGAGCTTTAGGGCTAGCTGGTGGAGCGGCGGAGTGTCTGGAGAGGTCTGGCCACGGTGGCGGAGGTGGAGTGCGGAGGTCGGGCTCCGGCGGGCTTATATAGCCGCGGCTATGGGACGGTAGAGAGCTCGAGGTTGGGTGGATAAGCTCGGCGAGAGCGTGCGCACTCGATTGCGCTCTGGCGGGAAGGACGGCGTGCAGCCGGGGCTCGGGCGCAAGCTCGGCCGGCGATGGCCACGCGGCGGCGGCGGCTGGGCACTGTAGGGGCCGAGAGCGAGGGTCAGCGCTCGCGTGCGGGCGCGGAGGGAACAGGGGAACAGCGGTGGCAGGTTGGTGGCGCGTGGGGAGCAGCCAGGCACGCGGCACGCGCAGCGCCGGCGCCATGGCCGGGCCCCCCCTTCCCTCTGGCTCTACGGGAAGAAGAACAGTGCTAGGGTCTAGGGTTTGACTTTTGGCTAATCTCTGTATTTTGCAAAATACTCTCAAAAATTGAACTGTGCGACAAAAACTCAAAACACCAAAGTTGTTCAGAAAAAGGAGATCTTCAACTTTGTCAATATGAACATTTTCAAATTCCAAATAGTTTTTGAACTACATTCAAAAACAGAAAAGGGAACACTTTTCAAATTTGATTCAAATCAAAATTACTTTGGATTTCAAACTGAAACTTGAAAATCTTTATATATGAAAGTTGTCCCATTTGTCAAAACCTACAAATTTGCTAATATACACTTTTTCTGAAACTCAATAGTTTTTGAATAAATTTTTAAAACTGAAAAGGGGACAAAAACTGGAATTTGAACGAATTTGAAATTACTTCAAATTTTATATAGAAACATGGAAATCTGTAAATACCAAAGTTGTTCCTCTAGGTCAGATTCACAACTTTGCTTTTTGAACCAACTCAAAATTTTGAATTTTGAAAAAGTTATCAGAAAGGGAATAAATCCAGGATTTGGGATTTTAGGGTTTTGCAAAAGGAAATTCAAATCAAATCTGATTTTTGAACTTTGATCAAAGCAACAAACATCAGGGCACTAAATTTGAACAAGAATTACATAGAACTAGGCACAGAGGTGAAATTACCATTTTGCCCCTATAGGAAGAAGTGGGCTAATAAGGGTTTTTGCAATAGAGGTACATCACATAAAATGATACACTAAGCAAATGCATACACATGAAATCATGATCAAGATGATTAATGATGCTAATGATGATATGTCAAGTTAATTACATGCTTAAACACCAGAGGTGTTACAGCATCTTTAGCCCCGGGCCGTAACACCAACCGGGACTAAAGGTTTTGCCCCGGTTGGTGTATGCAGCCGGGGCTAAATGTTGGCATCTTTAGCCCCGGTTGGTAACACCAACCGGGACTAAAAGGTTTTGTTCCGGTTGGTGTACCCAGCCGGGGCTAAATGCCAACATTTAGCCCCGGCTGGGAATAAGGACCGGGGCTAAATGTCCCTCCCTATATTTGAAATGTTCTTCTACCTCCAGCCGTGCCCGAGCTCCTGTCTTCATTTTTCTTCATTCAGTCACTGCTTGCTCTTGCTTGCTTGTTTGCTCTCTTCTCCTCCGGTGATTTTTGTTTGTTAACACATCTCCGGCGATTGATTTATTTCATCACATCTACACCGCCATCGACTCGTTGAAAGGTTACTAGCTTAAGTTATTCATTTTTGTAGCTATTTTGAGTTTATTGACTTGATAGTTCAAATTATTAATCTAAAAACAAAATATGACCGTTTAATTAGTTTATTTTAGTCTTTTAGAGAAATGTGACCGGTTTAGAAAAACAAAATATATAATACTTTAGTTTAGAAAATGTGACCGGTTTAATTAGTTTTTTTTGAAATAGAGATCATTTAAATCATTTGTTTACACAAAAATTAGAAATATATAATACTTTAGTTTAGAAAATGTGACAGTTTAATTAGTTTTTTTTTTGAGGAATAGAGATCATTTAAATCATTTGTTTACAGAAATTAGAAATATATAATAATTTAGTTTACAAAATGTGACCGTTTTAATTAGTATATTTTATTATTTTGGAGAAATAGAGATTAGTTAAATTAGTTGTTTACAGAAATTAGAAATATATAATACTTTAGTTTACAAAATGTGACCGGTTTAATTAGTATATTTTATTATTTTGGAGAAATAGAGATCAGTTAAATTAGTTGTTTACAGAAATTAGAAATATATAATACTTTAGTTTACAAAACGCAGAAGGATGCCTGCTTGGTATGTTGTTTTCGAGGGCACCAAACCAGGTATTTACACCAGCTGGGCCGAGTGCAGTCAGTATGTCCTCAAAGTTAAGGGAGCTGTGCATAAAAAGTACAAGTCTTTTGAGGAAGCTTCTGCAGCTCTAGATGCTTTTAACTCAAGAATCAACTCAATTTCTACTGCACCTACCCCTACCTTACCTTCCTATCCGGTTGGAGTGGCAGACAGTACATCTTGTTGGACTGTGATGTGGGAAAAATGTGCAGGTGTTGTTAGTTGCTTTGGTTGTGGCCAAGTGGATTAGGCTGCACTGTTATCTTGATGTAATAATTAATTAATTAGACAAGTTCAACTGCTACTACTTTTATGCCACCAGTGATTCTTACTAAATTTCATGTCAGACATTTTATAATTTTATTTGTTTATAAGAATGAGAGATCGATATAATTATGTGATATGTCATATAATGCAGACGATGACACGTCACTGGATGTACAATGTCGATCGTCGCTCAAAAGAGTTCATTGATGGCGTGCATTATTTTTTAAGAGTGGCCGAGGCAAACAAGCGGAATGGTTTTATGTGCTGCCCATGTGCCCTTTGTAATAATTCGAAGGAATATTCTAGCTCAAGGAGTCTTCACTCACACTTGTTCAAGTCGGGTTTCATGCCAAACTATAGTTGTTGGACGAAGCATGGAGAAACTGGGGTTATGATGGAAGAAGGTGAAGAAGAACAATTGGACCCTGACGATGACATTATTGCTCAATACGGTGACTTTGGTGATACTGCAATGGAGGAAGGTGAAGAAGAGGCAAGTGCATGAGACACAGTCGCTGAAGATGATGCTCTTGGTGATGTCATTCGTGACGCACAAAGAGATTTCAAAAGTGAAAAGGAGAAGGCTAAGTTTGAATATATGCTAGAGGATCACAGGAAATTACTATATCCGTCTGCTGCAGATGGACAAAAAAAGTTAGGCACAACACTTGAGTTGCTACAATGGAAGGCACAGAATGGTGTATCTGACAAGGCATTTGGACATTTATTGAAGATTATAAAACAAAAGATGCTTCCGAAGCCTAACGAATTACCCGGCACTACGTACGAAGCAAAACAAGTGGTCTGTCCTTTGGGTTTAGAAATCCAGAAGATACATGCATGTCCTAATGACTGCATCCTGTACCGTGGCAAGGAATACGAGAATTTGGATGAATGCCCTGTATGTAACGCGTCACGATATAAGATCAGGCGAGATGACCCTGGCGATGTTGAGGGTGAAGAACGTCCCCGGAAGAAAATCCCTGTCAAGGTTATGTGGTACGCTCCTATAATACCACGCCTGAAACGTCTGTTCAGAAACAAGGACCATGCAAAGTTGGTGCGATGGCACAAAGAAGACCGTAAGGTAGACAACATGTTGAGACACCCTGCAGATGGGTCCCAGTGGAGAGCAATAGACAGAGAATTCCCAGAATTTGCAAAAGATGCTAGAAACTTAAGGTTTGGTTTAAGTACGGACGGGATGAATCCTTTTGGGGAACAGAGCAGTAGTCATAGCACGTGGCCTGTTACTCTATGTATGTACAACCTTCCTTCGTGGTTATGCTTGAAGCGGAAGTTCATTATGATGCCAGTGCTCATCCAAGGCCCGAGGCAGCCTGGCAACGATATCGATGTCTACCTGAGGCCATTAGTTGAGGAACTCCTACTTTTATGGAGTAAATCAGGTGTACGTGTGTGGGATGATTACAAACAGGAACACTTTGACCTACGAGCATTGTTGTTCGTAACAATCAATGATTGGTCTGCTCTAAGTAATCTTTCAGGACAGTCAAACAAGGGATATAATGCATGCACACATTGTTTTGATGACATGGATAGTGTATATTTGAAAAAATATAGAAAGGTAGTGTATCTTGGGCATCGTCGATTTCTTTCGATGAATCACCAGGTTAGAAAGAAAGGCAAGCATTTTAAAGGTGAGACAGACCACCGGAGCAAGCCTCGCAACAGAACTGGGGAAGATGTACTTGAGATGATCAAGGATGTGAAAGTAGTCTTTGGAAAGGGGACGGGCAGTGAACCTGTTCCGAAAGACGCTACGGGACACGCACCCATGTGGAAGAAGAAGTCAATATTTTGGGAGCTACCCTATTGGCATGTACTAGAGGTCCGCCACGCGATCGACGTGATGCACCTGACAAAGAATCTTTGTGTCAACCTTCTAGGATTCATGGGTGTGTATGGGAAGTCTAAGGATACACTTGAAGCACGACAAGAGTTGCAGCGCATGAAAGAACGAGACAACCTACATCCAGAGAAGACAGATGATGGACGCCATTACTTAAGACCTGCTAGCTACACTCTTAGCAATGAAGAGAAGGAAATCATGTTTGAATGCCTAAACAGCATCAAGGTCCCATCTGGATTCTCCTCCAATATAAAGGGAATAATAAATATGCAAGAGAAGAAATTCCTAAACTTAAAGTCGCATGACTGCCACGTGCTTATGACGCAATTGCTTCCGGTTGCTTTAAGAGGAATTCTACCTCCACATGTACGTCTTGCCACTGTGAAGCTCTGTGCATTCCTCAATGCAATTTCTCAGAAGGCAATTAATCCACTAGAACTGGCTACTCTACAGAATGATGTGGTTCAATGTCTTGTGAGCTTTGAGTTGGTGTTTCCTCCATCCTTCTTTAATATCATGACACACCTCCTAGTTCACCTGGTCAAGGAGATTCATATTCTCGGTCCTGTGTTCCTACACTACATGTTCCCCTTTGAGAGGTTCATGGGAGTACTGAAAAAATATGTTCACCAACGTGCTCGGCCAGAAGGAAGCATCGCCAAGGGCTACGGGACAGAGGAGGTCATTGAGTTCTGTGTTGACTTCATTCCTGACCTTGACCCGATTGGTGTTCCTGAATCGCGGCACGAGGGGAGGCTATGTGGAAAGGGGACACTAGGGAAGAAAACATATATCGGTACGGGGAATGATTATTTCAATAAAGCGCACTACACAGTTCTTCAAAACTCAACCGTGGTGGATCCATATATCGATGTACACAAGGAGTTCCTACGATCCCAATTTCCAGAGAAGAATGAAGTTTGGATAACATGTGAGCACATGAATACTTTTAGCACTTGGTTGCGAAAGGAATGTCTGGGTAATAACAATATTGATGAGCAACTATATTTGTTGGCTAGGCAACCGTCATGGCACATCCTCACGTACAAAGGGTATGAGATCAATGGAAACACATTTTACACCATGGCCCAAGATCAAAGGAGCACGAACCAAAACAGTGGTGTTCGCGTAGATGCCACAGACCCATCTGGGAAGAGGCAAACATATTATGGCCGCATAGAGGAGATTTGGGAACTAGACTACGCACCTAATTTTAAAGTCCCTTTGTTTCGATGCCAATGGGTCAAGGCGACCGGAGCCGGAGTAACAGTTGACAAGGAGTATGGAATGACAACAGTGGATCTCAACAATATTGGATACAAAGGTGAACCATTCGTCCTTGCTGCTGATGTGACTCAAGTGTTCTACGTGAAAGACATGTCTACAAAACCCAAGAGAGGGAAAAATGATGATAAATCAACCAAAGAGCCCAAACGCCACATAGTTCTTTCAGGAAAAAGAAACATCGTGGGAATTAAGGACAAGTCAGACATGTCAGAAGATTATGAAAAAGATGACCGAATACCGCCCTTCAGTGTGACCAAAGACCCAAGCATCCTGCTAAATGCTGAGGAGACTCCATGGTTACGACATGATCATGACCAAGGAACATACGTGAAGAAAAAGATCACCAGTGTACCCGCTTGATATATATTACAGTTTTCGTGTAACTAATAATGATTATGCATAGTCATGGTTCGTTGATGTCAGTGTCGATGCCCCACAAGTTTGGCTCCATTCTGGATTATTTTGTTGGTAGGCCTAATTGACCCTATAATTATTGGGTGAGAGTGTGCGGTAATTCAATTAAACCGGAAAAAGAAGCAAACCATCTCCGAAAAAACACAAACTTGTTGGTTGCCTCACCCGTGCCACGTGACAACCTAAGAAAAATTTTGAGACCAATATGACACAGAAACGTATATGAACAACACAAATTTATCTTTTAAAATTAAATTGTAATTTAACAGTGAATTTCTCTATCGTGCATTTGGACAATAAAAGATAAACAACCCAAAATTTAACGTTCATATAATGCAAAAAATATTTTCCTATCGAGCACCAGTTGTTTCAGATATTTAAATTTAACATTATATTTTTGCATTAACAAAATATAAATTGTTATTTACATTTATATTTGTTATTATAAGAAAAGAAAAAAGAATTTATGTTACAAAATTTTCTACAATACAATAATGTAAAAGGAAACACAACTGCTATTTTTAAGTAATTTTATGCCTAATATTGAATTTACTATGCAAGTAACAAGTATTACAACATATTAATATAGCCAAAACTTAATTCAAAACCCAAAACACAGAAAACCCAAAATAAAGGCGGCAGAAGACCCTTTAGTCCCGGGCCGTAGCACCACCCGGGACTAAAGGTACCTTAACCCAAAATAAAGGCGGGAGAAGAACCTTTAGTCCCGGGCCGTAACACCACCCGGGACTAAAGGTACCTTTAGTCCCGGGCCGTAGCACCACCCGGGACTAAAGGTCCCCCTCTTTAGTCCCGGGTGGGCTTATGCACCGGGGCTAAAGGTGTTTTAGTCCCGGGTGGTGCCACGGCCCGGGACTAAAGGTGCCCCGCGTATATAGGGCACAGGGCCCTCCTCCTTCCTCAGATCGACGTCAGAGTTTGCGCCGCCGCCTCCGTCTTCGCCGCCATCTCGTCCTCCCGCTCGGCGTCGTCCTCGGTGCCCTCGGCCTCCCTCGCCGTCGTTCGCGGCGCCCTCTGCCGTCGAGCTCGCTTTTGCCGCGCGCCGCCGTCGTGACATCCTCGCCATTCGCCGCCGGCCGTTGCTCCCCTTGTGTCGTCGTGTCTCGTCCTCGCCGTCGTCTCGCGGCCGCTCCGGCCGTGTGCCTCCGTCCTCGCGCTGCCGGTGAGGAGTGCCACCGCGCGTGCGTGTGTGTGTGAAGTGTTTGTGCGTGTGCGTGTGCGTGTGCGTGTGTGTGTGTGCACTGTGTGCAGTGTATGCATGTGTGTGTGCAGTGTGTAATTAAAGTGTGTGTGCACTGTGTGTAATAGGAAAAGGAAAATAGAAATCCATATGAATTGAAAATAGAAAATAGTTTTTACCCTAACAAAATATTATGTTTACACACATGTAGATAAAAGAGATTGGTCGCGTTGACCGCGCCGTCCGCCGTCATCCTCACCGTGTGATCCTCACCGCAACGTGATCTTCGGCGTCGTCTGTTGTCGTCCTCACCGCGACATCATCCTCGCCGTCGTCCGTCGTCGTCCTCTCATCAACGGTGTGTCCTTTGCATGTGTTAGATGGAGGAGGAATAATCACTTAGATAATTTGGTCTTTAGATATGTAAACATTTATTTATATCGGTCATGTATATGTTTATGAAATAATCACTTGGATATGTTTATGGAATAATAACTTGGATATGTTTATAGAATAATCACTTGGATATGACTTTTCGATCATGTCGGTAGTGTTATTTTTACGAATATAGTCTTCATGGATATATGTTATTTTTAATGTTGTCAAAACCTAGACCCCAAACCCTAAACCCTAAACCCGAAACCCCAAACCCCTAACCCTAAACCCCAAACCCAAAACCCCAAACACTAAACCCCAAACCCCAAACCCTCAACCCCAAACCCCTAACCCTAAACCCCAAACCCGAAACCCCAAACACGAAACCCTAAACACTAAACCCCAAACCCTAAACCCCAAACCCTAAACCCCAAACCCAAAACACTAAACCCTAAACCCCAAACCGTAAACCCTAAACCCGAAACCCAAAACCCGAAACCCTATGCACGTTAGTTGCAAAAATATGGTGTTTATTATCACTTGGATATGTTTATAGAATAATCACTTGGATATGACTTTTCGATCATGTCGGTAGTGTTATTTTTACGAATATAGTCTTCATGGATATATGTTATTTTTAATGTTGTCAAAACCTAGACCCCAAACCCTAAACCCTAAACCCGAAACCCCAAACCCCTAACCCTAAACCCCAAACCCAAAACCCCAAACACTAAACCCCAAACCCCAAACCCTCAACCCCAAACCCCTAACCCTAAACCCCAAACCCGAAACCCCAAACACGAAACCCCAAACCCTAAACCCCAAACCCTAAACCCCAAACCCTAAACCCCAAACCCAAAACACTAAACCCTAAACCCCAAACCGTAAACCCTAAACCCGAAACCCAAAACCCGAAACCCTATGCACGTTAGTTGCAAAAAATATGGTGTTTATTATCCTCCATGTCATTCGCAGAAATGGCCGACCCAGTTGACAACATGGAGGAGGAAATGTACGAATTAATCAACAGCGGCGCTAATCAAAATTTAGCAGGTGATGATAACAATAATCAAGAAGTAGATGACGGCAGTCAATACTTTGCCGATTATGAAGAAATAATGCAAGAAAATACTGGCGAGGTATATACCTACAATAATCTCTATGTGCACATGAAATTCTAAATTATTTATAAATGTATTTATAATCTACTGTTCCTACATATGTAGCCCTCCGGATCGACAACGACTACCGGGAAGAGTAGGACCGTACGAGGTCCGAAGAAGCCGTTGGAGGGCCGGTACATTATCTCAGAATTCAACGAGGAAACAGGCCAAGTACTTGGAGAACATGCACAGAGATTTGTTGCCCACTGTGGGTGCCTTGTAAGGGATAAGATCCCGATCAGTGCTCGTGAATGGAAGAAAAAGGCAAGTGCTCCTGATATAAGTTTTGTCTCTGATCTTGATAAGGAACTGGTTTGGCAAGAGGTCCTTGCACATTTCACACTTGAAACAGAAGATATAAATTTGAAGGCCAGAGTTCGGGACTGGGCTATGAAGAAAATGGCAACACTATTCCAGGGCTGGAAGAAGAACTTATACAACAAATTTATCAAGAAGGACCAAACTCTGGATTTCAACACTAAGGCCTACGTCAAGTTGAGGCCATTTTGGGATGAGTTTGTAGAATTCAAGAAATCAGAAGAGAGTGAGGCACGGATCAGAAGGAACCAGCAGAATGCCCGACAAAAACAATACCACCATCACTTGGGATCAGATGGCTATAAGAGTGCCATTCCTAAATGGGAAAGAATGGAACGAGAGTTGCAAGCCAAGGGCATTGAACCAGAATCGATAAACTGGCCTGAGCGCGCCAAGTATTGGTTTTTTGGTCATGGAGGAAGCCTGGACCAACAAACAGGAAGGGTACACTATGGCGAAAAACTCCAAAGAGCAGCAGAAAGATTTGTTTATGCTAGAGAAATGGCTGCCAGTGGCAGGTGGCAGCCGAACAGAGACAAGGACGAGCTGACATACGCCCTGGAGAATCTTGAACATGGTGGGAGAACCAGAGGCTATGGGGAGCTGTCATCGGTACATGCCTTCCCTCAGGACAAAGAGACCTATAGAAGCCGCGCGAGAAAGAAGGAGGAGGAGGCACAGCGGATGCGCCGGTTAGAAGAAATGGTTATTCAGTCACAGGCCGCGGCTCTTGAAGCAGTTGAGCGAGAAAAAGCACTTGAAGGCAGAATGAACGAGGAAATAAAAAGGCAAGTGCAGTTAGCAATGCAAAGTCAATCTGCATCAGAGCCGGGAGTCAACATCAGCCCCCCTGAGCAAATGAAAAGCAGTTGCGCTTCCACAGAGGTCCCAGACGCAGCACTGTGCTTTCCTGTGGACGACATCACCGAGCCTCTCACGACATGTGAACTGCACATTTCACAGGGGAATACCACAGTCATGGTGGCTATAGGTGTTGTATCTCCTATCGATCCTACGAAGACACCAAGAAGTCATGGAGCAATAATACCTCCTGGATATGCTAGCGTCTCGGTGGACAGGGTGGTAAAAGGTTACGAGAATGTCGAACTTGACATTAAAGGAGGTGATGGCGAGAATACATTAGGAGAAGCGGAGAAGACATTCATATGTTGGCGCAAGCGCTATATCATAATTCCTGGCGCATCACCTCCTCCTCCGCAACAACCTATCCCTAGGTGTGTATGAAATTAGTGAATGAAACTTAATAGTATTGGTGAGCTAATAGTATAAATGGATACTCATACCATGTTGTTTTCGCAGCAGGACATCCCCCAACCTAAGTCCAATTCTACATTCACCACATGATCACAGTGTTGCGGACGATGATGATCAAGATCAAATACGACGGGATCCATCATCGCCACCGGCCCCATCTCCTCCACGACGGGATCCAACACCGCCACCGGCCCCATCTCCCCCACGGCGTGATCCAACGCCGCCACCGGCCCCATCTCCTCCATGACGAGATCCAACACCGCCACCGACCCAACCATCTCATCCAAAGCGGGCTCCGACACCGCCACCTGCCCCATCTCCACGGCGGGTTCCAACACCTCCACCGCCAACAAAGAAGAGGCCTGTCACACAAACAAAGGCGTCAGCCCCACCACCTCCGAAGAAGAAAGCACCTGTGAGAAAACCAGCTCCCAAGATGACAAAACTTGCATATGACATGACCGAGGAGGAGACTGACGCTGCAGTGCAAAAAGACGGTAACAAGTTCTTCGAAGCTGCCATTGCTAGTGGTCGAGCAAAGCGAAACCCGGAGAAGCCGTACCTTTTTGTTCGTCCTGAAAAACTAAGGCAAACTGTGGACGCTCACCAAAAAAAGGTACGTGCTGCCCGTAAGGCTTCGCCAAAATCAGACTATGATCGCACACTTAGCAAATCACTTGAGGAGGCCAAGAAGGCAAAGAAGAGAGCAGGAAAGGGTGTCCCACAGCTCGGGGAACAAGAGAAGCAATCAGTGCCAGATCTAGTTGTTGATAATGAATACGGTACAAACATGGAAATCATACAACGAGCATATGGAGACGTTGATCCTGCGCAACTGCTCGCATTTTTCGAGGAAACTGGTTTGAATGTGGAAAACATACTCGGAGAAGCAGGCATCAAAAGTGCTCCAGAAGTTGATAAATGGCAGAGGGCATATGTATATGGCCAAAGTCTATACAACCCAGCGGCCCTGAGGGATCTTGGTACACAGATGCACTTGCTAAATCAGTGGTACCTTACGACGTGTGGCAGAAAAGCTGATGACTACATTTGCGTCAGAATTAGAGACCATGATTACTTCCGTGGTGATGACATCATATATGTTCAGTTTAATGAGTTACATCAGCTCTGCCACATGGACGCTCTCGACAAATCTCTCGTCAGCTGCTTCTGCCTGTAAGTGATTGTTTCCTTTAATAATCTCACTTTAGCTTATGTATATGTATAAGTAATTATCCTCACACTGCTAGCAAGCGTTTCTAAACATGTGCAGAAACATGATGAGACAACTAAGGCGTAAAAATGACAAGGAGATTGGTTTCATCGATCCATATATCGTCTTCAAGCACCCAAGCAATACTCACTCGGATGCATGGAAAACTCAAACAGAGAGTAATTTGCGGAGGTTCTTGGTAAACCAAAGGGACAAAAGATATATACTATTCCCCTACAACTTTAGGTGAGTTTTGTTATCATATGCACATTTTATTATAGGTTGACATAAAGATATATATATGTGTTGACTATATAAACATAAATGCAGTTTTCACTGGATTCTAATGGTGATCGATCTCCACGAGAGTCGTTTGCTAATCTATGACTCTCTGAGAAAACCACAAGAAGATTACCAAGATATGATTAATATTATCCGAGGGTAATGTGATCTTTAAATATTGATTCCTGCTATAGCTCTTTAACTCTGCAATAGTTAATTAACGTTCCAATTATTGTGAAGGGTTTGGACTTGGTTTGTTCAGAAACACCGTCCGGATCTGAAAGCGCAACTTCCTGATCCTCTACTCCTAAATGTAAGTTGTAGAGTACCTCCCCGCCTCTTTACCTTAATTAGCATCACTCAGCAGACGCACGCTCAACCGAGAGTACTCTTTTTACATATTGTACAATGGGTTCTACGGCAGTCACCGGGAAACAATTTATGTGGGTACTATGTTTGCGAGTTTCTGACGGTGTATGAAAAAAGAACTCCTTTACAGAGTCAGCAAGTACGTAACATATAAATAAATTTATTTTATTTTTTGTTGCTATTACATAAATATTATGTATTATGTATGTTAATACTTTCTTTTTATTTTAATCCAAATTGAAGGAGACATGGTTGAAGAACCAGGTGATGGATAAGGTCCGCCTCAAAGCAATTCAAGAGACCATCGCGGGCTTCCTTAATGACCATGTCCTTAAGTCTGGCACCGAGTATTGGTTTAATAAAGACGAACCAATGAAGCCAAACCAAGATGAACACTTGTATGACCTCTAAGTTAGGAACGGTATTATATTTGTGTGTAAATATCAAGTTAAGCATGCATGATGGATAATGTTGTATATTTTATGTACATATGTGTGTATAGCTAGCTCTATAATATATATATATATGTATAGTTTCATATTTCATTTGTGTGTAATTGTAAATTTTATGTGTTTATATATTTATTAGCAGCGAAGAATAATACGTGTATTTGAAACTGGCCTAATATAATAGAATATATTAGCAGCGAAGAATACGTATTAGAAAACCTAATGTAATTGTAAAACCAAAAACAATAACCAATTGAAAAGAACAGAAAAAGAAAAAAGAAAAAAGCAGATGGATCTTTAGCCCCGGTTGGTAACACCAACCGGGACTAAAGAGGCCAGCCACGGTGGCCCGGCTGGAGGCCCCTTTAGTCCACCAACCGGGACTAAAGGGGCCTCCAGCCGGGCCACCGTGGCTGGCCTCTTTAGTCCCGGTTGGTGTTACCAACCGGGGCTAAAGGTCCCTCCATTAGCCCCGGGCCATGGAACCGGGGCTAAAGGTCGGGGCTTTAGTCCCGATTCCTTAGCCCCGGCTCCATGTCCGGGGCTAAAGGCCAAAATGGCCCGGGGCAATAGGCCTGTTCTGTACTAGTGTATGATAAGATAGACCGTAACAAACTAGCAAAAATACTTGAATGCTGGACTAACATGGACTATAATATTAATAAATACCATAACATTGCAAGATATATGTTATATGTTCACTTCTTTGAAAACTTATATTTTTATTTAGTTGAAAACTCATATTTTTATTAAGCATTGTATAGTTTGTGTGTTTATTTTTAGGTTCTGTGGCTATATTTTTAAGATAGGATATATATTTTATTCATAATAAACAGGACAAATCAAGTTGTGTATATATTATAAATCCCCTTTCTTTAGATCCATGTTTCAAGGGTGATGACCCAAACGCCTTAGGCAAAATATAAATTAGATAGTTAATGCAAGAAATAGCTTTATTATGCGCCCATGTGAAAGTTGAACTATAAAAAAACTGTCATTGAGTTATTTTCAAATGCATATTTCTAAAATAAAGTCATGACGTTAACATGGGCACTAAACTAGTAATGATAGGTTAGGTATATTTTTTCGCAGAAAAAGGTTAGATATGCTTCATCGATTCCTAGATAACCATCATCATTGGTATATGTGCCTTAAGTTTAACTTGATTTATAGAAAATTCATACAATAGTCCTCATTGGAGTCCTTCGCAAGGGCCAAGCTCTCTGTGGTCGGGCAACTCCACAAATTGGTCACGGGCCTTTTTCAGGTGCAAGTGGGTTTCCATCATATCTAGCCTCTCTCATACCACTCTCTGCCATCTTCAGTATGAAGAGTTTCAGCTTGTTAAATCACCAAGTGTCTCTCATCTCCATACACCATTGGCGACCATATATATTACAAACTAAGTTGGTGTGATCTCACAAGATTACAAGCCCATGTGTACACTGTTTGGTGAGCACAAGCACCGATAGCAAGGAGGTTGTAAGGTGTGCAAACCTTACTAATAAACACCAAGTCTAAACCTAGACCAAGTGCTAAAGCGCCCCCTAACTAGTCTTAGCACTGATTGTAGCACTTTAGCAAATCATCTAACCTTCTCTTAAGCGCATATGGTGGTTAGAGAATAAATGTTTGAGCCTCAACTCAGTTATAGCTTTCTCAAGATCCAACACATTACAAATGGGGTTGGATTTGGAATATATCCCCAACACACTTAACTAACCATTGCATAACAAGTGTTACACTCGCAATGAGCATTGGAATTCTCTAGCAACAACACCGGAAAAATCATGTTCCCTTCTAGGTCAACTAGACATTGGTCGACCATTGGAAGCTTCAATGTCTATTGGTTTCTACAATGCACCACTAGACAATTTTAGTGGGTTGAATACAAGGTACTAGGACCTCACTGTTGCACCTTAAATTATTGGTGCGTCACCGGAGTGCTCAGTTCTTTCTTCTCCACCACCATGCTTGTGCATTGCCTCTATATCATAATTTCGATGCACATATTAGAAGTATATGGTGCATTGCCTCCACATGTGCCTTGAACCGGAGCCTGTCAAAAATCTTTGATGGATTTTTGAGTTGTTGCTTCTTGTCTATTTGTTCAAGCTTCAGTTGTATGATATCTCAAGGTTCTTGTTTTCTAAGGTATTCCATGCTCCTATTTGATCTTCCTTTGAGGTGTGTTCATTGCTTTATCTCCACCTTAAGCTAGCTCAAGTCCATTTTTGCATTCTAAAACTAATATATCATATGTATACTCACAAACCACTCAATTTGTTAAGTCAAATACATCAGAAATATAACACTAAAGAATAGAAATGCAAATGCCTAATGGTACGACCCGCTCCCACACACCCGTGCCCGCACTCATGTCCGCGACAGAGAGGAAGAAGAAGGTTTCTAGGGTTCCTGCGAGGAGGTCATCATTGTTGGAGGCAATGAGCTCGTTAGTGTTGCTTGCCTAATTCCGACTCTCCCTCTCTTCTTCTCCATCTCTGGTGGGCTTAGAAGGGGTTTGAGGGAGGCTGACCGACCAAATGGTGGGAAAGGCGGGAGGATGGTGTTAGTTTTTGACACCGGTGGGGTTGGTTGGGCCAGGTCAAGGCAGGGACGCCCATGGCCCCGGTGGAGCTCCGGGAGAGAGGGGAAGGGAAGAAGTAGGTCACCACACAGCTTCTATGAACCCTACCACATACGGCGGGATGGTAGGCAGAGGTGGGATGAGGACGAGGAGGACGACAGGATTAACGGCGAGGATGGGATGTGGGCGTGTGCAGTGAGACGGAGGGAGCTACCGGCCGCTGGTCATAGAAGCCGAGGGTAGGGAGGGCGAGGATGAGTGCGTAGTGGGGAACAACGTGAGGTGAAAAGAGGGGTCATCAGACGCGACTGGTCACGGCAGGGGCGGATCTACAGGGTATGCCGGGTATGCACTGGTATACCTTGTGCCCAGACCATCGTGGAGTAATACATTGTCTAATGTTGAAAAAGAAATCATGATGCTTTGCCTAAGTATGCGATCTGAAGCACCGCCACCACGCCGCTGTCTCAAAAATCATCATGAACTTGCGAGCCACTGATCTATCCTAGTGTCGCGGCCGCGCCTAGTGTATCCATGTGCAATCCTAATCCATCGATTGCTAAGCGTCATGACTGATCCAAAAAGCGAAGTTAGGCTATGGTTCTACCGTTTTGGTTCTGAAAAAAAAATTCGGCGATGACCAGACCAACTGCTACTGCTGGCGTTTTTGTCCTCAAAGAGAAGCTAGGTGGAGGAGGGACCTGGACAATGCACTAGTAGAAAAGAGCTCTAAGTCGGTGGCCCTCTTTTTTTTACAGGCGGTTTCACTTTAGGCCCTGTTGTTTTAGGGCCAAAACCCTAAAACAGCAGGTCGCTGCTCGAACGAATGTAAGCACACAAGAAGACGAATTGTAGACTAGCAGATACGAGCGAACAGTAGAACGAGTAAAATGAACTGTAATCCTCTTGGCCTCCTCCCCCTCCATAGGGGAGGTCGGCCTATTTATATTAATCATGCAGTCTTTAGAAGTACGGAAATGCCCTTCCAACTACTCTTCGTTTACAAGTACTACAATGCCCTTCTAACTACTATTTTGGATAAGGCGTCTCTGGCATCCGGAGGGTATTTCCGTACACCAGCGCTGAGGTGGCCCCATCTGCTCTCTGTTCGCCGAGCGGCCTCCTTCCGATAAGTGGGCCCTCCTTTGCCAGTTTCGGACCCTGGACCTGCACGAAGACATTCGAAAGCCATCGCTTACGGACGAAAGCATCGTCTCTCCACCAACTTTGGAAGACGAAAGCGCTTTTGCCCGGAAGAGAAACTATCGCGGCGGTTGAAAGTGCTTTCGGACGAAAGTGTCTTCTCTCCACCAACTTTGGAAGACGAAAGCGCTTTCGCCCGGAAGGGAAACTATCGCTGCACAACTGAGTGAAACTGACTAGCAGCACCGTACTCGTACGAGAACGTATTCGGTCAAAAGCATCATTGCTCGGGTGACCACATTCGTTCCTGATCGTCTACCGTTCATATCGCTTGAAAGTATTCGGCTCATAGTTGCTTCTGTTTGATAAGGGATTCATCGAAAATGCTTTCGTGCGGAAGCGGGATCCCTGCTATTGGGGTACCGCCCCAACAGTAGCCCCTTACCATCGATCCGTGTGTTGCCACGGGTCGACGGTACCCTTGTTAGAGCCTATACGCCCGCCCGCTAAAGGTTGGCGAAAGGTTGATTTCATATTTGCCGTACCTTGAAGCGTTTTTGACGAAGCTGGTAGCCCCTCGACGTGTAAAGTAAAACGTCCACCCTCATTCGTTTTTCGACGAGGGGCGCTAACGTATCCACCCGAGGGTGCTTTCGCCGGTTGCTCCTCGGGGTGTAATTTAAAACGCCCGCCCCCATTCGTTTTTCGATGAGAGGTGCTAACGTATTCGCCCGAAGGTGCTTTCGCCGGTAGCCCCTCGGCGCGTAATGTAAAACTCCCGCCTCAATTCGTTTTTCAATGAGGGGTGGTAATGTATTCACCCCGAGGGTACTTTCGCCGGTAGCTTCTCGGGGTGTAATTTAAAACGCTCGCCCCAATTCGTTTTTTGACGAGGGGTGCTAACGTATTCGCCCGAAGGTGCTTTTGCCGGTAGCCCCTCGGCGCATAATGTAAAACTCCTGCCTCATTCGTTTTTTGACGAGAGGCACTAACGTATTCACGCGAGGGTGCTTTAGCCGGTAGCCCCTCGGCGTGGAATGTAAAACGCCTGCCTCATTCGTTTTTCGACGACGAGCGCTAACGTGTTCACCCTGTGGGTGCTTTCGCCTGTAGCCCCTCGTCGTGTAATGTAAACGCCTGCCTCATTCATTTTTCGACGACGGGCGCTAACATATTCACCCCGAGGGTGCTTTCGCCGGTAGCCCCTCGGCGTGTAATAACGCTTGCCTCATTCATTTTTTGACGAGGGGCGCTAACGTATTCACCCCGAGGGTGCTTTCGCCAGTAGCCCCTCGGCGTGTAATAACGCTTGCCTCATTCGTTTTTTGACGAGGGGCGCTAACGTATTCACCCCGAGGATGCTTTCGCCGGTAGCCCCTCGGCGTGTAATGTAAAACGCCTGCCTCATTCGTTTTTCGATGAGAGGCGCTAACGTATTCGCATGAGGGTACTTTCGCCGGTAGCCCCTCGGCGTGTAATGTAAAATGCCTGCCTCATTCGTTTTTTGATGAGAGGCTGTAACGTATTCAACCCGAGGGTGCGTCCGATGGCAAACCCTAGTTTCTGTCAGAAGTTGAAGGAGCATCGGACGCTGGCAACGGACGCTGAGAAATCACTGTTGCAGAGTCCGATGCAGGTGTCGTGGCGCGAGCAAGTTTAGCTGGGAGCATCGAACGCTGGGCTGCGTCCGATGTGGTTCCACCTGATGCGTCTGATGTGGTTGGGAGCTTTCTGGAACCTCTCTGGTGTGTCATCGGATGCTAGCCCTTAGCGTCCGATGCTAAGGGTCCGGTGCGTCCGATGTGAGGGCGATCTTGCGCAAAATCAAGCAGAGGCATCGGCGCGTCCGATGCCACTTTAACTGACGCAGGATGTAATATAGCCATTGGGATCGCTCGGCCGAAGTTGAATGTGGGGGACACGTGGCGAGCATCCAAGCATCGGACGCAGGGCGGAGCGTCCGATGGTCCCGATCCGGAGCGTCCGATGGTGGCGCAGGTTGCCCAGTGAAGGGGCAATGGCTAGTTAGCCCTTGGGGCTATAAATATCGTTGGTAACCGGCCTTGGGCTGGTGGTTGAGCACTCTAGAGCCTTTGTGGCTTGTGTGGATGTGCTAGGGAGCCCTCTAACTCGCTTGTGCTTGCTAGTGTGTGAATCGATAGCGAGTGAGTGATAGCTAGTGCGTTGCATTGAGCGATTGCATCGAGTGGCACTAGGTGATCGTGTTGCAAGCCGGTGGTGCTTGTTACTCTTGGAGGTTGTCACCTCTTAGACGGCTTGGTGATCGAGTCTCCGTCGTGAAGCCCGCGTGAAGATTGTGCGTGGCTCCGGAGAAGCTTTGTGAGGGGCATTGTGCTCGCCCCGCGGGAGATCGCGAAGAGCAACTCTAGTAGAGAGAGGCGCGAAGAGCGCCAAGTGGTCTGGTCGGATCGAAGCTAGAGCTCTTGGTGAGCACTCCATCGTTGAGAGTGTGACTTAGGGTCACCACTAGCAAGAGGATCGGCGGCAACCTTGGGCTTGCCTCAACGGGGACTAGCTTGGTGGCGACCAAGTGAACCTCGGGATAAAATCACTGTGTCAACCTTGTTCATCCCGTTGGTTTGCATTCCTCATACACAAGCTTGTAATTACTTTCATATATATTGTGCTTGTGTAGTTGCTCTTGTAATTAGTTAGCTTGTGTAGCTTGCTAGTTACCTTCTTTGCTTGTGTAGCCTAGAAGTAGCTCTCTTGCGTGACTAGTTGACTTGTAGTCTTGCTAGTCACATTGCTTAGTTTGTGTAGCTAAGCTGAGCTCTCTAATTTGGCTTGTGTAGCCTTGTTATTGAGCATTGCTAGTGAGCTTAGGCTTTGTGCTTTGCTTGCTAGATTGTGTAGGAGCTCCCCCGTGCTTGAAGTACTAGTTGCATAGGCTTGTGTGACCTTGCTTCTAGAATTGGTTAGGTTAGCTCTAGCTAGCCCGACACCTTATTTGCATTGATTAAGATCTTTTGTAAGGTGTCATAGAGTACAAGTAGAGGGGTGTAGTCTTGGCTAGACCGATAGTTTTAATTCCGCATTTGTTTCGGTTAGCCGGTAAGATTAATTTTAGAAAAGACTATTCACCCCCCTCTAGTCCGCCATCTCGACCCTCCAGAGGGGCGCTAATGTATTCGCGCGAGGGTGCTTTCGCCGGTAGCCCCTCGACATGTATTGTAAAACGCCTGCCTCATTCGTTTTTTGATGAGAGGCGCTAACGTATTCGTGCGAGGGTGCTTTCGTCGGTAGCCCCTCGGCGTGTAATGTAAAACTCCTGCCTCATTCGTTTTCGACGAGGGGCGCTAACGTATTCGCGCGAGGGTGCTTTCGCCGGTAGCCCCTCGGCGTGTATTGTAAAACGCCTGCCTCATTTGTTTTTCGACGAGGGGCGCTAACGTATTCGCACGAGGGTGCTTTCGTTGGTAGCCCCTTGGCGCGTAATGTAAAACTCCCGCCCCCATTCGTTTTTTGACAAGGGGCGTTAACGTATTCGCGCGAGGGTGCTTTCGCCGGTAGCCCCTCGACGTGTAATGTAAAACTCCCGCCCCCATTCGTTTTTCGACGAGGGGCGCTAACGTATTCGTGCAAGGGTGCTTTCACCAGTAACCCCTCAGCGTGTAATGTAAAACTCCCGCCCCCATTCATTTTTCGACGAGGGGCGCTAACGTATTCGCGCGAGGGTGCTTTCGCCGGTGGCCCCTCGACGTGTAATGTAAAACGCCTGCCTCATTCGTTTTTTGATGAGAGTCGCTAATGTATTCGCGCGAGGGTGCTTTCGCCGGTAGCCCCTCGGCGTGTAACTTAAAACGCCTGCCTCGTTCGTTTTTCGATGAGAGGCGCTAATGTATTCGCGCGGGGGTGCTTTCGCCGGTAGCCCCTCGACGCGTAATGTAAAACGTTCGTCCCCTTTTGTTCTTCGACGAGGGACGCTAACCTATTCACCCGTGGTAGGTAGGAATATTTATGCTCGTAGGTTGTCTTCCACCCTATCTCATTTTCGAAGGGTCGGAATGTTTATGCCCGTAGGCTGTCTTCCGCCCTCTCGCATTTTCGGAGGGCCGGAATGTTTATGCCCGTAGGTTGTTTTCTGCCCACACGCATTTTTGAAGAGTCGGAATGTTTATGCCCGTAGGCTGTCTTCCGCCCTCTCGCATTTGCGGAGGGCCGGAATCTTTATATGCCCGTAGGCTGTTTTACACCCTCTCACATTTTCGGAGGGTCGGAATGCATATGCCCGTAGGCTGTCTTCCGCCCTCGTATTTTCGGAGGGCCGGAATATTCATGCCCACAGGATGTCTTCTGCCGTCGCATTTTTGGAGGGTCGGAATGTTCATGCCCGTAGGCTGTCGAGATTGTCGAGCCTCGTCGAAGAAGGTTTCTGTCTGACGGGCCGACATTCTCTAATAATGCAAATTTTGGACGAATGTCTCAACCCTTTTTGGTTGTTTTCGTCATTGGATCCGTGATCGAATGTGGGGAAGTTTTGATACCTTAATGTTTTTAAGGTTACACTTGGCTGCCTCATTAAAAAACCTCGCACCCTTTTTGAGGGCTTCCCAGTGAGGAAAAAGAGTGCAACTACTTGATTAAAAAACGATGAAGGTAAAAACCGAGAAAGAAACTCTATTCTAAGGATAGAAGCTACGCGAGTTGTTGGCGTTCCAGGTGTGAATTGTCTCTTCTCATTTTTCGTTCACTAAGCAGAACACTCCTGGCCTTGCCATGCTTGCGACGACGAAAGGACCACATCACTGTGACTGCAACTTTTCCTTGCTTATCCGGGTGACGAAAGATCACCATATCGTTTGCCTTGATATCTTTTCACATCAGGCTCTTGTCTCCAGCTTTTTCTTTTCACCTTCTAACATACTTGTGCCTATGTGGACACTCCTTTCTGGTCTAGCCTCCGCTAAAGGTATCCTTATCGTTTCTTCAGCACATCCGACTTTGATTTCAAACAAGGAGCTGGTGATTTCTTCCTCTTTGTCGGGTTTGTATGTCATTTTCTTCGCAACTTCATTTATAAGGCTATATCCCGGGGTTGGTTTTCCTTTGATTCGCTTGGATGCTTGTTGATCGCCGTGTATAGTGATTATGCCGAAAGGAAATGACATTTTCATGCAAAGATAACTTTGCTTTATGACAACATTGAACCTATTGGTGAATCCCCTACCAAAAATGGTTGTGTAGGGATAGTCCATGTTGACTATGTCGAATGTCACCATTTCGGTTCACACCTTTTCGTCCTGGGCGAAAGAAACCGGTAACTGCTTTTTGCCGATAGCGTCTACCTTTCTTCCGCCGAAACCGTATAATGAGTTACCGGCTGGGTCCAACCCCCTCCTATCCATGCCCATTGCTTCGAAAGCCTTGATGAACAATATG
The DNA here is from genome assembly GCA_009763385.1 of Coix lacryma-jobi var. lacryma-jobi. Lineage (NCBI taxonomy): Eukaryota > Viridiplantae > Streptophyta > Magnoliopsida > Poales > Poaceae > Coix > Coix lacryma-jobi. The sequence goes on along the minus strand of VDCT01000681.1, from coordinate 18,526 downwards.
TCAGCTGAACTTCTAGTGTCTATCAGAATGTTGTGTAGCATAAACCCAACTACGTTGGCGGTAGCTACGAATGCATCGTAGTGGGGATAATCGCGGACTCTGAAATCAGACTCATCGAAAGTTATCGGCAACAATGACCATGTCGGCCTACTCAAAGGCAACCTTGGTGATACCATTTGCACTCTTCTGTGGTAATCTCGTCTTGATCTCTTGCTTTCGTGCTCCAGATTGGACCCGCCGGTTATGGCAAATATGTGACCTCGAGACGGAAGGATGTTGTTGACTGCATTAGGCTCGTGCTCGCCATCTTGCATTTGCTGGTATGGCTGTGATGCGGCCTGGCTTTGTGGCCGAGCTTGAACTGAGACTACCGGTGGCTGCGTTGGCTGATGGTGATACTGCGTCGGTGAAGACGCTGCCACGGATTGGACCAGATACTGTGGGTGCTGGTAGTGCTGGAAAGTTGGATTGAACCAGGGCAAGTTTCGGGGAGCGGCAAGGTATGGCGTGAAATGTCGCGGAAAGGTTGTGTAGTTGCCATGAAAGGCGCTTCCAGTTATAGGATCACATGTATTGTGGAAGACATGCTTGGTGATTTCGCCAGAAGCAGAAGTTTGGTCTTTTTCTTTTAGCTCCTTAGCCATTTTACTGTATTTGCACTCTCTGGTGTTGTGCCCGACATTTCCGTCACAGATCACACAATATGGGGGTTTACTTCCTCTACCTTGTCCCCTTCCGTCGTCGCTCCCGTGAGTCAGATGCTCGAACTCTCTAGACTGTTGGTAGCTATTCGGGGCCACTCCCTCTGGATCCACAGCGGACTGGGTAGATTCTTCGTGCGATGTGTTGCTTGAGCGAAAGGGCCTCACATTTCTCTGGTTTGGCGCTTGCGGCGAATGCATCAATTTCATCATCTGCCTTTGCGCGAAACATGCTTCTTTACGATGCCGAAAGTCATCATCTGACCTTGCATAACCGTTCATTATCTCGAACAGTTCTTTGACCGAGTTAGGTGGCTGCCTGGAAAAATGCGCTGCACATTGTCCCGTCGCCAGCCCTTCGATGGCCGTGGCGATCACTACTGCTTCCGGTACATTCGGGGCTTGAGCCTTCAGCTGAATAAAGCGTCTGAGATATTTGGACTGGTTCATCATCTCGTTGAGTGCAATTCATGAGATCTCGAGTGGTTTTGACATCCGCCCGAAAGCCTTGAAAAGTGGCGAGCAATCCGGCCTTCAACTGAGCCCAAGAATGGATGGATAATGGCTTGAGGGACGTGTACCAATCGTGCGCTACATCTTCGACTGCCAAGATGAGGGATTTAGCCAATGCCTGGTTGTCTCCACCTGCCGAAAACACAGCTGTTTCGTAGCTTGCTAAAAACTTGCGCGGGTTTGCCTTGCCATCGAAAGTTGGGATTCGAGGCTTGTAGTTGAGCGGCCAAGGATGTACTTGCAACTCCCTCGAGAGCGGGGAAGTTTCATCGATGACATCGCCGAAAGCTTGCAGTTGCTCACGCTGTGGTATGAACACGTTCTCTGGAATTCTTGGAAGTGGCCCCCCTTCGGTTCTTTGCAACTCCTGCACCTCTCTTTCCAACTGTCTTCGTTGTGCTTCCACCTGACGAATGGTGTCGCGAGTTTCGTCTTCTCTTGCTCTAGCTGCAACTTGCTGCTGAAGCTGATCCCTTTGTTGCAACAACTTATGTATCTCTTCCTAGTACTGCGTCAACATCTTGAGCGCCTGAGCGTGCCTAGTGACTTCCGCATCGTCATCTTCATCTTCATCAGTCGCGTTCTGGACATGGCCTTCCGGTGTTCCCTCTCTGCCGAAAGGTTGCTGGCCTAGAGGCGGCATGTCTTGGCTTGAGGATGCCCCGCCGGTAGCTGAGTTCTAGGTGGGACTGTGCCGACGAAAGCCGAGGGATTTGGGTTTACGCTTTGTGCAATATGGGTTGTGGGAGCGGGTGCTGCGATTGTGTCGTGGGCATTTGTGTTCGCAACAACCATCCTTTCGGTCTCTTGAGGATCAACCGTCTTCGACACCTTCCTTGGTGCCATGACAAGCTCGGGCAACAACCACGGTGGGCGCCAATGTTGTTTTAGGGCCGAAACCCTAAAACAGCAGGTCGCTGCTCGAACGAATGTAAGCACACAAGAAGACGAATGGTAGACTAACAGATATGAGCCAACATTAGAACGAGTAAAATGAACCGTAATCCTCTTGGCCTCCTCTCCCTTCCATAGGGGAGGTCGGCCTATTTATATTAATCATGCAGTCTTTACAAGTACAGAAATGCCCTTCCAACTACTCTTCGTTTACAAGTACTACAATGTCCTTCTAACTACTCTTTTGGATAAGGCGTCTCTGCCATCCAGAGGGTATTTTCGTACACCAGCGCCGAGGTGGCCCCATCTGCTCTCCGTCCGCCGAGCGGCCTCCTTCCGACAAGTGGGCCCTCCTTTGCCAGTTTCGGACCCTGGACCTGCACGAAGACATTCGAAAGCCATCGCTTACGGACGAAAGCGTCGTCTCTCCACCAACTTTGGAAGACAAAAGCGCTTTCGCTCGGAAGGGAAACTATCGCTGCACAACTGAGTGAAACTGACTAGCAGCACCGTAGTCGTACGAGAACGTATTCGGTCAAAAGCATCATTGCTTGGGTGACCACATTCGTTCCTGATCGTCTACCGTTCATATCGCTTGAAAGTATTCGGCTCACAGTTGCTTCCGTTTGATAAGGGATTCGTCGAAAATGTTTTTGTGCGGAAGCGGGGTCCCTGCGATTGGGGTACCGCCCCAACAGGCCCAGTTGTATAAAGAAATAAGTGGGCAATGACTTAGTAACCGCCTGTGCAAACACATTTATACCGACGGTTGCCTTAAGAAAACCACCAATAAAAATAGATTTTACACAGGTTGTTGCCTTAAGAAAACCGCCACTAGAAATGGCCAATTTCTACTAGAATTTTAAAATTTGAATTTTTAAAAATATTTCAGATGGAGAAACGGCCAATATGAAAGTTGGAGATCCCAAAAAATTATGAAACTTTATAGTTGATAACTTTTTGATTTGAAATCATCTTGTCAACGAAAACTATGTTTTAAATTCTCAAATTTGAAATTCAATTTTTTATAAACGACGTCGGATGAAAAAACTACCAAAATAAAAGTTGTAGATCTCAAAAAGTAATGAAACTTTGTAGTTGATAGCTTTTTTTAATTTGAATTCGTTTAGGGCCTCATCAAATAAGCAAATTACGCTCGGTTTAGTATAATATGTGGGAAACCGAAACGGAAAAGGAATTCATGTGAGTGTGTGGTGTAGTGGTAGAGTAGGCTTCGCGTGAGGGAGAGGTTGCCGGTTCAAATCCTACGGGCCACATTAGTCACAATTTTTGCGCGAAAAATACCGTGACTTATGACTTTGTGCCTTCCCCAATTTATTTAAATAAAATATTTTCTATTTTTGAGTTTTTTTTGTTTTTTTTTGCATTTTCCACTGGCAACCATTTACACTTGCAGTTCACTAAGTGAGCCGTCTGTGAAACTCTATTTCCACAGGCGATTCATAAGCAACCATCGTCTATGCTGTGGTCCTATTTCCCCACAGGCGATTGACAAGCAACCGTCGTCTATGCTGTGGTCCTATTTCCACTGGCCTCAAATACAAATGGTGCTAGAAAAGGTAAGTGAAAATAAGTTATGAACCACCTATATATAGTACTCTGTATGTCTCCGTACTTAGTGATGGCCGCCACCGTTTTAGGCAGAGAGACTTCATAGTCTTCTAGTTACTTTTTTATGATTTCCTTTCTTTTCTAAAAATCTTACGTGCTTAATTAATTATCATTACTTAGCATGAGTTAAAATATTCATAAATTGTATATTCTTTTTGAAGTGTATGAAGATGCTATAATCAAATAATAACTATTTATTATTAGCTAATGGATCTAAACAGGCGCGATTGACAAGCAACCGTCGTCTATGCTGTGGTCCTATTTCCACTAGCCTCAAATACAAATGGTGCTAGAAAAGGTAAGTGAAAATAAGTTATGAACCACCTATATAGTACTCTGTATGTCTCTGTACTTAGTGATGGCCGCCACCGTTTTACGCAGAGAGACTTCATAGTCTTCTAGTTACTTTTTTATGATTTCCTTTCTTTTCTAAAAATCTTACGTGCTTAATTAATTATCATTACTTAGCATGAGTTAAAATATTCATAAATTGTATATTCTTTTTGAAGTGTATGAAGATGCTATAATCAAATAATAACTATTTATTATTAGCTAATGGATCTAAACAGGCTCTAAACCTTTTGACTCTATTTATGTTCATTTTAAACTATATTATTATAACGTTTGAACTATTTATATTTTTTCAATTCGTGAAATTTTCAACTTAATTTACAAATTTAAGACTCATCATATTATTGGTGACAGATCCAATGGGCTGCATATGGGTATGGAACTTAGCATATATTCTTAGAAGAGTATAATATGCTTAGTTGTGTACCAAATGATTTCCATAAAACTTTACCGAATTGCTAAATAGATTTTAGTGGTTTGCTTATGAAAAATTATCCCTTGTACCCCATGGAAAAATCCTGACTCCGCCACTGACTAGTTCACGGCATAACCATGTGCCTAAAGAAGCCGTAAGCCAAAGTAATTAGGATACGTTGCTTCTCATCATTAGCACTGTACGTATTTGCATTTATGTTTACCGAGCAAGCTAACAACAAAACAAATTAAAGACATACACTTACGTACGTGTGGACTTCGCAATGCAAGGGCGTGATATTTTTGGCCCGTTGTAAAAAAAAAAAATGCCAAAACGAAGACGGGATTATTAGTCGTCGTCGTGTCGTCCTCCGGCGCCACTTGGTTCCCCAACTGAAATTGACTTCCTTGACCTCAATGCCTTTCCTAATGAACCTCTCCCCTCTCACGTGGATGCTCATGCACAATTACCGGTCTGCCCCTCACTCCCTTCCCCAACGTCATGCAACGCGGCGCCTGACGCTGCTGGCCCACCGGCTTCATGCGGCCCTTCCCGCCTTCCCATTGGTCCACACCCACCTCCCTTTTGTTTTTCCAATTTATTTATTATTTTGTGTAGCCGGAAGTCCAAGTCCGTCAGCTTTGGCTTCTTTTGTGTGTACCCTTGACCCTAATTGACACAAGTAACCATAAAGCCCAAACCTTCTCCGTCCTTTCCATGGAGACGAAGCCGGAGCGCCACCGCCACGACCACGACCACGTCCACGAGGAAGCCCAGCAGGAGAGGGAGGAGGACGCAGCAGTCATGGAACACGGCGCTCTGTCGCTGCAACGCGGAGCCACCTTGTTTGGCCGGCGGCACGACGAGGAGGCCGGCCGCCGCCGGGGCGAGATCCGGGAGGTGGACTTCTTTTCGAGAGACTCCGAAGCCCGGGGGCAGGACGACGGTGGCGGGCGCGGGATGCCCGGCAGCGGACGCGACGACGTCAACGTGAGTCTCCCGGCCGCCGATCTCGATCATAACAGCTGCGCTGGCGCGGCTTTTGTGGATTGCTGAAATTAAGCTGTTGTATAATCAATTCCCCTTTTGCCCACCGTTTGAATTTATCGGGTGTAGTGCTTGCTGTGCGCAGATCGGGCTAGACCTGCTGACCACCGCCACCGTTGCTGCCACGACGAGCGCCGGCGACGAAATGATGGCGATGGCGGCCAAGAATCAGAAGGTTGGTTCATTTTCGTTCGTATCCATACTTCCCTGAAGATCTCTCCCGCCTTTCTCCGTTTCTTGATTGGATCTTGCATTTCTATCATGTATACCTTGTATAGATAGAGGCATCAGCTGTGGAAGTGGAGCTCAGGCGGGTGGTGGAGGAGAACCGGCGGCTGCGTGGCATGCTGGAGGAGCTCACCCGGAGCTATGGCACGCTGTACCAACAGCTTCTCCAGGTCACGCAGCACCACCCACATCGACAGCATCCTGCTGATCTCATGATCAACAGATCATCAGTGGCTCATGTAAGTGCTACTTCATCCATCGGATTATTTATATGATAATAATAAATAATACTTGCACCATGATCTCCTGTGTATGTATGTATCTTCTTGTGTACGCTATTAGCTAGCTGTCAAATTCATTTTTTTTTCAATCTTGTTTCTTTTAATTCCTTTTGTTGATTTCAACGTGGAGTTTCATATTCAAAATTCAATTTTTCAATCCTATTTCCTTTTATTGCCTGGATTGTTGATTGAACGTGGAATTCCAACAGTTCAGCCGGCGATTACTTTGCCGTGAAATTCTTCTGCTTTAATCAGGCTCTTACTCTTCTACAAATCAGGCAAGATAGACTTGGCTTTTCTATACATATACAAACCATATTCTGAACAATTATTTCGTGGCCTATATTTAATCCATTTGACTTTAAGAATCAAATCTAAGATCAAGAAAATTTGTTTGTCATCTTAATGTAAGCCTTGGTAGTCTAAACTTGTGGAGTTATTATACTACCACGCGACCTTATTAGCGCTGATCCATTTGAGTCCAACAAGATCAGTTGCGCAGTTTTTAAATTTGCTTCTGGTTCCACACTTCCACGTATATTAGACCTATACCAGTATATGCGACAGAACGAAATATATTTGCTGCCGAGAGATTCTTCAAGATGAAGATTGATGCAATAATGTACAGGCCGGCCATAGCTAAATTTGCGTGCATGCACGCACATGCATGTAAGATCCTCGTCAAATCATAGCTTATATGAATGCCTCAACAGTTTACTTAATTAATTTGATTCTTTCATCATATAAAAAAGTATCCTAGTAGTAGATAATATAATCAAGTACTGATCGATGGATATATGATAAAAACATAGGAGCATGGGGGACAGCGGATAGTACTTACTCTCTGTATATTATTAATTTCTTCCGAAACTTTCGGAGTGCGTGACAGTATATATCAGACCAATTTCATCCAAACTGAGCACTGAATTAGCGCGTATTCGCCTCATCATCAAAACGATTTGATATATATATGCATACAGTGTCTAGCTAATATTTGGATATTTTGGTTTTTGGCTTTGGTTTTTTTGCATACCGTGACACTAATTATGAATACACACAGCCACTGGTACATCTTGATCTCTCATCTCGATCTGTACTAGTAGTAGTTAGCATGTGCTCATCGATCTCATGCATGAACGCTTTCAGTTGCTTCCTCGCTTTAATTTCCTCTTTGACTAAACAAACGACGACACGTACGTGTCCATCACCACCAAATCTTGATGCAGACCCACCTGACCACTGCGGCCTCGCACAACACGTCCACTCGGCAGCTGTTGGAGGCGCGCGCGTCCTCCACTACGGCGCAGCCGCCGCATGCCGTCGTTGGAGGGGACGACGAGGCTAGCGACGGAGTCGTCGGGGAGGCATCGCCTTCCCTGAGCAGTGGGGGAAACAATAACGACGCCGATGGCAAGAGGAAGCAGGCCTCTCCGGATGGGACGGCACCACCGAGAGAGAATGGCGAGCAGACGTCGTCGGAGCTGCCCGGCCGGAAGGCAAGGGTGTCCGTGCGCGCGCGATCTGAGGCACCAATGGTAACTATATACGTACACTGTATTTGATTCCTGCTATGTTTTTTCAGGGGTTGCATATTCCTGCTATGTTGATCTGCTTATTAATTGATTATCGGCCAGAGAAAGAAGTGTTTAGAAACATCACAGTATGGGTACAGTACGTACGTGCTGTAACAACCACGTACCTAATTTGTATATAGAGGCCGGGAAGCCCGGCCGGCCTGCAGAAGTTTTAGCGCTGTTTCTCATATTCATTTCTCATATATATGTAATCGTTTTCTTTTAGGCCCCGTTTAGATGCTCGGAATTGAATTCATTTTAAAAATCATAATTTAAACACATATTAATTAAGTTATTATGATTATATATGGATTATATATTTGTATATTATTATTGTCTATATGAGAGAGATACTCATCTGTTACATTTCTACCTAAGGGGAGTGAGTTGAAGAGAGTGTTATAAGTTATAAAGTAAAAATATATAGTATGGTGATCTATAGAATCTATTTCCCTCTCACACCCTATGAATTTGAGATAAGCTTACATGTAGACTTTGGAAAGTGGTGGAATGTCAAATTCCAAGGCAAATAGCCTAGTTTATTGAGTGAATTCCAATTCCTCCGAAATGAAGGGATCCAAACGTATAGAAATAGGTTTCAGCTGAGCAGAGGGCAAGCAAACTAAAATTATGAACATTATTTGTGTTCTTTTTACACGCATCTGCGCTGATATTTTGGCAGTAACAAGACATTGCATATTACCATTTGTATTATCCACCTCTCTGCACAGTTATTTCATAAATGTACATAAACTTTAATTTTTCATAGTTTAATCTGCTACCACTAGTACAGAAATAGCCTTTAGCCCCGGTTGGGAAAGAGCTTTAGCCCCGGTTGGAAAACCGGGGCTAGCAATCCGGGACTAAAGGCTCCCACCTTTGGTCCTGGGAAACCGGGGCTAGCAATCCGGGACTAAAGGCCCCAGGCTTTAGTCCCGGGTGCTCCCAACCGGGGCTAAAGGCTCCCACGAGAAAAAATAAATGTGCGTTTGTGAGATTCGAACTCAACACCTCTCGCCTCAGATATGCTTACCAACTGAGCTACACAACTCACGTGATATAGTTCTCGACGTTTTCGTTTTGAATTCACTCAGGAAGGACCTTTAGTCCCGGTTGGTAACACCAAACGAGACTAAAAGGACCTTTAGTCCCGGTTGGTAACGCCAACCGGGGTTAAAAGGTCACCCACCGGGACTAAAGGCTGGGGGACCTTTAGTCCGGGTTTGTAATACCAACCGGGAATAAATGTTCACTTTTAGTCTCGGTTGGTTTTACCCACCGGGACTAAAAGTCTTTAGTCCCGGACGCAATTTGTTGCTGAGACTATAGCTCAATTGATAGATCGTCCAAAGACCAATTCTGTTGTAGTTACTGATACGTCTTGCAATATATATGACACTGTTTTTTTTTGGGGTATGCTTGCATTTTGTCTAACTATAGATTAGTGATGGGTGTCAATGGAGGAAGTACGGGCAGAAGATGGCCAAAGGTAACCCATGCCCGAGAGCATACTACCGGTGCACAATGGCTGTGGCATGCCCCGTCAGGAAGCAGGTAATAATACATTCACAACCTATCTATATAGTCATATATGTTGAATTACGATATACCAATAATTGCATATATATAATCTCTTATATTCTGCTAAAAGCATCATATATATGTGCGTGTAATATACTATCGTCTTTGTAATTTGAGTCTCGATCTGCTGTTTATTATATATACATGATAGCAACAGTTTGGTATTAATTCCTTTGGGAGGTGATCACATTATTGTCTTATTTTTTAAAAAAAATAACTAATTAAAATTACATGTCGTTAACTTTGACCATTTTAGCTCAAAGAATTGTGAAGCCAGGTCCAACGTAATAAGATGACTAGCTAGCTTGTATATATATGGTACACAATCACAACATATGATTCTGGATTAACCAATGCAAAATGCACGCTAGAATGGAGAGTGCCTTGCAGAGAAAAAATATATATAATAGACTGCACGTGCAAATAATAAGCATTGAAACAGATATTAAATAACCAGTAAAAAACATTATTGGTTACTAAGTACTAAACTAAAGTGTACTTGAGACGTTATGATCGTTATTAGCAGACCACCAGCTTTTTCCTCTCTTTTTTTTTGTTTCGTCACACTCTACATATGGAGTGTGCAGTTATTAAAATGATATATAAACTAGCAAGTACAAATGTAGCATTGGCTTACTTGTAGCGTACTCCCTTCATCTCTAATTGACTGTCTCTATTAGTGTGTGTCATAAGTTTGACTTAATTTATAGTAACTACGTACAACATTTGTATCTCCAAATAATTTTGTTAAAAAACTAGATCTAAAGATCTTTCCAATATGATACTAATTATGTAAGATAAATATTAATATTTTTTTAATACATATTTAATCAAAGATATTTATCGGAAAGCGAAAACAACAGTTATTTAGGAATGGAGGGAGTATGTTCTTATTAATGCTAACATCTCTCAAAAACCAATATAATATAAATAACTATTTTCTGTGTCAAGTAGTCCTTTGCTACTTGTGCATATATGAATGTACCTATAATTATATTTCTGACACGTTTATTTCTTCTTTCTAACACGATATGTGAATTGACTTCACAAGAGCATGCATATACTTCCTCCGTCCCTAAATAAGTATCGTTCTCGCTTCCCGAGAAAAAGTTCACTACTACAGAATAGGGCCTTTAGCCCCGGTTGGGAAGGGGCTTTAGCCCCGGTTTCCCAACCGGGACTACCAATCCGGGACTAAAGGCCTCCCACCTTTAGTCCCGGTTGCTCCAAACCGGGGCTAAAGGCTCCCACGAGAAAAAATAAATTTGCGTTTGTGAGATTCGAACTCAACACCTCTCGCCTCAGGCACGCTTACCAACTGAGCTACACAACCCACGTGATGTAGTTCTGAATGTTTTCCTTTTGAATCCACTCGGGAAGGACCTTTAGCCCCGGTTGGTAACACCAACCGGGGCTAAAAGCACCATTAGTCCCGGTTGGTAACACCAACCAGGGCTAAAGGTTCACCCTTTAGCCCCGGTTGGTATTACCAACCGCGACTAAAGGTTGGGGGGCCTTTAGTCCGGGTGGGTAAAACGAACCGGGACTAACCTTTAGTCCCGGTTGGTGGGGACTAAAGGTGAACCTTTAGTCCCGGTTGGTTTTACCCACCGGGACTAAATGTCTTTAGTCCCGGACGCAATTTGTAGCCGAGACTATAGCTCAATTGTTAGATCGGCCTATGACTATATTCTGTAGTAGTGGTTGCCGGCAATTAGAAATTAAAATATATTAATATTTATGCTAAGTAATTAGTATCTTCGGAAAGATCTTTACATCTAGTTTTTTTAAAAAATTATTTGGAGATATAAATATTGCACATATTTTCTACAAATTGAGTCAAACACGTGGCACGCACATCAACGGCGACACTTATTTAGGGACGGAGGAGTATATGTTAACTTACAGTCATAGCTTTTCTAAAAATAGCTAGGCTCACTAATAGGTGACATGAACATGTCACCTCCTATTGGGATTGGTAGTATGCACGTGTGCAGCATAAATTTCGTAGGGTATAAAAAAAACCATTAGCATGGACGGATCGAGTGCTTCATGTCACACGTGTATACTTCTAATAATCCCAAAGCACGTGTATATTATATTACCGTTTATCTTTCTTCTGTACGCCTGTATATATATCAAGGCAGACCATACACACACGTCTACAGGCTGTATAATATAGTCCATTTTCAGCGCAGAGACGCTGATAGCTTACCGAACAGTCGCTGCGCGATATTCTGAAAAGCCAAAGGCATGATTGTATGTACAGTACGTATAAGCTTACGTGATGGCATGCACGTACTGCATCAAAGCTAGGTCTAGCGGCTGCTTGTGCTGCTTGGTGGTATTCTGGTATCTGCTATATTTACTGTACTATAGTAGTGCCATGCATGCGTGTCATGATATATTGTACTCCGTACCTATTAGGGTACTCACAGTACAGCGTAGAGTCTAAGTTTATTTATTACCTCGAAGATATCATAGACTTGGAGTTTTAGTTTTTGTCTCTCTTTCTTCAATAACTACACTGACATATCAGCAAAATACAATAAATATGAGTGTAATAAATAGATTTAGACTCTATGATAGAGTCTGCATTGTGAGTGCCGTTAATAATTGGATGCATGCAGGTGCAACGGTGCGCCGAGGACAAGACAATCCTGGTCACGACTTACGAGGGCCACCACAACCACCCGCTGCCGCCGGCGGCAACCACCATGGCGAACACCACGTCCGCCGCTGCTGCCATGCTGCTCTCCGGCCCGGCCACCAGCCGCGACGGCGCGGCCGCGCTCCTGGGCCACCCCGCCGCGCTGTTCCACCACTCCAGCAGCATCCCCTACGCGTCCACCATGGCCACGCTCTCCGCCTCCGCGCCGTTCCCCACCATCACACTCGACCTCACCCAGGCGCCCGGCGTTGCCGGGAGCGGCGGCCTGCTGCCTCACGGGCTCCATCGCCAGCCATGCGGGATGCACCTCCCGGCAATGCCGTTCACGGCACCGCCGCTGGCGATGTTCCTTTCACAGAGAGCGCCCACGGGGCCGCCGATGCCGACCGGGCTGGTCGCGCGGCAGCAGCAGTCGGTGATGGAGACGGTGACCGCAGCCATCGCGGCCGACCCCAACTTCAGCACGGCGCTTGCGGCGGCCATCTCGTCGGTCATGACAGGAGCAGCGCAGCCTACTCTACGTGGAAGTAATGCCAGCGCCATTGCCGGGGATGAGACCAACGGCAGTGCGGGTGCTGCCACAGCAGGTCCCACGGCAGCCGGAGCACATGCAGCGTCTGGCGGGTCGCCTCGGTTCGCGACGCAGTCCTGCACCACGTCGACAACTTGATGAGTGCAAAGTTTGACTGTCAGAGATCATCGATCTGCACTGATGCAGTACGACTATTTTGTAAAATTGAGTGTATTTATTATGCACATAAATGAGATATACTTGTACTATATACAGATAAAAAATTTGAAATATAAATATATACGTACAGTAATTTCAGCTGAACCTGACTAGGCGCGTACAAATTCGAACGAAAGAATTGGGCCTTGTTTAGATACCACAAACTTTCAACTTTTTTTCACTCTCTTCATCACATCACCATCACATCAATGTTTAGACGCATGCATGGAGCATTAAATATTGGTAAAATAAATAACTAATAATACTTTTGGGATATACATGTTGAGACGAATCTTTTGAGTCTACATAGTCTATATTTGGACAAAGTTTGTCAAATAAGAACGAAAGTGCTACAGTTGAGAAAAAAACTCACCACATGCATCTAAACAAGGCCTTGATGTGCAAAGACGAATAGAAAAAGGAATGGTCAAATTCCTTACAAACTATAGACTGGACGACCGTCCAACTAGGGTGTGTTTGGTTGGCTGCACCACCCCTCAGCCAGGCTCCACAGATGCGAGAACAGGTGTTTGTTTGGTTCGCGTATCTGTCTGGCCAGGCTCTGCTCGTGCAAGATTCCTCCCGCAGCCTGGCTCTGGAGGAACGTAGAAATCGGCCGTTTCTGCCGGGCCAGGCTCGCGTGGTGCAGGTAATTAGTCATCTAATGATGTTATTAATATATTATTAGCATATATTAAATGATATTAATATATTTTGAAGTATATTAAGGAGAATTAAGGTAAACTAAGTGTTATACGATAATAGTTGTACGTAATAAATGTCATGATGATGATTATTTATATATTTTTATCTCATGCAACTCGTTCTCATACGAGCAACCAAACAACTTCTCAGCTCAACCTGTCTCGTGCATACAGACAACCAAACACCACGTTCTTGTATGTATTGGGCCTGGCTACCCAGAACCAGGCTCCTTCTATGCGAGTCAGGCTAAACTCGTCCGCGAACCAAACAGGCCCCTAACCGTCCGAACTCCGAAGTTAACGGTCCATGAAGGGCGATGACCGAGGCTTCGACCTTGGTGGCCGCAACTGGAACATGATTGGGTTGAGGTCGATGCTCAGGTCGACGCCCGCGCGCCAGATTATTGACTATATATTAGCTCCGGCAGGTGTTTACCGTGTTTCCCCGCGGGTAATATTGACGTACGCTGCCCGCCGTTCACGTTGCGGCCCCCATTTCTCCAAGTAAAACGATTCTGTTCTTCATGAGACACTAGTCTACGGCCTTGCTATTCTTGGCCCAACTTGCCTTCATCCTCCCCATGCAAGAGTGGTGGAGTTGACTAAATTTTTAGTAAGGGGTAATTAATTATTTTTTTTGAAACAAAGCAAGAGCTTTTTTTAGACGAAAGAACAAAATTGTATTAAATTATACCTGGATACATCATCACGTTATAAGTACTCTAGCAAAAAAAAAAAAAAATATGTATCCAGAAACTGAATTTCATCTATATTTGTAACCATGCTGTGAATGGCTCTAACTCTCAAATTCAAACCTATTTGATGCTTCGTATGGATGATCGCACATGTAAATACTCGACAATAGTTGTTTTAGGCCAAATGGACAACCTAAATTCCTACAGGTGAAGTTGAGAGAATGTTCTTCTTCCTTGTCTGAAAATTATTCTCCCTAGTCCATGATCATAGTCAGATCCAACCACAACAAAATAAAGAAGAGTCCGAAGAAAATTCTTGGCAGTAACATCATCTCCGTCTTGATGCTACTGTTCGGTGAAGGAGCGAAAATGGCGACTAGAGGAGGGTTGAATGAGAGCCTCAAATTTCTTTGCAGAAATTGATAGCCTCTGTCCCAAAATCAAACCCTAAAAGCAAGAGCCACTCAAAGTGATGTCCACGACCCAAATGATTGTGTGGATGTTCACTAAAAACACCGCGGGACACCACAAAACTACCACACCCTTAGTTCACGCGAGCCAACTAGTGACATGATGAAATTTGGGTAACCTCAACCGTTTCCTCAGGGGATTCATGCTATTTTTCAAAGCGGGAAGCCCGATTCCTGAAGAGCACGAAAGTCAGAAATCCAACGTAAAAGTCGGATCAGAAAACGAAAGCCAACCAAAGAAACAACGAACGAAAATACGATGAAAGATCACTGACCGGACTCTGAGTGTGTCCAGTCGTCAGGTACCAAAATAAGGGGTACTCGAAACAAATCGACTAAAAGAGACACGAGCAAAGTCCAACCCGGCTGGACCCAACAACTAAGCCTCGGCAGGTGGGCCGAATACTCTACTTCGCGGATTCTCTCCGAGTGGAAGAACAAGCCCATCCCCTAATGGAGTTGGGCCAAAACCATCCATCCTGGGGACTCGCTCAACCCAAAGGTAGGAACAAAACCACCATGGGAATCCACCCGGTCAAGGTCTGTCATCCTACCGACAGGCCAAACACACCAACACATGACAAACGTAATAACCGGCCAATCCGGTACACCTTGATGAAGGCGGGAGCCCCTGTGACACCCCAATTTTAAGAACAAAATTGGAGCACAATATATGTATGCCAGGATCAATTTTCATACATATATCCACATCATAGTAAATATCAAAACAATGCTTTATTAATAATATCGAACTTTATAACAAAAATGACCCTCAGGTCTGAAAGAAAAAGTACAGACTCTCAGTCTAACTCTAATGTAGACTCTGATGTAGATCGCGGAAACTGGACGCCATCTCCACAGGAAGGTCGACCGGGGGCTGCGCCATCCTAGTACAAGTCGTCTGGGTCGTATGCACCGTCTTCTGGGTACAAGTTGTCGAGGTCGTAACCACCGTCTTCGGGGTATTCCTGCTCTGCGTCGTAGACTCCAACGTCTGGGTGGGGTAGCAGGGGGTTCAAAGAGGAAGGGTGAGTACATCGAAATGTACTCCGCAAGTGTAGGAAATAAATGCTTATGAGGCTATTAACAAAGGTAGGCTGACTCTGTTTGACTCAAGCGCCTAAAGCAACACATCCTATTAAATCCTATTTCCTATGCACCTATTTACTAGGTTATATCCACAGTCTCCATCTGTAACAGTAACCACACTCGGAGTCGCACCGAGCAAACCACACTCGGAGTCACACCGAGCAACCAACACTTGGAGTCACACCAAGCAACCGCACTTGGAGTCGCACCAAGTACCCACACCTGAAGTCCATCAGGCAAACCACACCTGAAGTCCATCAGATGACCCGAACCAGGTCGTTACAAGGAGTCCTATGCGTATTAGTTCCATACGTCACGACATAGAAAGCTACCTTCCGTAATAACACCAGGTCTGCGCCCGAGCCTGGGAGTCACTCCCGTACCAAGCAGTAACCCGCGTAGAAGGAGCCTCTGTACCCATGTCATATGAGACTAATAACCACATAAGGCTTCACTAACGAACTAGAACAAAACCACCAGCTAATCTCGAAGAAGTCCAAGCCCGCTCGTGACCGTGAGCACGGCTGATATATCAGTTTTAATACTCTGCAGAGTTCGCACATCTTTACCCATGAGTCATGCGTTCCCCATCACGCTAAACACTGCCAAGGTGCACAGCGGGGTCGCACTACAAGGCCTTTACAAAGTCGCCTCCAAGTCCGTTCCACACGTACCTCTAAGGTTTCACCCCGTACAAAGGTCTACGACCCCCAGGGCCCCCTCGTGAGCCACTGAAACAAACCCCGTGTGGACCCTCAACTTGAAGGAAACTAATTAATTAGCCAGTCCCAGAGCCATATAGGCCTCATGGTTTGCGCTGTTTTGCCGGGTTACATGCTCCAAGAACCGGGTCCTAGGGATCCAGGCAGGATAATCTAGCACAAGCCCAGAACCAAAAACCAAAACCAGCTGCCGAGTCCCACGGCACAAAACCACCACACGGTCCATCCTGCCGGATTTACCTACTCACCATACTACTCATTACCAGTCCATGTTCCATAGATCATTAATCAAGATTATTATTAAACCACCATCCCATCCCAAGACAGCAGGGCTAAGCATGACTTCTACCCAACACAACCCTAACCAGGTGTCAAGGAAAATATAATCAAGTGCTAGAAAACCATATCATGGGATTCAATTTAAGACTGCATGCAACTACTGGATCTAACTACTCTAACTCAAAATAAAATAAATACGGGTGCAAGATGTTCAAGAACACTTGCCTGCGGGCTGGGTCGAATCAACAAAGGAACGAACTTGATTCCGGGGTTCCTCGTAGATCGCACTCTTTGGATCAATCATCATCACATGGCCCAAACAAAGCATAATAAATAACAGTACATCAACAGTATAAAAACAGAACGTAAATGGATCTACTGCGTAGAGCTCGACGAGACGAATCTAACGCAAGTTGAACGGGTCAAATCGGAGTTAAAACGCAAAAGATATGGGCATTTGAAGTTGAGTGGCAAAACTGTAATTCATTTGAACTGATTTTGCATTTTAAATAAATCAAAACAAAATTAAAAAGGCCGGCTGGACTGGGCCTCATTTATCTGAAAACGGAGGGGTTAGATCGCAAGAGCCTACAGACTCCGAGCACATGATCTTGGGACTGCGGGTTGATTTTGAATAAGAGCGAGGGGGGTTTTGCAAAACGTCCTGAGCCGGGCGGTGAGCTGGCTCAGTGCCACGTGGCGCTGTGTCACTGGTCGCGGCTCATGCCGGTGCGGTGGATGCGGTGCGGGGTTAGCGGTGGACTGCGTCCACTGACTTACTGAGGCCGGTGTATACCGGTTTGGTGGGATTTAATCCCGACCGTTCGCCCGGATCTAACGGTGGGAGGGAGAGAGCTGGCCGCCGGCGGCTCGAGGCACGGCGGCGCCTTGCTGGGCACGGAGGCGCCATTGCTGGGAACCTCGGTGTGGCTCGGATCTTCCCTATAGAGCCTTAGAGGCTACTGGGAGGTGCGGGGAGAGACGAGGAGCTCACTACAAACCCAAAGGAGGGCTCGCCCGACGCCATGGGTGGCTCGGCAGGGGGTTGGGGACGGCGGTGCCATGGACGATGCCCACCGGCGCTCACGGGGAAAACCTACGGGCCATGGTTGACCGAAACAAATGCACTAGGGAAGAGAGGGGAGAACGCCGAGCTCACCTAGGGGTTCTGCGCAGTCGGCGAAGACTCAGGGGGAGGAAGACGACGGCGACCGGCTTCCCGTGGCACCGAGCGTGGCGAGGTCGCGGAGGTCACGCCTCGGCTCGGCTCCACGCAGGGAACGGGTTCCCTAGTCGCGGCGTGCGTCGGTGAACACGTTGGTGGACAGGGAGGCACAGGACCGTCTGGCGGTGGTGAGCTCGAGCTCAACTCGCAATGGAGCGAGGGTGGCAGCGGCGTGCCTCGGATGGCGCTGGGGCAGCACGAGAAAGGTGGGCTGGAGGCGGTGTAGGTGCCAGAGTGTCCAAGCTGCCTATAAAGGGTCGAGGACAAGGGAGAGCCACGCTCAATCGAGCGCCAGGGTGGATCGGGTGAGGATCGGGCGGTGGTGCGCTTAGGGCGGAGGGAGGTTAGGGAGGGAGCTGACGGCTGGGGCCCGCCTGACAGTCAGAGAGGGTGGAAGGGGGTGCGCGGCTGCGTGCTGCTTGCGGCCGAAAAGGAGGCGGGGTGGGCTTGGCGCGGTGTGGGCCGCGCGGGAGGGATCGGCCCAGGCAGTGAGAGGGGAGTGCTGGGCTGGTCGTGGTCGCTCTGGTGGGCCACGGGGAGAAGGGAAAGGGGAGGGAGCTGGGTCGGCGGCCCGGGGCAAGGTGGAGGAGGGAAGGGCCGCGGGGGAGGTTGGGCTGGCCGGCTTGCGGGCCGAAAGGAGATGGAGCGGCCTGGGCCGAACATGGGAGGGTGGGAGAGGGGTTTGGGTCCAGATTTGCCATTTTCTTCTCTTTCTTTTTCTTTA
>VDCT01000680.1:0-25104 GCA_009763385.1 Coix lacryma-jobi var. lacryma-jobi | reverse complement strand
TCTTCTTGAGGGCTTCATCCGCCTCCTCCAGAGCCTTCAGCTGGCGCCCTGTTTCGCGCCGCGGGTGTCTGCCTCTCGACAAATCAAATCATGGCGACGACTCTGGCTACGTGCGATGAGCATTGCCTACGGACGAAAGAAAGACGATGAATGTTGCGGATACATGGGTGTATGCCGAGTCTCTGAGTGATGAGTGATTGTCAACGGGTTTGATGCGCATTTCTCTGGCTTGTGTGTGCAGGTGTCGAGCACGGAGACAGTGATCGAGGGCAGGGTGAAGGTCAAGTTGAGACGTGCCGTGCCGATGGACTGGGTGCGATGAAGGATGGGCGTGCCGTGCGGTGGACGTGCCATGCCGATGGATCGAGCAGTGAAGGGCGGACGTGAGGCTTGGACTGAGGGACCGGAGTGCCTGAGGATCAGCTGTGGTGGCTGGCAGCCTGGGACAGCGACGAGCGGAGACTTGCGGGGCACGGTGTTGCTCGGGTCGAGGACCTGGGGACACGTTTGGTAGACGGGGTGCACGGGAGGTGCATCCCCTCTACAGCTCCGGTTTGTTGGTTGAGCCAGAGAAAAACCAACGGGTGGACGGTTTCCAGGTTTGGGCCTCAAAACCTGGGTGCTCGGTTTCCAGGTTGAGCCACAAAACCTGGGCGCGGATGGTTTCCGAGTTTGGCCACAAAACTCGGGTGATGGGCCGGTTTCCGAGTTTGGGCCTCAAAACTCGGGCGCTGCGGGTTTCTGAGTTTGGGCCACAAAACTCAGGCTGGAGGCTGGTTTCCCGGTTTGGGCCTCAAAACCGGGGGTTGCTGGAAAAGGCTGGTTTCCCGGTTTGGGCCACAAAACCGGGGGTGCAGAGCGAGGGCGGCACGTGGCGGCGATCCAGAGGTTGCGTCGAGGCAACGCTTCGGTTCGAGCGGGCGTGGCCGTCGGATCTACCTACCAACGCGGGTT
This sequence comes from Coix lacryma-jobi var. lacryma-jobi, assembly GCA_009763385.1. NCBI lineage: Eukaryota > Viridiplantae > Streptophyta > Magnoliopsida > Poales > Poaceae > Coix > Coix lacryma-jobi. The sequence continues at coordinate 24,150 of VDCT01000680.1, read as the reverse complement.
GGACCAGAATAGCCTTAGGGTTTAGCTGGTTCGCTCTGTAATTAGTTTAGAGAGGGGTAGAGTAGGAAATAGGCTTAGTCTAGGTTAGTATAAGTAGTCCAGGGGAGACACCCTCCTCCCCATCTCAGTTATCCAAGTTTTAGCCATCTCATTTGCTTCCTGCACTTAGGGTTTCCTGATCTCCCATCCCCTGCTGTAGCTGAGATCCGCAGAGAGACTTGCAACTCTGTACTGTTGATTTTGAGGAAAGGAGGCCGTAACCTCCTTGTCGTAGCATGTGCTTGCGCTTCGGCTCGCAATTCGTGGGTGTGATTCGCGTTTTGTTCGTGTTCTTCGCGGAATCCTTTTTCCCATGATTTTCCCGTCGCTTGATCTCTTTGCTCGGTTCATCTTTGCAAATCCGTTTGAACCAAGTTGTTCTAGATCGTGAGGCACTTCTTTCCACCGAAGGAATCATCCTCTAACTTCACGGTCTAGGAGATCGATCGATTTTTAGTTTCGGGTCAAGTTTCCTTCCTTCCCCGAAATTCTTCGATTCACCGATTTGGAGATAGGTTCGAGCCATGATCTCTTAGAGATAGCTCACTATCCTCCTTGTGACTCATCTCACCAAGTTTGATCCCTAGAGGAATTGTTTTGGGTGAGATAGAGGAAAATCGGTGGACGAACGGGCTGCTGCGAGTCGACCGGACGCTCAGTCGGGGTGACCGGACGCTCGGTTCGTGAGTCCGGTCGATGAACAGCACGTTGCCATGTTTTTCACTTTGATCGGACGCTCCGTTCACGTTTGACCGGACGCATCGCTTCCACTGTTCATTGTGCTCGTTCATTTCTGACCGGACGCACTGTTCTTGACCGGACGCTCCGTACTCGTGAGTCCGGTCGCGAACAGTAAGGTTCCAGAGCCGATTTTTGTTGACCGGACGCGTCCGGTCCCTGCTGACCGGACGCTGGCCAGAGTCCGGTCGATCCAGTTTCACGCGTTTTCATTCGCGGTTCGTTCGTTCTTGATCGGATTCGATTTCCGTCTTTTGCGTTGGCTTTCTAGGGTTGTCTAGTGTCCCGCTGTGCTTCTAGGAAGCATCCACCCTACATCTAGGGTCATGGACATTAGCAAGCTCTAGGGTTCGCTCTTGGGGTTGATTTTGGGACAGTGGCATCTAGTTTCCGAAAGGAAATTTTGAAGCTCCCATTCACCCCCCTCTGGTCGCTTTCGGCTAGCTTCTCGGTCCTTCAGTATCAAATCAACAAAAAAGGGGGAGAAAGAGAGCGACATGCGAAAGGTACATAAATACTCACACTGGTCAGGTGAAGCGACATGGCGTCATCAAGGGCTTGGTCCTCAACTGAAAGCAAATCGCGCTCAACCTCTGGAGCGACGAAAGCCTTGTCAGCAAACTCAATGAATTTTGAGGTTTCACTATTCGTAGCAGGCAAAACTCCCACCCGATGACAATCGAAACGACACGCAAGCTATGACTCAGAAGCTGCACCCAAAAAACGAGCAATCCTATAAGACTCCTCTCACGCTTCGTCCATCTCGCTCGACGAGCTCAGACCGAAGTAAAATTGCGGATTTTCGTAATCCCCAGGCCGAGACCCGAGCACCAGCCGGCCATGACCCAGCAGTTGGCTATCGACCATAGCATGGGTAAGGTGAACTGATTCATGGTAGAACCTGGTCTTACCTTTCCCGGCGGAAGTCTCCATCTGCACATTTGCCACTGGGTGAGCGGGTGCATCCGCGGTGGTGGTGCGGACAAGTTTCGCAAGGCACTCAGGATCAGGCTGGCTAGGCTTCCGAACCCCAGCTTTCGCAATGGCCGGCATGTCCGATACATCCTCGTCAAAGAACGTAGCTGCGGCTGCCTTGCGGGAACCCATGTGGCTCGGCGCTGACAAACCCTAAAAGCACAAAAGAAGAAGAAGAATGATTACTCCATGTCAGAACAAAGGGGATTCTGACCGATGCTTATCCATTCCTCCACGAGATCCCGACTGATCTGGTAGCGGGAAGTGAGAGCGAAAGCATCCCGCATCCAATACCTTCGTCATCCATCAAGGCGGCGGGCGGTGCGTGAACCCCTTCACTTTCATCCAACGTTGACACCAGGGGAGAAGCCTTATGCAGGCGGCATATCCTAGCTTCACGAACAGCCTCGCTCAGACAGACGCGAACGTAAAACCAGTAATCAGTCCAATGCGCCCATTTGTTCTTGTAGGTGGGCAAAATAGAAATGTTGCCCCTGTTTTTTCGTGGAATGAAATTAACAGCACCATTTTCGCTCGGCAGCCTCTTTCGGCGATGATGAATGTCATAGAACTTGACAAAAACATCGGCACGCGGCCGGTACCCCATCATCTTCAAAGCCATGGCGAAAACACTAAGCCGCGAAAAGGCATTCGGAGTAAGCTGGTCTATCTGAATCTTGAATGCATCCAGCACCTCAGCAACAAAACTTTCCAGCGGGAAATCCAGGCCGGCGACGAAGTAGTCACAAAATACTATAGCCTCGTACGGCCGTGGCGTGGGAATCGCCTCATCTCCGGGCGCTCGACTGTACTTGCCTGGTCAAAATCCCCTTGTCGGCGTAGCCTTGCAGAACGGAAGGCGTCACGCGTGAGCAGCCCAAGTAAAAGGAGCAATCATCTGGGATCAGAATCGAGGCTGACTCCCCCTCATCCGAGCGCGCGCTGTCAGCCCGGTCCTCCGTTTGTGCATGAATGGTACCAAACCCGATAGACACGGTCTGGCTAGATTCGCGCGCCGCCAAACCGGTTTCAGCCAAAGAGGTGCTCGAGCTTTCGCTAGAAGAGTCGGATGTGGACGTAGACGAACTCGTGGACGCCATCTATCATGGCAGCGAAAACGAAGAACAAAAAGAAAACAATAAAGATGAAAGTAAAGGACGCGTACCGAAAGCAAATTTTTGGGGGTAGGCGAAAGCAACGAAAACTTAAGGAAGGAAGGCAACAAACTAACCGTGCAAGCGAGCACAATCCCAAAAGCCCGGCGAGGAGCGAAACCAGAGGTTCGGAGACCCAAGCGCGTCGAAAGTACCGTAGCACTGCGAAGGCAAGGCATGGCGTGGCAAAGAGCGGAGGCGACTGGCGTATGACTCTTGAAGCACCAGGCCAGCACCTTTATACACCCGAGCGCGCGGGCGGGTGCGTAACCCGAAGAGTCGCAGAAACAGCTGTCGCATCTCGAAACTCGAACCGTCGCCACCCCATAAGCACGAACCTGGAACAGTGTTCACGGGCAGGCGCGCAAACCGAGCAGCCGCAGCAGCAGTACACTGTCGCGTCTCAGAACACGAATCATCACACCTCAAAAACAGAAACTGTTCCCCCTTTTAAATTTTCAAAAAAAGCTTCAAGGACGAGCGAAAATGGACCATTGCTTTCGCCATCCTCTCGCGGGCGGGCGTATAGGCACGCAACGTCGACCCACGGCGCCGCACGGAGCAACGTTGAGGGGCTATTGTTGGGGTGGTAGCCCTGGCGCGGGATACCCGTTTTCGCTGCACAGAGTTTCCGCCAGTCGCTCCGGCATGTGAAAGCAGGACGACTCGGGGGCACCCCGACCAGCTTGGCTTTCGATCGAATGGTCGATCGCCAAAAGGGGGCAAAAGGTGACCGCCTGCGCAACGCGGGCGTCGTGACAGTAGATTCGAAGCGCGAAAGGACGTGGGGCCCGCAGGTGTTCGCTGCAGTCTAGCTTTCGGGCGAATGTAGGCTCTTTGTAGATTCGAAGCACGAGAGCACGAGGGCCCGCGGGTGTTCGCTCCAGTCTAGCTTTCACGCGAATGCCAGCTCTTTGTTTCTCACCTTCACCCGGGCTATAAGGTTACATTCGTAGGGTCTTACAGCTGCCACTGAGGAGGTGGGCCCACCGGTCAGGAGAAGGAGCACGCAGGCGTGCGACTCCATCACGAGGTGGAATTACGGGAAGCTCCCCCATCGTGCGTACAAAGGCGACCGCAAGGGGTAGTTGAAGGGGGCATTTATGTAAATTGAGAAGGAGTGCTTGAAAGGGCATTTTTGTACTTACGGTCTGACACAAGATAATATAAATACCCCCGCCTTCATACTGGAGCGGGAGGAGGAACTACACTTCACTCAAACCCGTGTCTACTTCCGTCTTTTCTTTGTGCTTTTGCTCGTACGACAACCTGCTGTTCCGGGGTCTCGACCACGAAACAACACTCACGGTTGAATTTTTCACAACAGACGCACCCAATCATCTCAGTTTGACCCAAAACTCATGTTTGGTGGGTTTTTGGCACATTCATTTCCGATGGAACGGTGCCGCAAAACTCGCATGGGAGGGCCATTTTACCCACTGATGCACCGAAAAACTCACAATTGATTTTTCACAATGGACGCACCCAATCATCTCAGTTTGACCCAAAACTCATGTTTGGTGGGTTTTTGGCACTTTCATTTCTGGAGGAACTATGCCGCAAAACTCACGCACGAGATCCATTTTACCCACTGATGCACCAAAAACTCACGATTGAATTTTTCACAATGGACGCACCCAATCTTCTCTGTTTGACCAAAAACTCATGTTTGGTGGGTTTTTGGCACTTTCATTTCTGATGGAACAGTGCCGCAAAACTCGCGCAGGAGTGCCGTTTTACCCACTGATTCACAAAAGAACTAACAGTTGAATTTTTCACAACAGACGCACCCAATCATCTCGGTTTGACCCAAAACTCATGTTTGGTGGGTTTGGAACTTTCGTTTCCGATGGAAAGGTGCCGCAAAACTCGCATGGGAGGGTTGTACTGATGCATCGAAAAACTCACGGTTGAATTTTTCACAACAGACGCACTCAATCATCTCATTTTGACCCAAAACTCATGTTTGGTGGGTTTTGGCACATTAATTTCTGACGGAACGATGCCGCAAAACTCGCGAGGGAGGGCCGTTTTACCCACTGATTTACCGAAGAACTCACGGTTGAATTTTTCACAACGGACACACCCAATCATCACATTTTGACCCAAAACTAATGTTTGGTGGGTTTTGGAACTTTCATTTCCAATGGAACGGTGCCTCAAAACTGTCATGGGAGGGCTGTTTTACCCGCTGATGCATCGAAAACCTCATAGTTGAATTTTTCACAATGGACGCACCCAATCATCTGTTTGACCCAAAACTCATGTTTGGTGGGTATTTGACACTTTCATTTCTGGAGGAACTGTGCCGCAAAACTCGCGTAGGAGGGCCGTTTTACCCACTAATGAACCGAAAAACTGACGGTTGAATTTTTCACAATGGACGCACCAAATCATCGCTGTTTGACCCAAAACTCATGTTTGGTGGGTTTTTGGCACATTCATTTCCGACGGAACGATGCCGCAAAACTCGCGCGGGAGGGCCGTTTTACCCACTGATTCACCGAAAAACTCACGGTTGAATATTTCACAACAGACGCACCCAATCATCTCAGTTTGACCCAAAACACGTGTTTGGTGGGTTTTGGCACTTCCATTTCCGATGGAACGGTGCCGCAAAACTCGCATGGGAGGGCCGTTTTACCCACTGATGCACCGAAAAACTCACAGTTGAATTTTTCACACCGGACGCACCCAATCATCTCAGTTTGACCCAAAACTCATGTTTGGTGGGTTTTTAGCACTTTCATTTCTGGAGGAACTATGCCGCAAAACTCGTGCAGGAGAGCCGGTTTAACCACTGATGCACCAAAAACTCCCGATTGAATTTTTCACAACGGACGCACCCAATCATCTCTGTTTGACCAAAAACTCATGTTTGGTGGGTTTTTGGCACGTTCATTTCCGACGGAACAGTGCCGCAAAACTCGCGCAGGGGGGCCGTTTTACCCACTGATTCACCAAAGAACTCACAGTTGAATTTTTCACAACAGACGCACCCAATCATCTCAGTTTGACCCAAAACTCATGTTTGGTGGGTTTTGGAACATTCATTTCCGATGGAACGGTGTCGCAAAACTCGCATGGGAGGGCTATTTTACCCACTAATGCATCGAAAAACTCACGGTTGAATTTTTCACAACAGACGCACTCAATCATCTCAGTTTGACCCAAAACTCATGTTTGTTGGGTTTTTGGCACTTTCATTTCAGACGTAACTGTGCCGCAAAACTCGCGCAGGAGGGCTGTTTTACCCACTGATGCACCAAAAAACTCACAGTTGAATTTTTCACAACGGACGCACCCAATCAGCTTTGTTTGATGCGAAACTCATGTTTGGTGGGTTTTCGGCACATTAATTTCCGACAGAACGATGCCGCCAAACTCGCGCGGGAGGGTCGTTTTACCCACTGATTCAGCGAAGAACTCACGGTTAATTTTTTCACAACGGACAAACCCAATCATCTCAGTTTGACCAAAAACTCATGTTTGGTGGGTTTTTGGCGCTTTCATTTCCGATGGAACAGTGCCGCAAAACTCGCGCAGGAGGACCGTGTAATGTCCCGCCTCCACGAGGCCAGGCCCACTTACATCAGGCAACTTTTCTAGGGCATAGAGACTTCCCTCACAGACCAACATCAGTCTTTTCTGCGCACTTTGTCCTCACTCATGCGCTCCCGGGAAAAACTTCCCGGTCGGTCACCCATCCCTAAATTTCTCCAGGCCAAGCACGCTTAACTTCTCCAGGCCAAACACGCTTAACTTTAGAGTTCTTTGGAGATAGGCTTCCGAAAAATAAGTTGTAACTTATTTGTATGAGTATCCTATTACTCCTATTAAGCCTTGAGCCGCGATGTTACATCCTCACCCCCTTAAGAGATCGATGCCCTCGTCGATCAATCCCAAGCCTTGAACGTCCTCTCTTGGCCACGTCCGTGTGTCTAGTGCCAGCACATGTGCCATGCTGTGTGACCACTTCGGGTCCACACCAGCCATGACCACCATGCCTGAGAAACTACGACACACGCGCTCGTGAAACCGCGAGAGTCGGCTCTGATACCATTCTGTAATGTACCGCCTCCACGAGGCGAGGCCCACTTACATCAGGCAGCTTTTCTTGGGCATAGACTTCCCTCACAGACCAACACCAGTCTTTTCTGCGTACATTGTCCTCACTCGTGCGCACCCGGGAAAAACTTCCCGGTCGGTCACCCATCCCTAAATTTCTCCAGGCCAAGCATGCTTAATTTTAGAGTTCTTTCGAGATAGGCTTCCGAAAAAGAAGTTGCAACTTATTGGTATGAGTATCCTATTATTCCTATTAAGCCTTGGGCCGTGGTGTTACAAGCCGTTTACTCACTGATTCACCAAAGAACATACGGTTGAATTTTTCACAACAGACACACCCAATCATCTCAGTTTGATCCAAAACTCATGTTTGGTGGGTTTTCGAACTTTCATTTCCAATGGAACGCTGCCGCAAAACTCGCATGGGAGGGCTGTTTTACCCACTGATGCATCGAAAAACCCACAATTGAATTTTTCACAAGGGACGCACCCAATCATCTCCGTTTGACCCAAAACTCATGTTTGGTGGGTATTTGACACTTTCATTTCCGGAGGAACTGTGCCGCAAAACTCGCGTAGGAGGGCCGTTTTATCCACTGATGCACCCAAAAACTCATGGTTGAATTTTTCACAACGGACGCACCAAATCATCGTTATTTGACCCAAAACTCATGTTTGGTGGGTTTTTGGCACATTCATTTCCGACGGAACGATGCCGCAAAACTCGCGCGGGAGGGCCGTTTTACCCACAGATTCACCGAAAAACTCACGGTTGAATTTTTCACAACAGACGCACTCAATCAACTCAGTTTGACCCAAAACTCATGTTTGGTGGGTTTTTGGCACTTTCATTTCCCATGGAACGGTGCCAGAAAACTCGCATGAGAGGGCCGTTTTACCCACTGATGCACCGAAAAACTCACAATTGAATTTTTTACACCGGACGCACTCAATCATCTCAGTTTGACCCAAAACTCATGTTTGGTGGGTATTGGCACTTTCATTTCCGGAGGAACTATGCCGCAAAACTCGCGCCGGAGAGCCGTTTTACCCACTGATGCACCAAAAACTCACGATTGAATTTTTCACAACGGACGCACCCAATCATCTATGTTTGACCAAAAACTCATGTTTGGTGGGTTTTTGGCACTTTCAATTCAGACGGAACAGTGCCGCAAAACTCGCGCAGGAGGGCCGTTTTACCCACTGATTCACCGAAGAACTCACGGTTGAATTTTTCACAACGGACGCACCCAATCATCTCTGTTTGACCCAAAACTCATGTTTGGTGGGTTTTTGGCGCTTTCATTTCCGACGGAACAGTGCCGCAAAACTCGTGCAGGAGGGCCATTTTACCCACTGATTCACCAAAGAACTCATGGTTGAATTTTTCACAACAGACGCACCCAATAATCTCAGTTTGACCCAAAAATCATGTTTGGTGGGTTTTTGGCACATTCATTTCCAACGGAACGATGCCGCAAAACTCGCGCGGGAGGGCCGTTTTACCCACTGATTCACCGAAAAACTCACGGTTGAATTTTTCACAACAGACACACCCAATCATCTCAGTTTGACCCAAAACCTATGTTTGGGGGTTTTTCTCACTTTCATTTCCGATGGAACGGTGCCGCAAAAATCGCATGGGAGGGCCGTTTTACCCACTGATGCACCGAAAAACTCACAGTTGATTTTTTCACACCGGACGCACCCAATCATCTCAGTTTCAACCAAAACTCATGTTTGGTGGGTTTTTGGCACTTTCATTTCCGGAGGAACTATGCCGCAAAACACGCGCAGGAGAGTCGTTTTACACACTGGTGCACCAAAAACTCATGATTGAATTTTTCACAACGGACGCACCCAATCATCTCTGTTTGGCCAAAAACTCATGTTTGGTGGGTTTTTGGCACATTCATTTCTGACGGAACAGTGCCGCAAAACTCGCACAGGAGGGCCGTTTTACCCACTGATTCAACAAAGAACTCACGGTTGAATTTTTCACAACAGACACACCCAATCATCCCAGTTTGACCCAAAACTTATGTTTGGTGGGTTTTGGAACTTTCATTTCCGATGGAACGGTGCCGCAAAACTCGCATGGCAGGGCTGTTTTACCCACTGATGCATCGAAAAACTCACGGTTGATTTTTTTCACAACAGACGCACACAATCATTTTAGTTTGACCCAAAACACATGTTTGGTGGGTTTTTGGCACTTTCATTTCTGACATAACTGTACCGCAAAACTCGAGTAGGAGGGCCATTTTACCCACTGATGCACCGAAAAACTCACAGTTGAATTTTTCACAAAGGACGCACCCAATCAGCTTCGTTTGACCCGAAACTCATGTTTGGTGGGTTTTTGGCGCATTCATTTCCGACGGAACGATGCCGCAAAACTCGCGCGGGAGGGCTGTTTTACTCACTGATTCACCGAAGAACTCACGGTTGAATTTTTTACAACGGACGCACCCAATCATCTCAGTTTGACCAAAAACTCATGTTTGGTGGGTTTTTGGCGCTTTCATATGCGACGGAACAGTGCCGCAAAACTCGCGCAGGAGGGCCGTTTTACCCAATGATACACCAAAGAACTCACGGTTGAATTTTTCACAACAGACGCACCCAATCATCTCAGTTTCACCCAAAACTCATGTTTGGTGGGTTTTGGAACTTTCATTTGCAATGGAACGTTGTTGACACTGGTTATCTATCAAAATTAAAGGATAAATAAAAAAAAGGGCATGAATTCAATCACCAACAAAGGTTTTGGGTTTTATTTGACAATATTCCACGAGTTTTAGTGAATTGTGATTCTGTAGGGACTAAACCAGGAAACCAGCGCTGATTGCTTCCTCTAGAAGGAAACCGACGGGAGATAACGCAACCGCCAAGTCAGGAATACTCCAGAAGGATCTAGAGGACACCAGAGGACACCACGAGGCGGGGCACCGCGAGGCCACCAGGTGGGACCGGTCGGTCCCACCCTTAGACCGACCGGTCTCCCCCCGGGCCCGCTAGCCTCCGTCTTCTGGAAGCTTCCTCCACCGCCTTTGAGGATCCATCTCAGCCCTACGTGAAGTTGGTTTGATCCAACGGCCGCGGTTGATCCCTCAAGGCTATACAAACAGGCCCCCAGACCCCAGGGCAGATCAAGTCTCTCTACAGAAAAGTCTATGCCTCATTCAGAAACCCTAGAAGAAGACTTCAAGAGCCAGCTATCAAGTAGAAGACTAGTTACCCCTCTAGTTTAGGTTTAGAACCTAGTCTTATACTAGAACTAGAAGAGAGAGAGAGAGAGGAAGAGATCGAGAAGGAGCTCCGGCCTGTCGGATCAAATTCTTCATCTTGTACCTGCGGATTCAAGTTCATCGTCAACTTGCTTCAGCGATTGTTTCGGTAATCAACGTCTATATTTAAGTTTGAGCCATTGTTCTTATTATTCTTAAGGTTTATGACTCTCTTTGGAGTACTTTAATTCTAGTCATTCTAGAGTTAGAGTAGTTGGATAGTGTAAGCGTGGTGCTTAGACTTGATAGCTCATAAATGCCTCCTATAACGCCGGTAGTAGTGGTTGTTCGCAAGGGTGACTCTTATAGCCTTGTTGATTCTTCTATAGTCCACTTACCCGTGTGTAGGCTCGGTTGGATTATACATTTGCATAAAAGACTCGTACTCTGTTTGTGACCTTTTATGGCAACTTCCCCACTAAGAATAATGCAAACATATCACTCTTAAATTGGAATTAGACAGCCTTAGTGATCCCCTCTATACTTCTAGATTCTCCGTCCTTGTTAGCTACTCAGGGTTAGACTTTAAGACTTAACACTATCCGTTCCTTTGGGTTCGATATTAAAACTGGGTTACTCCGGTGAAGTGCTACATCGGTAGATTTATCTGTGCGCTTGCGGATAAAGTAGAGTGTGCGTTAATTTATACCAACAAGCATTTCTGGCGCCGTTGCCGGGGAACGGTAGATCATCTTAAGTCTTAGTTTAACCTTGTAATCATACTTTTATCTTTTCCTTTTTTGTCCTAGTATTTTCATCATTTTTGTTTTCATTCTTATGATTGTTGTTTTGAATTCCACTCTTATCTATCACTACCCCATGAGCACAAGCTATAACCAGTAGAATCCTTACACCCCATCATAACACATGGTTATTAGCTATGCCTACATTTTTGCTGAACTGTCCTTGTAATGAGCATAGAAATATAATTATGAAAATATTCCTTCGGGTATTGTTGGGGGAAGGGACCCTCGGCAGTGGCGCCGTGCAGGCCGGCTCGAGGAACGACCTTCGCGCGACCCGCTCTATCTCTTGAACCCTCTCAACTCTTTTATCTCCATCTTCTGGACCCTTCGGGCCGGTTTGCTAACCTTCGGATACGAGTTCGACCCTCGGGGTTCGTTGCATGTCTTGCAGGCAATGGCGCGCAAAGAACACAGGAGGCAACCCTCGAGCGTCATGAGCACGGCATGGGTCCGGCCTCGCTACCGGCGGAGCCGAGGGTCTGACCCCGCATTTCCCGCGAAGGTGAGCAAGGCCTAATGGCGGCGGGCAGGAGGAAAACATGCTAGGGTTTCGACTCCAGTTGTGTTTTTACAATTCTGCCCTTCCGTTGTACAGCGCAGAAGAATCTTTCTTGTCCCCTTTTGTAATTTGGTTAGTGCCCTTTGGTATTCCCTATAAATACCGGGGGGTGAACAGTGTAAGGGGATGGGATTTTGGGGAATAGAAATATATCACCATTGTTCCACTACCTTTAGTACCTTCGCATTTGGTTCTGACGACTGGCCACCTTCGCCACTCCCCTGCGCGTGTGCGGAGGTAGGGCAAGGGTGTGTTCCAACAGGTATTTTGTCACTAACCTTCCCTGGTCTGGAGCAGAAAAGAACGAAGGAACAACAAACGCAAGGTATGTCCAACCAATCATCATGTAACATTGAATTACATTCATCCAATCTTGATTTTTGCAAAATCCAAGTTTGGCAGATACACTTCGTAGGAACATCTCTTGCCATGTTGCTATGTTGGTTGTCCCTATCTTTAATATATGCTCATCATGCTCTTCATCACCATCTGAGTAAATCTCTATAATGCCTTCATGTTACCTTTATTTGCTATAGTATATGTTTAGGTTTGTAGTACTTTCATACATCTCTTAAATGAAGCATGGTGCTTAGTTAGGAGTGGGTGATCTTGCTTTCAAAGGCTAATTTAAGCATGCTTAGGTTAGAATGCCCTCTAAAATCAAATTTGAGTCTCGTTCTTCTGACGGTGTGTTTTTGGGTTATGGCACTCACACTCGAGCTTATCGTGTACTTAACCTTGACACTAACCGAGTCATGGAGACATCCTATGTCACCTTCGACGAGACCATGGTTTGTCCTTCTTCTCGTTTTGAGCGTGCAGGTGATCATGAGGTTGGTGAGCCTCTTTTGATGACGAGGACGAGGGTGCTGAAGGGATGGATGATCCAGCACCTCCTCCACCTGTTGTGCCGCAAGGAGCGGCCTCTACTATGACTCACGGCCCCGACCCTTCTTCTTCAACTACTTGGGGGCCGTGGGATCCGCCGCCTCGGGCTGTACCATTTGTACCCGGGGAGGCACCAGCTGCTGTTGAGGGAGGTATCTTCAGCTCGGGAGGCACCACGACACATTCAGTGCCAACACCTGCCTCAATAGATGATCGGCGGCATCGATGAACGTCTCACTCAGTCTAGGTCAAAACAAATCTCTTACTTTGCTCATTCTGCATTTGTTGCTGATTTTGAACCCCGAGATGTTGGACACGCTTTGATGGATCCAGATTGGGTCAATGCCATGCATGAGGAGTTATAGAATTTTGAGCGAAATCGGGTTTGGGTTTTGGTTCCACCTCCTCCAGACTGTAATCCTATTGGGACTAAATGGGTTTTCAAAAACAAACAACGAGAGGATGGCCACATTGTGAGGAACAAGGCCAGACTTGTATCCAAGGGGTATAGTCAGAAGGAGGGGATAGACTATGAGGAGACTTTTGCTCCTGTAGCTCGTTTGGAGGCAATTCGGATACTCTTGGCTTTTGCTGCATCCAAAGGCTTTAAACTTTTTCAAATGGATGTCAAGAGTGCCTTCTTAAACGGATACATAGAAGAAGAGGTGTATGTCGAACAACCCCCGGTTTTGAAAATCCCAAGTTCCAAACCATTTTTAAACTTCACAAAGCTTAATATGGTTTGAAACAAGCCCCTAGAGCCTGGTATGACAGGTTGAAAACCTTTTGCTTGCTAAGGGTTTTAAAATGGGATGTGTCGATAAAATGCTTTTTCTCCTCAAGCAAGGCAAAGACACTCTCTTGGTCCAGATTTACGTGGATGATATCATTTTCAGTGGTTCTTCTCACGCTTTGGTTGCCAAGTTTGCAGATCTTATGAGCAGGGAGTTCGAGATGAGTATGATGGGCGAGCTGACTTTCTTTCTCGGATTGCAAATTAAGCAATCCCGAGAAGAGACGTTTGTGCACTAGGGCAAGTACACCAAAGACTTGGTGAAAAAGTTCAATATGGGTGAGGCCAAGCCTCTTCCAACACCCATGTCGACCACGATGGCCGTGGATGCGGACATGGAGGGAGAAGCTATGGACTAGAAGGAGTACCGAAGCATGATCGGGTCGCTGCTCTACCTGACGGCGACATGCCCGGACATTCAGTTCGCGGTGTGTCTGTGTGCGCGCTTTCAGGCGTCGTCGTGCACGTCTCACCGTCAGGCGGTCAAGCGCATTATGAGGTACCTTCGTTTCACACCTGAGTTTGGGATTTGGTATTCAGCTTCCTCCATCCTCTCCCTTTGTGGTTTTTCTGATGCCGATTTTGCTGGTTGCCGTCTTGAGCGCAAGTCCACTTCTGGGACTTGTCAGTTTTTAGGTTCTTCTCTTGTATCTTGGTCTTCTCGCAAGCAGTCTAGTGTCGCTCAGTCTACCACAGAGGCTGAATATGTTGCTACGGCTAGCTGCTGTTCTTAGTTGCTTTGGATGATGGCCACTTTGCGTGATTTTGGTTTGAGTTTTTCTCGTGTTCCTTTGCTTTGCGATAGCACGAGTGCTATTAGTGTTGCTAAGACCAAACACGTTGATGTGCGATTTCATTTTTTGCGAGATCATGTTGAGAAGGGTGATATCGACCTTCGCCATGTCGATACTCATCATCAGTTGGCTGATATTTTCCCCAAGCCTTTAGACCAATCAACCTTTAATCGGTTGAGAGGTGAGCTTGGTGTGTGTTTCCCCTTTTAGATAGGGGAAACATTTTGGTTTTTGTATCATAAACTGACTCTTTTCTTTCGTTTTGTTTAGGATAGTTTTGCATTTCATCATGCATCTTTACTTTCTGAGCTTCATGTATATAATCTTTGGAATGTGATTATGCTCTATCTAGTATGCTCTGATGCTATATAATGATGCTTGTTGCTTATGCTCTTTCTGATAACTGATACATGTTGTGAGCTGAGCTATTTTGTAAATGGTGAATATGCTTAATGAATTTAAAACATGAAATTGTTCACCATTGAGATATGTAACTAGCATGTGTAGGATGTGTCGATTTCACTCATGCTTTTCGTATATGCTAGGTTGCTACGTCTCTTGTTCTGAGTCATTCACTTGCTTGGTATGTTCATATTCTGAGATAAAATCTGAACTAAGTTTTAAATGAATTGAAAAGATCGAGATAGGATTGCTTGTCAACACATCATGGTATCGAGACAGTTTCTCATTGCACATTGAGTTAAACTTGAGTCGTGTAGTGTATGACCGAAACCGACGCTTTAAGCTTCTGATTGCATTTTGCATAGGCTTAGCTCGGTTGAAAAGTTAGGCAATGACAAGCTTTCAACCTCTCGCAATCACATGCTGAATTTTTAAACTTGTGGAATTTCACCGCTGCAACTCCGATTAAAATCTGAAATCACAAGTCTATGTTTCATTCTATAGCATGATGATTGAACTTTGCTAGGGGTAGTTCACCTTGTATACATGTTTAGCACTTGTTTGACTTCCTGTCTATACATGTTTAGTGCAATTTTGATGGTGAATACCTTTTGGCAAAAAACTGCTCACTTTGCTTATATGTTCGTATTTCGTATTTGGTGATCAGTTTGAGCCTTTGCTAGCATGTTGTGGATGTTGTTGAGTCATCGGATCAGCACTTTGTAGACCATCTTTTCATCCTATTTACTATATTCCTGAAGCTGTTAACTTGCATTTTTGACTCATATGCATTTTGGAAGGGGGAGTAATTTGCTTGATTAAGTGCATTATCAACTAAGGGGGAGAAATTTTGACAAATCATGCATGTCCTGGTTGTATGCACTATTTGAGGGGGAGTTTGCTCATTTGGTGAACTTTTAAATTTTCCAATTGGTTCGGAGCGTTTTTGATAGCTCAATTGGTTCAGAGCGTCTTTGATGGCAAGTTGTGTTGAGCCTTTGCCTCTTCCTGGAGGACTAGCGGACACTTTTCAGCTTTTCAATTGGTTTCAAGCTCTTCTGTTCAGTTGGTAACAGTTGATATCGAACTTTTCTGCTAGCGGTGTTGAGCCTGTTCTACCTCTTATTGAGAGCTAGCTTTGCTTGGTTGCGTCGAGCCGTTGCCCATGCCTTTGGGGACCAAGTTGTCTTGCTCTTTCCACTTGACCTTCTTCGGCTTTGCTATGCTGTTGGGTCATTTGGTCGAGTTCTCTCTCCTTCTTCTTCCTTCCTCTATTCTATTATGATTTGTGTGAGTAGTTGACAATGCACTCATCAAGGGGGAGATTGCGGATACATGGGTGTATGCCGAGTCTCGAGTGATGAGTGATTGTCAACGGGTTTGATGCGCATGTTCTTTGGCTTGTGTTGTGCAGGTGTCGAGCACGGAGACAGTGATCGAGGGCAAGGTGAAGGTCAAGTATAGACGTGTCGTGCCGATGGACCGGGTGAGGTGAAGGGCGGACGTGAGGCTTGGACTGAGGGATCGGTGGCCTGAGGATCAGCTGTGGTGGCTAACAGCCTAGGACAGCGACAAGCAGAGACTTGAAGGGCACGGTGTTGCTCGGTCGAGGACCTAGGGACATGTGTCGGTGGACGGGTGCACGGGCGGTGCATCCCCTCTACTGCGCCGGTTTGGTGTTGAGCCACAGAAAACCACCGGTGGATGGTTTCCAGGTTTGGGCCACAAAACCTCGGTGCTGCGGGTTTGCCGAGTTTGGGCCACAAAACTCGGGCTGAGGACGGTTTCCAGGTTTGGGCCTCAAAACCTGGGCGCTGACGGGTTTCTGAGTTTGGGCCATAAAACTCAGGCGATGGACGTCGGGTTTCCCGGTTTTGGCCTCAAACCGGGTGAGGACTTGAAGGCCTGGTTTCCCGGTTTTGGCCTCAAAACCGGGGGGTGGAGTCCGTGAAAAGGACAAGCAGAGCAGTGGTGGCACGTGGCGGCAATCGGTGAGGTTGCGTCGAGGCAACGCTACCAGTTGTGCGGGCGTGGCCGTCGGATCACCACCTACCATGAGTAGGTCCAGAATAACCTTAGGGTTTAGCTGGTTCGCTCTGTAAATAATCAGGGGTAGAGTGGGAATTAGAATTAGGATAAGTAGGGGGAGACACCCACCTCCCAAATTATCTCAGTCATCTGCTCTTTGCCTCTAGGGTTTTCCTGCTCTCCCAATCCCCTGCTATAGCTACTGAGATCCGCAGAGAACCATACCTCTGTGTAATTGAGATTTTGAGGAAGTGAGACCGTAATCTCATTGTTGTAGCGTGTGGTAGCCACACGGTTGCAAATCGATGTGTTGATTCACGTTTTTGCTCGTGTTCTTCGCGTTCTTCATTTCTCCGCAATTTTGCCGTCACTCGATCTCCCTCTCTACTACGTCTTTTCGAATTCCACTTGAATCAACTTGTTCTTTATAGTGAGGAGATCATTTCCACCGAAGGAATTCATCTAACTCCTCACGAACAAGTAGATCGGGTCGATTTCGTTTTTGTGGCGCTTTTTCGGTTCATACACCTTCCCCTTCGATTTCCCGTTGATTGAGTTGATTTGAGCGGATGATTTCTTGGGGATAGTCTCCTAACTACCTCATGATCATCCTCTCCAAGTTTGGGATCAAGGGATTTTGATTTGGATCGATTTGGGTGAAGGGCGATCAAAATCACCTTTACTGGTCAGCCGTGGACAGTCCTCCACCTGACCGGCGGACAGTCCGGGCATCGGGGGCAAGCCGAGTCAGTGGCTGTGTTCTTCGGCTATGTTGTTTTTGTTTGACCGGCGGATAGTCCGCAGTACAAAGTCGCGGACATTCCGGGAAGGGTCCAGGGGACTTCAGCAGCAGTGCTGTTTCGGGGAATTTGCCAGCGGACAGTCCGCCCCTTCCTCGCGGACAGTCCACAGTAGTCGCGGACAGTCCGAGACCACCAGTCCGGACAGTCCGGGATCCTGCTGAAGCTTGCGTTTTAGTGCGTTTGCTCTCCCGGCTTTTCCGCTTGGTTTTCGGACTTCTCATTTGGCCCTATTGTTAACCAAGAAACCTCTCTAGGTATCTTTGCTACTTGTTAGCATTGGTATTAGGGATTTCTCGACGTAGCCTTTCATCTACGTTTGGGACTCGGTTTTCAAGGGTCAAACTTGTGCTGGTGCTTTTGGCGTTTGGTTTGTATCGCTTGGTGGTGCCTCGCTGTGATCATAGGGATCATCCACCCTCTTCCAAGGGTCGTGAGCATCACAGTTTCAATCGAAGCATTTGGGGGTTGATTTTTGGGACAAAAGGCCAAAGTTTCGTGAGAAATTTTTGAGGCTCCCATTCACCCCCCCTCTGGTCGCCTTGCTATTTGCATTCTCGGTCCTTCATACTCGAAGAAATGCACGCCGGAATGTGCGGAGCGCACAAGGGACCTCACGAGATAGCACACAGAGCAATGAGGCATGGATTTTATTGGCCTTCTGCCGCCTCAGATTCCATAGAGCTGGTCAAATGTTGCAAAGGCTACCAGATGTTCGCCAAAAACCAGAAAGCCCCGACAAACGAAACTGCGCCGGTAATTCCAACTTGGCCTTTGCAGAGATGGGGTATTGACATAGTCGGACCGCTACCAGCAGCTCCAGGCAACCTACGTTTCGCAGCGGTTGCCCTTGAGTATTTCACCAAGTGGATAGAAGCGAAGGCCCTCGCAAGCATAACTTCCACTTCCTTGACCAAGTTCATCTGGCAGAGGATAATCTGTCGTTTCGGCGTTCCTTCCTTCATCACTTGTGACAACGAAAAGCAGTTCGACTGTGCCGAATTCAGGAGTTTCTGCGACAAACTCAACATCAAGCTCCATTTCGCCTCAGTAAATTACCCGCAAGCAAATGGAGCTGTCGAGAGAGCGAACAGACTAATCTTTTCGACAATCTCAAAAACTCATGACTCACCAAAAGGCAAATGGGCCAGCACCCTAACGACAGCTCTATGGGGGCACAACATTTCACGCTCTAGAGCTACCGGCTCCACTCCATTTCACTTGCTATACAGCGAGGAGGCAGTCAACCCGAAAGATGTAAAGTTAGGTTCCTTCCACACCGAAATGGCACCAACGACCTAGGAGCAAAGGCACCTTGAGCTAGACACCGTCGAAGAGGTACAGCTGCAGGCAGCAAGTAACCTCGAAAAGTATCACGCGGAAACAAAGCACCACAGAGACAAAAGCATAGTCCGGAAGGACATCAAGCCTGGCGACATGGTCACCATTCGGCAGCCAGACAAGCAAGGCAAACTACAGTCACAATGGCAGGGCCCCTTCATTGTGGCAAGCATGGCGGCACCCGGTCTATTCCGGTTGTTGAACGAGAAGGGTGAAGAATCAGCCCACACCTGGAACGCAAGCAACCTGCGCCGTTTTTACCCATAGTCCATGTTTTTGTTTACAATTCTGATGTAAGTTTTTCTTTCTCATTTTTGTAATCAAAATCGACTGCACTCTTTTTCCTCGCCGGGGAAGCCCTTCTGTGGGGTGCGAGGTTTTTAACGAGGCAGCCGAATGTAACCGCTACACTATGAAAGCATTCGTAATTCCCCAGAAAGTACGGTGTGGCAAGCCAAAGGACGAAATCAAGAGACATTCGTCAGTTCGATGTGAGAAACGAGAATGTCGGTTCGGTTGATGAAAGGAAGTCTTCCACAGCCACCAACAATCTCAGAAAGCCTGCGGGCAATACAAAACTGACCCTCCAACAAAACGAGAGGGTGGTACAAAAGCCTGCGGGCAACACCAAACCGACCCTCCAACAAAATGAGAGGGCGGAACGAAAGCCTGCGGGCAATACAAAACCGACCCTCCAACAAAACGAGAGGGCGGTATGAAAGCCTGCGGGCAACGCCAAACCGACCCCTAGCAAAATGAGAGGGCGGAACGAAAGCCTGCGGGCAATACAAACCGACCCTCCAACAAAACGAGAGGGCGGTACGAAAGCCTGTGGGCAACGCCAAACCGACCCCTAGCAAAACGAGAGGGCAGAACGAAAGCCGCGGGTGACGCAAAAGCGACCCACCAGCAAAATGGGGGACGGTAGCAAAGGTCAAACTGAGCAACCCTCGCGGTACGGCAGGGAGGACAGCTAGCAACCTTCAGTCGGTGCAAAACTTAAACGCCATCTTTACTTCTCACCTACCAAAAACCTACCGGCCCCAGCGAGGCCACCAACTGCCAAATACAGCGAAGGTAATAAAGGCAGTGCCCCTTACCACAGAAGCATGGCTATATAAATAGACACTAAAGCACAAGCCACCCAACCATCCAAAGCTGCCAAACCCTTTCAAGTGCAATCCCGAAAGGCTAACACAAGAGGCAAAGTGCGAATAGGTAGCATCAGGAACCGCGGCTTCGCTTTTATGATTGTGTCATCAGCATCACATTTAGATAGCGTCATTAATCAAGCAGCTTTAGGTGAAAGCCCTATCGAGTGGAAAGAACATCTCAAACCCCAGCTAGAGGATGAACAAAAGCGAGCACGCTGTCGGATGACAATAAAACCAATATCACAGATATAGCCGGTTGTAATCCCCCCCGTCGCACTTATAAAAGTCGCTTTCGTCGACCAGGTTTTCAAGTACAACAAACCGCTAGCGCAGGATTGCGCGGCTTACCGGCCGAGGGGCTCGCAACGAAAGCTCCCTCGCGCGAATCCTACCACCCCTCGACTAAAAGTGTGGGGGCGGGCGTTCCCAACTCACGGCTGAGGGCTCGCAACGAAAGCTCCCTTGCGCGAATGCTACCGCCCCTCGACTAAAAAGTGTGGGGGTTGGTGTTCCCAAATCACGGCCGAGGGGCTCGCACCGAAAGCTCCCTCGTGCGAAGGCTACCACCCCTCGACTAAAAAGTGTGGGGGCGGGCGTTCCCAACTCACGGCCGAGGGGCTCGCACCGAAAGCTCCCTCGCGCGAACGCTACCGCCCCTCGACTAAAAAGTGTGGGGGCGGGCATTCCCAACTCACGGTCAAGGGGCTCGCGCCGAAAGCTCCCTCGCGCGAAGGCTACCGCCCCTCGACCAAAAAGTGTGGGGGCGGGCGTTCCCAACTCACGGCCAAGGGGCTCGCACCGAAAGCTCTCTCGTGCGAATGCTACTGCCCCTCGACCAAAAAATGTGGGGGGCGGGAGTTCCCAACTCACGGCCGAGGGGCTCGCATCGAAAGCTCCCTCGCGCGAATGCTACCGCCCCTCGACTAAAAAGTGTGGGGGCGGGCGTTCCGAACTCACGGCAGAGGGGCTCGCACCGAAACCTCTATCGCGCGAATACTACCATCCCTAGACTAAAAAGTGTAGGGGCAGGCGCTCCCAACTCACGTCCAAGGGCGCGCAACGAAATCTCCTTTGCGCGAATGTTAACTATCGGCCAAGGGCCCGCATCAGAAACACCAGCGCGCGAATGCGGCCGTCTATCGCATAAGCGCATGAAGGCATGCCCGTTCCAGCTACCAAGCAAGGAACTCACGTCTAAAGAACCCACACCCCTCCTCTGGGCGTGGGCGCGTAGTAACTACACAATTTCATCAACGTCACACGAAGGGGTAAAAAGGGGAATAGCTCGCTAGCACAAAGGAGCCAGAACCAGAACTGAAAACTTTATTGTCGTGAAGATTACATTCCCCCAAAGGGGAAACCTCCGTCACACGCCAGTCTAAAGGTCGCCCATCGCGCCAAGCAACATGCTGTATCTGCGGGCGTCAAGAGAAAACGAATAGTCTTCCGGTTCCTCCTTTACGGCCGGCCCTTCGGAAGCAGCCAAATTCGCGCGAAAATCGTTTCGCCGCTTTCGTCGCTCCTCCAGCTGCTGACGATCAAAGCCACTGTAAAATTCCTGAAGTCTTTCTTGGGCCCGTCGAAGTTTGTTGGCACGTTTTTTCAAATACGACGAAAGTGTCACCGAGGGAAACTTCGCATGAAAACTTTGCCATAAATCACCGCCCTCAGGCTACCCCATCGTGAGTTCCCTCGCCATCTCGGGACGCCCCAGCCGTCAAGCTCTCAGGATTCTCGCCGGGAGTTGGCGCAACAGCATTCTCCTCGTCCCTCTCTGCTTCGTGATTTTGGCATTCGGAAATGTACGCCGCGAAGGATTGCTTGATTTGCGCCCGCTCCTCCTGAGTCTGCGAAGGTAAAGCAGCAAATCAGTAAGAACGCGAAATTGAAATTTGAAGTAACAAATGCGGAAACCGCAAACAACCTTTCCACGGCTCACAGCAGATTGGATCAAGGCCATGTCGCTGCCGCCCGCCAGCCAAAACTCTTCAAAGAACTTTTTCCCTAGCGCTTTCGCCTCGTTCGGGGTCCTCCAGTACGAGTCGACGTCCTTCACGCCCAAGTCGAGTATGTGCGTGCACCCAGCGTCGATGAGGCTGTGGCCTATAGCCTTTACCACCGCCGCAGCAGCATAATCGCGCGAAAGCGAAACATACCCTTCCAGCGAGTCTATCTCAGCCACGAGCCAGTTGAACGCGGTGCGGATACATGGGTGTATGCCGAGTCTCTGTGTGATGAGTGATTGTCAACGGAGATGATGCGCATGTTCTTTGGCTTGTGTTGTGCAGGTGTCGAGCTCGGAGACAGTGATCGATGGCGGGTGAAGGTCAAGTTGCGACGTGCCGTGCCGACGGACCGGGCGCGATGAAGGATGGGCGTGCCGTGCGGCGGACGTGCCATGCCGATGTATCGGACGGTGAAGGGCGGACGTGGACTTGGACTGATGGACTGGAGGCCGGAGGATCAGCTGTGGTGGCTGGCAGCCTGCGACAGCGACAAGCGGAGAAGTGCGATCATGTCGGTGGAAGGGGTGCACAGGCGGTGCATCCCTCTACGACGCCGGTTTGTTGGTAGAGCCCGGGAAAAACCAACGGTGGACGGTTTCCAGGTTTGGGCCTCAAAACCTGGGTGCTGGGTTTCCAGGTTGAGCCACAAAACCTGGGCGTGACGGTTTCCAGGTTGAGCCTCAAAACCTGGGCGTGGGCCGGTTTCCGAGTTTGGGCCTCAAAACTCGGGCGCGGACGGTTTCCGAGTTTGGCCACAAAACTCGGGCTGGAGGCTGGTTTCCCGGTTTGGGCCACAAAACCGGGGGAGCAGAGTGGTGGCGGCACGCGGCGGCGATCTGAAGGTTGCGTGGAGGCGACGCGGAAGACCGTGCGGGCGTGGCCGTCGGATCTACCTACCACCAGCGGGTGGACTAGAATAGCCTTAGGGTTAGGCTGGTCCGCTCTGTAAATACAGTAGTGAGGGGTAGAGTAGGAAATAGGGTTAGGCTAGGTTAGTATAAGTAGTCTGAGGGAGACACCCTCCTCCCTATCTCAGTTATCTCAGTTTTAGCCATCTCATTTGCTCTTGCTTCCTAGGGTTTCCTGCTCTCCCATCCCCTGCTGTAGCTTGCTGAGATCCGCAGAGAGACTCACCTCTGTGTATTGTTGATTTTGAGGAAAGGAGGCCGTATCCTCCTTGTCGTAGCGGTTGTTTGCGCTTCGGCTTGCAATTCGTGGCTGTGATTTCCGTTGTGTTCGTGTTCTTCGCGGAATCCTTTTCTCCACGATTTTCCCGTCGCTTGATCTCCTTGCTTCGTTCATCTTTTGCAAATTCGTTTGAACCAAGTTTCCTAGATCGTGAGGCACTTCTTTCCACCGAAGGAATTAACCTCTAACCTCACGGTCTAGGAGATCGATCGATTTTTAGTTTTCGGGTCAAGTTTTCTTCCTTCCCCGAAATTCTTCGATCCACCGTTTTGGAGATAGGTTTCGAGCCATGATCTCTTAAAGATAGCTCACTATACTCCTTGTGACTCATCTCACCAAGTTTGATCCCTAGAGGAATTGTTTTGGGTGAGATAGAGGCAAATCGGTGGACGAACGGGCTGCAGCGAGTCGACCGGACGCTCAGTCGGGTGACCGGACCTTGGTCCGTGAGTCCGGTCGATGAACAGCACGTAGCCGTGTTCTTCACTTTGACCGGACGCTCCATTCATGTTTTGACCGGACGCATCGCTTTCACTGTTCATCGTGCTTGTTCGTTTCTGACCGGACGCACTGCTCTCGACCGGACGCTCCGTACTCGTGAGTCCGGTCGCGAACAGTAAGGTTCCAGAGCCGATTTTTGTTGACCGGACGCTCCGGTCCCTGCTGACCGGACGCTGGCCAGAGTCCGGTCGATCCAGTTCGACGCGTTTTCATCCGCAGTTTGTTGTCGTTGTTTGTTCGTTCGTCTTTCGATTCGTGAATCGTTTGTGGCGTTGGATTTCTAACTTCGTGCTCTACAGAATTTGGGCTTCCCGCTTTACAAAATAGCCTGAATCCCCCTCGCGTTGCTCGGGGGAGGTTGAGGTTACCCAAAACCCATCCCGTCACTAGTTGACTTGCGTGAACTTGGGTGAGGAAGTTTTTTGGTGCCTCGCTGTGATCCCTGGGATCATCCACCCTCTTCCAAGGGTCGTGGGCATCACGTTTTTGGTAGTAGCTCTTGGGGATTGATTTTGGGACACTTGGCCAAAGTTTCGTGAGAAATTTTATTGGCTCCCATTCACCCCCCCCCCTCTGGTCGCCTTGCTTTTGCATTCTCGGTCCTTCAATTGGTATCGGAGCGGGTTAAGGATCTTCCACCTTAGCCGGTTCCAGATCCACCGAAGGCGACATGGATCGCGGCG
>VDCT01000077.1:0-231112 GCA_009763385.1 Coix lacryma-jobi var. lacryma-jobi | reverse complement strand
GGCCCGTCAATGGCTTTGGTTTCTGGCTCTTCTGCTAACCCCTCGGAGGTTTTTGCACTTTCCTCTCTCTTTTCTGTTACAGAGGAGCAGCTTGAGTCGCTGGGGGATGACGAGCTAGCCTTGCTCGTCAACCGGTTCTCGCGGTTCCACACAACCGCAGAACCGTCGCCGCGGAGGAGGACGCTCGGATGCTACGAGTGCGGCGACCCCGATCACTTCATCGCCAACTGCCCCAAGAAGAAGCACTCTTCTAGGAAGGGCGACCATGGGCCCAAGTACGACTCCGGCAAGCGCAAGGAGAAGTACGTCCCCCCAAGGCACAAGCGGAGGGGCGGCTTTGACAAGGAGTACATCAAGAAGAAGTACTTGGAGAAGGCCCAGGCTGAGCAGCGTGCGTTCTTCGCCACGCTCAGCGATGTCGACGGCTCGGATGACGACTCCGCTTGCTCAAGCGACGACGAGTCCGAGAAGAAGAAGAGAGTCGAGGACAAGCTGAACGGCCTCTGCTTCTTCGCCGGCGACGGCGGCCTCTGCACCATGGCGCTCGACGGCGAGTTGGTGAACTCCCCTCGGAACGACGACGACGACGACGACACCTCCCAGGTATCTCTCTCCTACGACGATCTCTCTGCCGAGGTTGAGAAGCTTACTGCCGCGCTCCTTAGTCAAGATAAGTTGCTTAGGCGTGCCGCTAGAGAGTGCAAGGAGTTTAGGCAGAAGTGGGAGGACACGGTGAAGGAGCTTGAGTTTGCTAAGTCCACCGTGGTCGTTTCTGAGGAGGAGTGTGAGGCGTGCACTACGCACATGACTGACCTTCTCACTTTGAGAAGTAAGTATGCTGCGTTGGTAGGAGAGGTGGATGAGCTGAAGGCTAGACCTTCCTTGTTGGGTGCGTGCAAGACTTGTCCTATCTTGCAATCCGAGTTGGCAGAGAAGAATGCCAAGATTGTGTCTCTTGAAGAGGCCAGCTCGGGTAGCACTTGTGTGACTAGGTGTGTTTTGTGCGAGGGTTTGGAGATGGAGATTGCAAATGTCAAGCATGACAAGATGCAAACCGAGGAGGAAAACACATACCTTCAGACCATCTTGTCATGGGTATCTTGTAGTGAGCCACAGCTCGGGATGATGATTTCCCAATTCAAGCGAGCTGCTGGACGTCCCGGTATAGGTTTTGCTCAGGGTGTTGATCTTTCTACCTTTGGGAAGATTGGAGAGTCGAGTGGTCTGAACCCATGTGAGAAGCCCAGCTTCACTCCCAAACTTACCAAGCTTCCATCCAAAGAGCCTCCTAAGCCTAACACCAAGGATGGAGTGATTAAGGAACCTCTGAGAGCTCCACCCAAGAACCAGCAATGGGCTCCCAAACCCAACCACCTAAAGAACAAGCTGGACACAATGCCACCTATTCGAGAGGAGTTGCCACAGAAGGGCAAAGTGATCCATACCCACCACCGTGAGTACCAACAACCCCCTTTGCGTGCGGTGAGGTACCAGTGTGACTTCTGTGGTCGGGATGGTCACTTGAGTGAGTTCTGCTTTCGGCGCAAGCGAGAGGCGCGCCGTGCTCGGGAGATGAACAACCCGGACATGTACCATCCTTTCCATGATGTACATGTGTCGACGAGAGACCACAGAAGAGAGCCCCGAGACGTGCTGCTAGGCCTAGAGGTCCAGAACCTCAAGTTGCTAGGCCTAGGCAGCAGAGAGCTCCGAGGAGAGACGCTAGGCAGAGAGCTGTTGAGCCTCAAGTTCCTAGGCGTAGGCCTCGTAGAGAGCGTGCCCGGCGGGAGCCTGCAGTTGCAGGATTTGGACCCCGTGGCGGAGGCTTTGTAATTGAGCGTTTTCCCCCACCGCGTTTTGAGTATTGCGATGGACGCTCCTCCCTTAGCGGACCACGTTTTCCTCAACGTGGTGATCGCTCCTCTCGTAGACGTGCTAGGAATGGTTTTATCCCTAACCGTTCTTTTGAGCAGCCGGCCCAACACTGGTATTCCCCTTACTTTACTAACCCCAGTGTTGGCCCGTATGCTCACCCTATGTCTTTTTATTGATGTAGGTAAAACGATTGGAGAACGTTTGGTTGGTGGATTCCAGGTGTTCGAGGCACATGACCGGAAACGCCAAGTGGTTCTCCAGTCTTAGTCCGGTCGCCGGAAAGGAGTACATAACCTTCGGCGACAACAGCAAAGGTAAGGTGCTGTCTCGTGGGTCTATGCGAGTTAATGAGCACTTTGTGTTGCGCGATGTTGCTCTTGTTTCTAACATGCATTTTAACCTTATTTCTGTTTCGCAACTTTTCGATGATGACTATGAGATTTGTTTTAAACCGAATCTCAGTCGTATTTTGGATCCTCAGGGCAATCTTGTTTGTGTGATTTCGCCCTTTGGAAAAGTCTTTCGTGCGGATTTCTCGGAGTCGTTTGGTATTTCCCGCTGTCTTTTGGCTAGTCCTTCCTCCTCTGATCTTTGGAAGTGGCATAGGAGGCTCGATCACTTAAGCTTCGACTTGCTTGCAAGACTTAGCTCATTTGGCCTAATCCGAGGATTGCCCAAGTTATCCATGGAGAAGGATCTAGTTTGTCACTCTTGTAGACATGGAAAGATGGTTGCCGCTCCCCACCATCCAGTGACTCAGGTCATGACTAAGCGCCCTGGAGAGCTTTTACACATGGACCTTGTTGGTCCGGCTCGGGTGAGCTCAGTTGGGGGGAAGTGGTATGTGCTTGTTGTTGTCGATGATTTTTCGAGATATTCGTGGGTCTTCTTTTTAGCTGAGAAGACCGAGACTTTCTCCTTTGCTCGCAATCTGATTTTGCGTCTTCAGAATGAGTTCCCTTTGAACTCTATGCGAGCAATTCGGAGTGATAATGGTTCCGAATTCAAGAATTCGGATTTTGAGAAGTTTTGTGACCGCTTGGGTTTGGAGCATCAGTTTTCTTCCCCCTACACACCGCCCCAAAATGGTGTTGTAGACAGGAAGAATCGGACCCTTGTAGAAATGGCCAGGACGATGCTCGATGAGCATAGGACTCCTAGGCGATATTGGGCCGAAGCTATGAACACTGCATGCTACATTTCAAATCGCATTTTTCTGAGAGCTTTCTTGAAGAAGACTTCTTATGAGTTGCGTTTTGGTAGACAACCCATGGTGAGTTACTTTCGAGTTTTTGGTTGCCATTGTTTTATATTGAAGAAAGGCAACCTGGACAAGTTTGAGTGTCGCACTTCTGACTGTGTGTTTTTGGGTTATGGCACTCACACTCGCGCTTATCGAGTGCTTAACCTTGATACTAACCGAGTCATGGAGACATCAGATGTCACCTTCGACGAGTCTCTTATTTGTCCTTCTTCTCGTTTTGAGCGTGTAGGTGATCATGAGGTTGGCGAACCTCTTCTCGATGATGATGAAGAAGGTGCTGAAGAGATAGATGACCCAGCACCTCCTCCACCTGCTGTGCCGCAAAGAGCGGCCTCTACGACGACTCACGGCCCCGAGACGTCTTCTTCCTAGGGGCCATGGGATCCTCCACCTCGTGCGGTACCTTTTGTACCCAGGGTGGAACCAGCTACTGTTGAGGGGGAGATCACATCCGCTCGGGAGGCGCCACGACACATCCAGCGCCAACACCCCCCTCAGCAGATGATCGGTAACATTGACGAACGGGTCACTCGGTCCAGGTCTCGTATCTCTCACTTTGCTCATTCTGCTTTTGTTGCTGATTTTGAGCCCCGAGATGTTGGACACGAATTGACGGATCCGGATTGGGTCAATGCCATGCATGAGGAGTTAAAAAACTTTGAGAGGAATCGGGTTTGGGTTCTAGTGTCTCCACCTTCTGAGTGTCATCCAATTGGGACAAAATGGGTTTTCAAAAACAAACAGGGAGAAGATGGCCATGTTGTGAGAAACAAGGCCAGACTCGTGGCCCAGGGTTATAGTCAGAAGGAGGGGATAGACTATGAGAAGACATTCGCTCCTGTAGCTCGTTTGGAAGCGATTAGGATACTCTTGGCTTTTGCTGCGTCCAAAGGTTTCAAACTTTTTCAAATGGATGTCAAGAGCGCTTTCCTAAACGGCTACATAGAGGAGGAGGTATATGTTAGACAACCCCCCGGTTTCGAAAATCCCAAGTTTCCAAACCATGTCTTTAAACTCCACAAAGCTTTGTATGGTTTGAAACAAGCCTCTAGAGCCTGGTATGATAGGTTAAAAAATTTTTTGCTTGATAAGGGTTTCAAAATGGGATGTGTAGATAAGACGCTCTTTCTCCTCAAGCAAGGCACTGATACTCTCTTGGTCCAAATTTACGTGGATGATATCATTTTCGGTGGTTCTTCTCACGCTTTGGTTGCCAAGTTTGCAGATACTATGAGCAGGGAGTTTGAGATGAGCATGATGGGTGAGTTGACATTTTCCTCGGGTTGCAAATCAAGCAAACCCGGGAAGGAACGTTTGTGCACCAGGGCAAGTACACGCGCGATGTCCTGAAGAAGTTCGACATGGGTGAGGCCAAGCCTCTTCCAACACCCATGGCGACCACGACAACCCTGGATGCAGACAAGGAAGGAGAAGCAGTGGACCAGAAGGAATACCGGAGTATGATCGGATCGCTGCTGTACCTGATGGCGACACGCCCGGACATCCAGTTCGCGGTGTGTCTTTGCGCGCGATTTCAGTCTTCGCTGCGCACCTCTCACCATCAGGCGGTGAAGCGCATTATGAGGTACTTATCCTTCTCTCCAGAGTTCGGGATTTGGTATTCTGCTTCCTCCAACCTTTCCCTTTGCGGTTATTCCGATGCCGATTTTGCTGCTTGTCGCATTGATCGCAAGTCCACTTTTGGGACTTGCCAGTTTATTGGATCTTCTCTTGTATCGTGGTCTTCTCGCAAGCAGTCTAGTGTCGCCCAGTCTACCACGGAGGCTGAGTATGTTGCTGCGGCTAGCTACTGTTCCCAGTTACTCTGGATGATGGCCACTTTGCGTGATTTCGGTCTGAGCTTTTCTCGTGTTCCATTGCTTTGTGACAGCACGAGTGCGATTAGCGTTGCTAAGAACCCTGTGCTTCACTCGAAGACCAAACACATTGATGTGCGCTTTCATTTTCTGCGAGACCACTATGAGAAGGGTGATATCGACCTTCGCCATGTCAATACTCATCATCAGCTTGCTGATATTTTCACCAAGCCTTTGGACCAATCACCTTCAATAGGTTGAGAGGTGAGCTTGGTGTGTGTTTCCCCTTTTAGATGGGGGAAACATTTTGGTTTTGACTGACTCTTTTTCGTTTGTCTTTATTTTCTTTTGCATTTTTGCATACGCTTTTACATTCAGAGCTTCATGAATATAATCTGAAGAATGTAATTATGCTCTGTGTACGCTTTGTTCTGATGCTTTATGTAGATGTTGTAGCCTATGCTCTTTCTGATCACTGATATACTCTATGAGCTGAGCTATTTTGGAATGGTGAATTTGATAATGAACTTAAAATTTGAAAATGTTCACCATTGAGATATGCAACTAGCATGTGTAGTATGTTGAGGTCATTCCTGCTTTTCATATATGCTAGGTTGCTATGTCTCTAGTGTTGAGTCATTCACTTGCTTGGTCTGTTTCTATTCTGTGTAAAATCTGAACCAAGTTAAGTGAAATGGAAAGATCGAGATGGGTTTGCTTGTTAGCACCTCACAGTTTCAAGACTGTTTCCCATTGCACATTTGGGTTAAACTTGAGCTGTGTAGTGTATGACCGAAACTGTTGCTTTAAGCTTCTGATTGCTTCTGCATAGGCTTCGCACAGTTGGAAAGTTAGGCAATAACAAGCATTCAACCTCTCGCACTCACATGCTGTTTTTCTGAACTTGTGTAATTTCACCGCTGCAAACTCCGATTAAAATTTGAAATCACAAGTATATGCCTAATTTGGTATCAGCATGATGATTGAACTGTGCTAGGGGTAGTTCACCTTGTATACATGATTAGCACTATTTTGACTTCCTGTCTATACATGTCTTGTGCTATTTTGATGGTGAATACCTTTTTCGGCTAGAAAACTGCTCATATGTTCATATTTCATATTTGGTGATCAGTTTGAGCCTTTGCTAGCAATTTGTGCATTTTCAGTATCATCGGATCCAAACTCCGTAGAGCATCTTTGCACTCTTTCGAGTATACTCCTGAAGCTCCTAACTTGCATTTCTGACTCATATGCATTTTTGGAATGCGAGATTTCGGGATTTTGCACTTCCCAGGAGGAGATTTTGAGGATTTTGGTCTTGATTAGTGCATTTTCAACTAAGGGGAAGAAAAATGACAAATCATATGTTCCCTGG
This sequence comes from Coix lacryma-jobi var. lacryma-jobi, assembly GCA_009763385.1. Classification (NCBI taxonomy): domain Eukaryota; kingdom Viridiplantae; phylum Streptophyta; class Magnoliopsida; order Poales; family Poaceae; genus Coix; species Coix lacryma-jobi. The sequence goes on along the minus strand of VDCT01000077.1, from coordinate 224,781 downwards.
ATGTTCAGCTAAGGGGGAGTCTTCTTGGTTGCTTGCACTTGTTGAGGGGGAGTTTGCTAGTTGTGTTGAGTCGTTGCCTCTGTCTTGAGGGACTAGCAAACATTTTTCATGGCATCTCATTTTCGATTGATCCTCAATTGGTTCGGAGCGTACTTGGCCGAAAGGCATTGGTATCGAGTTTTCGTTGCTAGTTGTGTTGAGCCTTTGTGCCTCTATCTTGAGGGACTAGCATTTTGTCTCGATTTTCAGTTGGTATTTGCTAGCGATGTTGAGCCTGTTCTACCTCTTCTTGAGGGCTAGCTTTGCTTTGCTTGGTTGCGTCGAGCCGTTGCCCATGTCTTTGGGGACCAAGTTGTTTCGCTTCTTCCACTTGACCTTCTTCGGCTTTGCTATGCTTTTGGGTCATTTGGTCGAGTTCTCTCTTCTCCTTCTTCCTTCCTTCTTCTGTTCATTATGATTTGTGTGAGTAGTTGACATTGCACTCATCAAGGGGGAGATTGCGGATACATGGGTGTATGCCGGGTCTCTGAGTGATGAGTGATTGTCAACTGGGATGATGCGCATGTTCTTTGGCTTGTGTTGTGTAGGTGTCGAGCACAGATGCAGTGATCGAAGGCAGGTGAAGGTCAAGTTAACGTGTGTTGCCGACGGACCGGGTGCGGTGAAGGATGGGCGTGCCGTGCGGCGGACGTGCCATGCCGAGGTACCGAGCGGTGAAGGGCGAACGTGAGGCTTGGACTGAGGGACCAGAGGCCCGAGGATCAGCTATGGTGGCTGGCAGCCTGTGACGACTACAAGTGAAGAAATGCGGTCATGTGTTGCCTGAGTCGTGGACTTGGGGACACGTGTCGGTGGACGGGGTGCATGGAGGTGCATCCCCTCTACGACGTCGGTTTGGTGGTTGAGCCAGGGAAAAACCATCGGATGGACGGTTTCCAGGTTTGGGGCTCAAAACCTGGGTGTGGACGGTTTCCGAGTTTGGCCACAAAACTCGGGCAGAGGGTTTTCGAGTTTGGCCTCAAAACTCGGGCTGAGGACGGTTTCCAGGTTTGGGCCTCAAAACCTGGACGTGGATTGTAACACCCCAGGTGTTTGACGCCAGTCGAGCAGACAGTTTAACACAGACATGATCTATCAGGCGATGATTGAGAAATAATTTCTAGTATTATCAATAATGACAAAGGTTTTGGAATCAACCTCGAAACAAAGCCTCAGTTCAAATTATCCGGGAAACAACTAATGGAGCCAGTTAATAACGATCGCTAATTGGTGAATATTCAGGATTAATTCTAAACATGGATTTTTTCATGAGACCCACCTCCATTCCTGTCTATAGTAACTGGTGAAAAAGTTTCGTGAAGTTTGGAATCAAAAAGTCACATGAAATGACGAGTCACAGCTTTACCTATAATGGCTTATTATTAATCGAAGGGAGATCATTTGAGTTCTATTAAGTCTTGCAATTATGCCCAATCAACTCTATATGGACTCACGAACAAAAGTTATGAAAGGTTCGTGTTGAGCAAATGTCAAGAAAATGCCTCAATCGGCCTAAAACTCTAAATTAAGGTCACATCAACTTGCTGCTTTGACCAACATGAAAGTGCAGCTTCTATTCATATTCTGAGATTTGACCTTTAAGCAAAGTTATAGATCATGACGTGTACAACAAACTTTGTTAAAGGACCCAAGCTTGAATCCCAAGCTAAATGTGTCAAACAGAGCACCCAAGTTCGAATCTGCTGCAGTTTTCCAGCCACAAAATATTCCAAGTCTGGAAATCAGCAAGGTTGACGTTGGCAAGCCGCGTTCTCCAAATTTTGTTAGGCAACATCCTTTGGTCCAAAAATAAGAGTTGTAGGTAATTCTTTGGAGAAGAGCATACAAAAAGTTGCACTCGATTTGACGAAGTTTAGACTATGATTTTTGGGTTTAATCGCAGCAGGTGGTCATGACCGCGTGCCAGTGGTCATGACCGGAGTAGGTGGATGCATTAAATACGCGGCGTGGGGCTGGTATCCAATGTCTGTGCCGCTCGAGGGAGGCGTGAGGCGTCTCGAGGGATAGGCTGTCGTGCCAGAGAGGCCCGAGGTCCTCGCGTAGGGTCTCGAAGGGCGGTGTTTGGTTGCGGAAGGCTCGAGGTCTATGCGCCAGGGCTCGAGGGGTGGCGGAGCGCTCGCCCGAGGCCTAGCTCGGAGGGCTCGGGCGAGACGGAGAGCGACCGTTCGCCCGGGGCCTGGCTTGGAGGGCTCGGGCGAGACGGAGAGCGTCCGTTCGCCCGAGGCCTGGCTCGGGGGGCCAGCGTTGTAGACCTCGAGGGGTTGGACTAGGTTTAACCTATTTGTTTGCGTTTGATTGGGGGTACCCCTTTGGCGTTCCCCCGACACAGGTACTATAGATCTTTAGTTATGGTTGTTTTAAGTTACTGTTGTTGATGTGTGGCTAGTTCTGCCCAAGTGTGGACAAAGCCGCACTAATCATGTTGTTTGACTTTGTTAATGATTGATTCACCTTGAGATAATAATAAGAAAGATTTAGATAACCCTGTAATATTTCTATAATGTCTAATTGCATGCTCATGTGATATTTGTATCTTGAGTTATGCTTCTCTGAAGCTCTGTCCGTCCTGCTGTCCAACAGTTGGACAGAGCTGTATAGTTATCTATTTTTGGGTTAGATAACCTTTGAATTAGCTCTTGTGGTAAATAACAAAGTTGTATCTAATCTTGTTAGCTTTCCATAAAGTCTAGGATCACCTTGTTTGGATATGTGTAGCTCCAGTTATGTCTGTTTAAAGTACATGGTGTGTTGCTGTCCAAACTGTATAAATGCACCGAACTTGTTTGCTATAGCTTAATGTTGATTATGTGATCTTTGATGCTATGTCATGACTTGGTAATGTTCAGATTGTGCATTTCATGTTATTAAACTAATTAACCTTATGTATTATATAAATATGTTAGATAATGATGGTTGACTTGCTTAACTAAAGTAGAAGCTATATGTGCATACATGTGTTCCATTTGTGATACCTGATATAGTCTTGATTGATTGTTATAGTTAGGCACTACGAATGCCTATTGAACCGTGTGTCACACTTTGCTTTAATAATAACCTGCTGGAGTGATCATGACATGTGGGATGTTAGAGCTATGTCTTCTTTTAGTAGTTATCCTGATTGTTTATGTGAAGTAATTAGTAATGTTTTGTTGTGCGCCTTATGTTTGCTTCATAAGCTTTTCCCTTGCATTCATACGCTTGCATTGCGCATCTCATTTAGGTAACGGTAGATACATCATGAAGGACATGATGATGAGGCTAAACCCGAAGACGGTGTTTGGTGGATTATCCTGAAGATGCGGAGTTAAGGAAGTGCTACAGCGGAGATGCTCGCCAAGCGAGTATCACCTAACAAACACTAACCTAGTGTTGGTTCCCAGACAAGCCCCGGAGCATTCTAAGTCTCCCAGTTTTATAATTAAATTACTTGAGTATTTTATATTGTGATGCATTAGGTATAGGAGTTGATTGAATCCTACTTGTTGCATTACCCTTCCTTGATTATTGTTTATACCTGCCTTGTTATCCTATTAGTTATTATAATGTAGAATTGCTTAGTCTGCTTAATAAAAGTAGTAATAAAGGATGTTCCCGTAATACCCCTGGTGGGTATTTACCGGATCACGGTTGGCTATATTTGCTATCGTGGAAAAGAACCTGAGTAGTAATAAAATACGGTCAACTGGAAGGCAAGGCACAAGTTTGGAAACTTGGGGCAGTCCGTCCGTTGGATCGTGTAGGTTTGTATCGATGTTGGCCCTCGTTTATTTTTGAACGCGCCCTTTTACTTAGGGATACGTCGATGCCGTAATCATCGACCCCAAAGCCGGTTAGAAGCTGTTCGGGCCGGAATCAACCCGTGTCGCGCCCTCTAGTATGGAAATGTGATCTGCCGCGAGAGGCCATCACCAGGTTCCAATTGGGCGGTCCGTGCTTGAACCGCGACGATTACCACCACGAACAAGCATCGAGCGGTTGCCCAATGCATGGACCCGACGGGGAAAGTGTGGGCTCGTATTAAAGGTCTTTCACCAGCTGGTTTGGAATTCGATTCGAGTCGCCGTCTGCCCCGGTTAGTGGGAAACTATGGCGAGCTTCACCACGATACAACTCCATGTGACATGATGGTTCAACTAAAATATTGATAAGCAAACCTGATATGGTATTATGTATTTGTTTGCTAGATTCAAGTGAGTGCTCTAGTACAGGTGCAAAATCTAGAGTTTAAGGAATAGGATAAAAGATGACTGCTCATATAATTAAATGATGAACCCCTTTATCTCAAGCTCCTTTTGCAAATAAAGTTAGCCAGCTCCACTGTTTATATCAGCCTTGCATACTCCTTGGTGTCACTTTATTTTTGGTTTCCGACGGGTAAGTCTAGCTGAGTACATTCGAGTACTCAGGGTTTTATCCCACCTTGTTGCAGGTGATGGTTAGGTCTGCCGGAAGGTGATGACCAGTGCCGGTGGGCTCGGCAGTTCCCTACTTCTTCCCTTTATGCTGTTGTTGGAGGATGTCACTCAAAGCTAGCAAAGTATTTCAACTTATGTTATGGTATTCATTTCAAAGCTATGTTGTTTCAAAGTAAATCAACTTGTATTATTATTTGCGAACCCTATTGTAATTTTATTTCCGCTGCAAAGCTCTGTGAACATGATTTGTATTTGCTTGACCATGCGATCTTGGCTAAGATGTTGAAAAGGTTTGAAATCCCTCAGGATTTCACGGACTACCGGGTTTATATGGGCTCAAGTGTGCTAATTCACTGCTCCGACAGATGTTTTCGCACTTGTGCTCTTATAAATTGGTCGGTTCTGTCACAGCTGGTATCGGAGCAAGGTTAAGTATAATACTGTCATGTGCATGGTTTTAAAACAAAGTTTTGGTTTTGAAAAGCCTATTTTATCTAAAAACTTTTAGCTAGTAGGCAAGTTTGTCAAAACCTAATTTATAAACTATATGCTAGCGACAACCTCCAGTTATGCCCAATTAGGACTTTCAGGTGGCTTAGTTAAGTAATACTAACTTTGGGGGTTTTACTTTCTTGCAACGACACGTCGACTCAAAAGGTACGTATAGATGACCTCACTATGCTACCCTGTGGTCTAATGTTGGAGGTAGCCCTCACATATGATGTACTCATATATGTGGGGTAGTTGAATTTATTTTATGCAACGTCGCACCTACGCTCAGGTAAATGTGAGTTGTGAGAGCATGACCAAACAACCGTTGGTCTAGGGGAGAGCTAGTTTGGTACTGGAACCTGTACTCATAAGCACACGAATGCGGGTGAAGGTATTTAATTGCGGGAGTAATACTATTCTGATGGGTGCATATACTACTTACGTGTATACTGGGTATGCACCTAAGATAGTATCTAGATTTAAATTCCTGCAATGTATTTATATCTGTTGTGGGAATGGGCTGAAATGAGATTTTCTGCAGGTACGCTAACCTCGAATGCGTATGCATAGTTGACGACTAGTTATAACGAGAGTGCGTGTTATGCCACCGACCTAGAACGTGATTGCCGCCTCAGGCTGGCAATTTGTGAGAACGTGTAGGACGAGCATGCATCCTGTTTGTGCTTTCCTCATGAACATGCTTCTCCCACCTTTATTCCTGTAATGGTGAAGTTGTTGTGAACTAGTGCTTCAATGTGATGTGCTAGATTGCATGAGAAAGGTGAGAAGCAATTAGTTGTTTGATGTGGTGTGTTGACCTGAGCTAGATATAATGTGGTCTTGCTCATGATGTTTGCTAGTGTGCGATGTTTATAGGAATGCTTCCATGTTAGTTAAACAAGTGATTGCTTGTTATAGGCTAGAAGTAAGTACCCTATCTGATGTTGCCTAGATAACCCTGTTAGTTTATCATGTCGTGTGATTGTCTTGCTTTATATGATGTATGCTAGCAAGGTAGTTAGGCAAAAGTTTCTAATGACTAAGTTCTTCCCTATGTTGAAGTGTCTTGTTGTAACCAAATGACTTGTGTAGATGTTCTGTTATCTGAGTGGTTTGTTAAGCCTGGTCGACCAAGCCCTCTTGACCTTCCGAGATGTCTTTAGTAGGACCCTTGTTGCTTAAAGACCTATGTTTGTTTGTCTAGTTCTGATGGTTTAGGATGTTTGTACCAAAGACCTGTACCTATGTCTATCCATGTCTTCTGGTTGGACCAGCTTTCCCAAGTTAAGCTTCCCAAATGCTAGTTCCAAACCATGGTATGCCTTTGCTAACCTGTAGACCCAAGCTTGGCCCCTCCAAGTGTTTTCCTAAGCCGTGGATGTTTTGTATCCCTTGCTTTAAAGGCCCCTGTATTGTTTGACCAGCTTAGCTAAGTTCCTGCAACACCAGTTCTTGACCATAGTTTTCCTTGCCCAGTTGTGAAGATAATGTCCAAATCCTTGTTGTACTCTCGGATGCCCTTTTGTTGCTGCGTGTTTGGCCAAATCAAGTTCATCTAATCTTTTACATGTCATAATCTTGATGTGCACAAGATGTATCCTTGTTGTCTTGCACCATGTTTTGTCCATGGAATCACTTCCTTGTTGATTTCCAAACCTTGTGGTCATCCTTGTTTTGCTACCTTATGCCTTGCAAGTGATGCTTATCCATGCAAGATTTATCTGCGTCATGTAGGATTTCTCATTGGTTGTGAATTCAATAATGATGTCTTGGTTAAGAACTAATGGTGCCGCGACGAAACCGAGAGCCTCCTGTGGATACGCGGCCACATGGTTGTGCTGCTCGGCACGCGCTGGTATCGTGGTTTCTAGTCGAGATTCATTATGGAAACTATGCCAATGTGTTATCTTTCATGAAGCTTTCTCCTTGTTATCTCCTATATTCCTTCAAAGAAATCCGTATGGCAGATCAGATGTGGCAGTGTTTCTTTTTGAAGATGACAAAGAGGATTACCTTTTCCAGAATCAATCAGTAATGAAAGCAGTAACAAACTGAAAGAGGTGGTAGACAAAGGACTTTGTTAAATCTACAACAATGACCGAATAACATATATGGTCATAGTGCAGTGAAGTGGCACAAAATAGTTAAGGTTGATAAGTACCAGCTACGGGATAAGTAACAGAGATGGTGTGTTATTGGATAAGATACTTGAGAACCGAAAAGTTTTCTATCTGAACTTAATAAGAATTTATGCGTGATGATCTTATAATCAACCCGATCCTCCCAGATATGCCTGAATCCCTGTTGACATTGGTGGTAACTACACGCCTTGATATTCAGCATTGCTTGTAGTAAAAGCTGAAGCCTTGGAGCTTTTTAGTGTTGAGAGACAACTGATTAGTTTCAGCCATGGAAAGGCTAACATCGAGTTCAGAAATAACTCTTGGGTAGCTATGAAGGCTATTTCCCACCGAACAGTGTTATATCAGAAGTCTGTGACCCAACTAACGTTGTTTGTGGTACTCGTACATCCCAGTTTCTGTCGAGTTCAGACCAACTCTATCTCGGAGAAATTACAATGGCAGTACAAGATACTACACCAGCCTAGTAACTCAGTAAAAAAAAAAATTCACCCGGAATAAGGACTGCTTGGTGATATGTTTGGCTACTATGAAAAGATTATTCTAAACTATTTTGGGTGAGGCTAGAAAGGACATTCAGAATCAGTCGCTTATTCTTGAGCAGTCAAGGCATTCTACAAAAATCAACTCCTAAAAAGTACGAATTAATGGCAAATAGAAGTGTCAAACAACAGATTTCGGATTATGTCCCTGCATTACTGAGTGAATTTAAGAACGTCTCTCTATGGCCGAGGTAGTTCGACAAGTCAGTTCCACTGAGTTACAACTACATCATGAAGAAGAATAATGTTGATCTGCTTAGTAGGACAGAAATTTGGTAGTAGATATTTTACCCAAGAGGTTGCATCAAATTCAACCTAAGTTTCTGTCGTTGTTTGGAGATGAGATTTTTTTTTCGTAAAGAAGGATCGGCAAAAGAGTGGAATGGATTGAGTCAGCTATCACATTCACCGCTCTCCCAAGAGACTCAGATAATACAGTGTTGTCTTCAGAAAAAGAGAACTGCACACATGGAATCTTATGTAGCTTTCCATCGACTGCTATCTGCTAGAACGTACATTTACCAATGGTATACACAGTGGTTGTTGGTCAGCCAGTTCCTCCAAGTCTCGAAGGAAGTTGCTTTGTAATTATGTCGGCCAGACGAAGGTCCAGTAAATTGGCGATATTATCTTGGATTCCTCTTAAAAGTAACCATACAAATTTTGGTTTCCTTGTCAACTTATTGAAAGTATCTTAAGTGCACCTCAATGTTTGATGTGGATCAGTGAAGGAAATTCTTTTGACAAGAGCTAGTAACCTGGAAAATGACTTGAAAGATCAGAAAGTTGTTCGATTCCTGACAGTTTCTTTTTGCTGAGAAATCGGTATATCTTGAGTTGTCAGCAGCCAATAAGGATAAGTGATATGCTCCTCTTCCCTTAAAAAGTCTTTCATCCAGAATCTCGGGACGAGATTCTTTTAAGGGGGGAGGGGTTGTAACACCCCAGGTGTTTGACGCCAGTCGAGCAGACAGTTTAACACAGACATGATCTATCAGGCGATGATTGAGAAATAATTTCTAGTATTATCAATAATGACAAAGGTTTTGGAATCAACCTCGGAAACAAAGCCTCAGTTCGAATTATCCGGGAAACAACTAATGGAGCCAGTTAATAACGATCGCTAATTGGTGAATATTCAGGATTAATTCTAAACATGGATTTTTCATGAGACCCACCTCCATTCCTGTCTATAGTAACTGGTGAAAAAGTTTCGTGAAGTTTGGAATCAAAAAGTCACATGAAATGACGAGTCACAGCTTTACCTATAATGACTTATTAAGCGAAGGAGATCATTTGAGTTCTATTAAGTCTTGCAATTATGCCCAATCAACTCTATATGGACTCACGAACAAAAGTTATGAAAGGTTCGTGTTGAGCAAATGTCAAGAAAATGCCTCAATCGGCCTAAAACTCTAAATTAAGGTCACATCAACTTGCTGCTTTGACCAACATGAAAGTGCAGCTTCTATTCATATTCTGAGATTTGACCTTTAAGCAAAGTTATAGATCATGACGTGTACAACAAACTTTGTTAAAGGACCCAAGCTTGAATCCCAAGCTAAATGTGTCAAACAGAGCACCCAATTTCGAATCTGCTGCAGTTTTCCAGCCACAAAATATTCTAAGTCTGGAAATCAGCAAGGTTGACGTTGGCAAGCCGCGTTCTCCAAATTTTGTTAGGCAACATCCTTTGGTCCAAAAATAAGAGTTGTAGGTAATTCTTTGGAGAAGAGCATACAAAAAGTTGCACTCGATTTGACGAAGTTTAGACTATGATTTTCGGGTTTAATCGCAGCAAGGTCGTCCGTCGTTAAGTCACTGACACTGTCAACTTTGGGGCTAATTACCCGCTGCTTGGTAACTCTAATGACCGAGTGTCCTTACGAAAAGTTGGAGATCAGCACGAGACCTACAACTTCTCTTACAAGCATCGGACCCGAATATGCCCGGAAGATGCCGCAAACGGCCGTCCAAGATTCCAAGTCGTCGCGCACCACGTGTTCGATGAAATGACGACGTGGAGTTCATGCGCTAGGGCTTGCCCTCCATGGCTGCCACTTGCTCCCTTGCCCCTGCCTTCATCCCAGAGGGATGCCGTGCGCCAGAGGCCGCCCTCATTTACTCCCTCCGCGCCTCGCCCTCCCCATTCTCTGTTTTTCTCTCTCGCGCGCTGCTCGCCGCCGCCAAGAACGCCGAGCAGAGCTCGGAGCCTCGCTGCTGCTCCCCTCCTCTGCCAAAACCAGGCACGCCTCGGCTTTCCTCACGTTGTCACGAGCCCATGCGCTCCTTTCCCCGCTCTGCGTCGTCGTAGGCGGCGTCTTCGTCGGTGCCGGCCTAACTGTGTGCTATGGCCGCCCGTCGGGCTGTGCGGCCAGGCCACTTCGGCTTGCTGCACCACCTCCCGTGGGTGCGCGTGAGCCCGCACCACCTCCGGCCCCGCTGCGCCGCCCTCCGTCGCTGCCCGGTCGCCGGCAAGCCGCCGGCCGGACTTCTGGCTTTCTCTGTTGTGCGTACAGCACAGGGAACAAGAAGAAGGGTTCCAACGCGTAAATCCGAGGAAGTTCAGGGTCTTCAGTGCAGATCTCGTGACTGTGATGAATAGTGTGTACAGTACCGAGGAGATTTGGTAAAATCTCAGGGTTCCCGGTGCAAACGTGCTTTTCCTTTTTGGTTTTGTTTTTCAGAAAAGTGTGATGAACTTTGGAAAATCATAACTAATTGTAGGAAATCTTAAAATAGCAAATGAGGACTTTTTGAAAAGCTCTTGAGTAGATCTACATGATGGTGTAATAATATTATAGCTTCCAGTAGAAAGTTTTTGCGTGAAAAATAGATCTTTGCTATCTATGGTTTAATATGTTGCCACTGTTTGGTTGCTCCATTTGATGTGAAATTTTTATGGTAGCTTCCTGCCATGATGTAGATACTCTGTGAATAATTTGGTAATTTTTGGTGCACCAGTTTTAGAGTTATTAAGTAATCTTGCTCTCAACCGATTAAATAGGTTTAATTATTAAATGTGTCATGCATGTGTGTAAAAATGGAAAAGATGGTTCCATGACCTTGCTAATATGTTGTAGTAACCATTGCATGTCTAACATGGTCATGTGTTCATATAAAATCTGAAGTTTCTATTTAACTTACTCTCACATGGTTAATTATAAATAGAAACTAGTTTAACATATAGTTGGCAAACTATGGCTTGCATGCATGTAACTTTCCAAGCTTTGCTCACATACTAATACTATGATTCATCTCTGAAAGTTGGAGCTATGATTTATGTATGCTTGACATCTCCTAAATATATATATATAGGCTATATATATACTAGCAAAGGATAAATAGTGTTAATATGATCATGCATGTGCAGTTTGTGTTGTGTGCATGTTTTCATTAAGATAATAATGTTTGCTGTGAAAGTGTTGTATATGAAAGTTGTAGATAACATCTTAATATTTCTTGTCACCAAATTTCATGGCCATAGGCTTAATAGTTTAAGAGATATGGCTGTTGCAAATTGAATGTCAAGCTTTGTCTACATTCTGTCCAGATCTGAATGTTTGGCTTGTTACGCCTAGTTATGTTATGATTCATGCTTAGGTGTTTATAGAAGAGTTGTAGTATATTTCATAAGATTTCTAAATTGTCTTCGATCATGTTTGTTTGAGTTCTATAACTTGAATTATGGCTGTTTTAGTGTAGATGGGTAAATCTGTCCAAGTCTGGACAGAGGTGCCTAATTATACTAATTAGACCTTGTTAACTTGTCAATCATCTTAAGATGATTATGGATGATTTGTAGAATACTTAATAACCTTTCTAAAAAGTCTAGGGGCAAGTTCCTAGGTTGTCGGTGTTTCGAACCCGGGGGTATGACACCAACGAGTAATATGATCGCGTGTTCCCTTCCTGGATGGTGATGCAAGATGACACAAGGATTTATCCTGGTTCGGGCAAAGAAGGCCCTACGTCCAGCGGGGGAGGAGGTTTTTGTATTACTTGCACCTAAGTGCTTGTACAGGGGCGAATACAAGCTCAATGAGCGTGGACCGGAGTCCGGACTCGAATGCGTGGGTGGACCGGTGTGTTGTCTCTCCGAGTTGCCTCTCTCTGGAACGAGGGCCCCGGGGTCCCCTTTTATAGAGCAAGGGGAGGCCGGGGTTACACAAGGGTGTCATGAACAGCGTTCGATATGGCGAAGGGTAGGAATCCTGTCTTGTCGTGGCCACTGGAGCCGACGTGGGTGCTGCTGTTGAGGCGTCCTTGGAGCGTGGCCTCCATCCCGGGCGCGGACGTGGAGACGTGGCGTCGTGGAAGTCGTACAACACCCATCCCGGAACGTACAGGACACAGCGGGGTCCCTCCGGGTCTTGGGGTACCTGTCCTCCAAGAGCATGAAAGCAGTTAGGGCTCGAGGGGCGCGGAGCCGGCCTCGAGGCGGCGCCCACGGGGGGCACGAGGTCCCGCAGCTATGGGCGAGTCCCGGAAAAATCCTCTGAACGGCGAGAAGCCAGGTCTCGAGGTGTGGCTCGAGCATGCAACAGTGCAAGGTATGGTCCTACAGTGCAGTACTGGCGACTTTAGCCCATGCTTGTGGTGAAAACGAGGTTTGACTCTGGCTCCGGTTCACTGTGGCACATGCCGCGTGCCAGTGGTCATGACCGGAGTAGGTGGATGCATTAAATACGCGGCGTGGGGCTGGTATCCAATGTCTGTGCCGCTCGAGGGAGGCGTGAGGCGTCTCGAGGGATAGGCTGTCGTGCCAGAGAGGCCCGAGGTCCTCGCGTAGGGTCTCGAAGGGCGGTGTTTGGTTGCGGAAGGCTCGAGGTCTATGCGCCAGGGCTCGAGGGGTGGCGGAGCGCTCGCCCGAGGCCTAGCTCGGAGGGCTCGGGCGAGACGGAGAGCGACCGTTCGACCGGGGCCTGGCTTGGAGGGCTCGGGCGAGACGGAGAGCGTCCGTTCGCCCGAGGCCTGGCTCGGGGGGCCAGCGTTGTAGACCTCGAGGGGTTGGACTAGGTTTAACCTATTTGTTTGCGTTTGATTGGGGGTACCCCTTTGGCGTTCCCCCGACAGTAGCCCCCGAGGCCACGGGGGAGTGGTTTGAGCTCCCTCGTGGGCTTTTTGCGAGTTTTAGTTGCGATTTTGGGGGTGTCGAGCCCCAGAGTTTTTAGACCCTCTTTCGTCGAGGGGTGCCAGGCTGAACCGACCAGCCGGCTCTTCGAGCTGTCCGGCACGCCGATTGCCCTGGCTTGTCATCCCGCGAGTCCTTTCGATCGGATGCGAGGGGGGATGCCTCGTACTACCCCGAGTGGGCGAGTATCGAGGTTCCCGGTGAGCTGGTAACGGGGAATCCAAGTGAGAGCTCGTGCCCCGTTCGATAGGGGTCGACTGTGGCCCGGAGGCGGTCTCATAAAGCATGGGTGCTCAGTCTGCAGGAGTGCCGGGTCCATTCGATAGGACCCGGTGGCTCGATGCCTCCCTCCGAGGGGATCTCACTTCATGTCGAGCTCCCCGCCTTGGATACACGTGAGGGGCCTCGAGGGCTTGGCCCTCGAGTGATGCCGCGAGTGGAGCCCCTTGGTGTCCCTGACTCGGGTGCTCGAAGCCGGCTGTCGAACCCTCTTTCGTCGAGGGCCAGCCTTCGCTGCTTCGAGACTTAGGGCCGGGGCCCGTTTTTGGGTGCTCGAAGCCGGCTGTCGAACCCTTTTTCGAGGGCCAGCCTTCGCTGCTTCGAGACTTAGGGCCGGGGCCCGTTTTTTACTTCCGGAAGAAGCCTTCGTCGCTTGGAATCCTTCCGCCCGTTGGGCGTGCCTTTTTAGGCGGAAACCGTCAGCGAGTGGAGATCGTGGCGCCGGGGCGACGTGCGTGAAGTTGGAGCGGCGGCCTCGGAGGGCCCCGGTAGAGCGGAGCGAGTGCGGAGTCGCCGCGTGTACCTGTCGTCCAGCTTGCAACGCGGTCAGATGGGCACATTAAATGTGTGTGGTTACCTACTCACCGTCGCGGGAGACGGCGCCGGTTTGTCGATGAGGACGTGTTGCCTTCTGATGCGGACGGTGGTGTAGGCGGCCCTCCTTCTCCTGGCTCAAGCGTCGAGGCTGAGCTCGCGGCAGAAGATCTTGAGGAGGAGTACCAGACCGAGGCCTTGATCATTGCAGAGCTCGTAGGCAGTCGAGGGAGGGCGTCCGCCAGTCGAGGTGTCGTTTTCGAGGGGCAGCGTCGAAGGCCGAGCCCCTATGCCCGGCTCGAGGTGTGGCGTCGAAGGTCGAGGTCCCATGCTCGGCCCGAGGGGTGGCTTCAAGGGGCCGTCGAGTCTCCGTGCCCGGCTCGAGGGGTGGCTTCGAGGGGCCGTCGTGTCTCCGTGCCCGGCTCGAGGGGTGGCGTCGAAGGGTCAGCCCCCGGGCCAATTTTGACGGATGGCTCAAAAATATCCCTCGAGAAGACATCTGGTGGGACGGTGCCGCGCGTGGACGCCACTTTAGCCAGCTCATCTTCGGCGGGTGCCCATGAGCTCTTCTTCATCGTCGTCGTCATCGGCGTCGCGCTTTGCCCTCTGACCTTTGCCTTTGTCCGTGGAGCGGCCAAAGAAGACCCCCACTGCCTCGTCGCCTGAGGCGAAGCTGGCGACACGATTCATCAGATCCTCGACCGTGCTGGGACGGTGGCGCCCTAGCTCGTGGACTAGCTCTTGGCATGTCATGCCTGCGAGGAACGCCGAGATGACATCCTTATCAGGTACGTGGAGGAGCTCGAGGCGCTGCTTCGAGAATCGCCGAGCGAAGTCACGGAGGGGCTCGGCCGCTGCCTGCCTGCAACGTTGTAGATCCCAGGGGTTGCCTGGGCGCACGCAAGTCCCCTTGAAATTCCCGTCGAAGACCCTGACTAGGTCGGCCCAGTCATGGATCCGATCCGGCGGGAGCCCCTCAAGCCACCGGCGGGCGGTGTCCGAGAGGTAAAGCGGGAGTTAGCGTATGATCACACGGTCGTCGTTCTTTGCTCCGCCCAGTCGGCAGCCTAGGCGGAAGTCGGAGAGCCACAGCTTGGGCTCGACCTCCCCGTCATACTTCACGATGTTGGTCGACGGTCGAAAGCGGTCGGTGAAGGTCGAGCTGCGGATGGCTCGGCTGAAGACCCTGGGGCCCGGGGGCTCGAGGGTTTGCCGGCTGTCGGCGACCCGCTCCTGGGCTAGCCTGGCTCGAGGGGTGGCCGGCTGGTGGACGGACATCTCGCGTTTGTTGCGGGGCGTGCCTGCTGGCTTCCCTGAGGCTACCTCGCGTCGGCGCGAGGCCGAGCTCTCGGCCATCTGCACAGCGGCTGTCTCGAGGAGGCCCTTCATTTCCCCGAGCATGCGTCTGGCGTCGGGGTTGGAGACGGCGGGTAGATCGCGGAGCAGCATTGCGGCTGCCACCACGTTCTGCCCGGCTCGCGGGAAGCACACCTCGGGACGCACTGGTGCTTCGTCCTCGAGGGTCTGCCGACGGACCTCTCGAGCCTGGCCTCGAGCTCTGGCGCCTCGAGGCTGGGCTGGTTCCCGCATAAGGGTTTTTTCGAGCTGCAGCAGGCGTTGCCGTTCCTCCTCGGCCTTGGCGATCGCTTCCCTCAGCTGCGCGAGCTGCGCCACCCGGTCGTCGTTGCGGTGAGGTGGTGCACCCGAGGCCGGGGGTTCGTCCCTCCCCTGAGCGCGCGATCCTCCTGCCGCAGCCACGTTTCCGGGCTCTTCGAGGTTGAGCGCCGGCCTGGTGTCGTCGTCGCCGTCGTCCTCGGCGTCGTCCACGACCCCCTCGAGCTGGAGGCACTCCGCGAACTCACCGGGAAAGTGCGCGCGCACCCTAGGAGTCGCTGGCCGCACGTCGGGCAGGTTCCTCCTCGGGGACATTACGCCGGCCGCGCGGGAGTGGGCGTACGCCGTGGGCACCGCCTGTGCATGGTGGCAATGGCGACGACGGCGCCGCTCGTGAGGTGGCGACGCGTCGTTGTGCGGGCGACGCGCCACGCGCCCTGCGCGGGGTGGCGTGACACGCCCTCCGCTTGGGCCCTCCGTGGAGAGTAGAGTCAGTTCGTTGCCGTTGCCGGTGGCCAGGAACTCAACGCTCCCGAACCGTGCGACGGCACCAGCAGAGAACGAAGGAGCGGAAGAGGCCATCCAGGAAACAACGAGAAATCGACTCGGACACGCGAAGCCCCCTACCTGGCGCGCCAACTGTCGGTGTTTCGAACCCGGGGGTATGACACCAACGAGTAATATGATCGCGTGTTCCCTTCCTGGATGGTGATGCAAGATGACACAAGGATTTATCCTGGTTCGGGCAAAGAAGGCCCTACGTCCAGCGGGGGAGGAGGTTTTTGTATTACTTGCACCTAAGTGCTTGTACAGGGGCGAATACAAGCTCAATGAGCGTGGACCGGAGTCCGGACTCGAATGCGTGGGTGGACCGGTGTGTTGTCTCTCCGAGTTGCCTCTCTCTGGAACGAGGGCCCCGGGGTCCCCTTTTATAGAGCAAGGGGAGGCCGGGGTTACACAAGGGTGTCATGAACAGCGTTCGATATGGCGAAGGGTAGGAATCCTGTCTTGTCGTGGCCACTGGAGCCGATGTGGGTGCTGCTGTTGAGGCGTCCTTGGAGCGTGGCCTCCATCCCGGGCGCGGACGTGGAGACGTGGCGTCGTGGAAGTCGTACAGCACCCATCCCGGAACGTACAGGACACAGCGGGGTCCCTCCGGGTCTTGGGGTACCTGTCCTCCAAGAGCATGAAAGCAGTTAGGGCTCGAGGGGCGCGGAGCCGGCCTCGAGGCGGCGCCCACGGGGGGCACGAGGTCCCGCAGCTATGGGCGAGTCCCGGAAAAATCCTCTGAACGGCGAGAAGCCAGGTCTCGAGGTGTGGCTCGAGCATGCAACAGTGCAAGGTATGGTCCTACAGTGCAGTACTGCCGACTTTAGCCCATGCTTGTGGTGAAAACGAGGTTTGACTCTGGCTCCGGTTCACTGTGGCACATGCCGCGTGCCAGTGGTCATGACCGGAGTAGGTGGATGCATTAAATACGCGGCGTGGGGCTGGTATCCAATGTCTGTGCCGCTCGAGGGAGGCGTGAGGCGTCTCGAGGGATAGGCTGTCGTGCCAGAGAGGCCCGAGGTCCTCGCGTAGGGTCTCGAAGGGCGGTGTTTGGTTGCGGAAGGCTCGAGGTCTATGCGCCAGGGCTCGAGGGGTGGCGGAGCGCTCGCCCGAGGCCTAGCTCGGAGGGCTCGGGCGAGACGGAGAGCGACCGTTCGCCCGGGGCCTGGCTTGGAGGGCTCGGGCGAGACGGAGAGCGTCCGTTCGCCCGAGGCCTGGCTCGGGGGGCCAGCGTTGTAGACCTCGAGGGGTTGGACTAGGTTTAACCTATTTGTTTGCGTTTGATTGGGGGTACCCCTTTGGCGTTCCCCCGACACAGGTACTATAGATCTTTAGTTATGGTTGTTTTAAGTTACTGTTGTTGATGTGTGGCTAGTTCTGCCCAAGTGTGGACAAAGCCGCACTAATCATGTTGTTTGACTTTGTTAATGATTGATTCACCTTGAGATAATAATAAGAAAGATTTAGATAACCCTGTAATATTTCTATAATGTCTAATTGCATGCTCATGTGATATTTGTATCTTGAGTTATGCTTCTCTGAAGCTCTGTCCGTCCTGCTGTCCAACAGTTGGACAGAGCTGTATAGTTATCTATTTTTGGGTTAGATAACCTTTGAATTAGCTCTTGTGGTAAATAACAAAGTTGTATCTAATCTTGTTAGCTTTCCAGAAAGTCTAGGATCACCTTGTTTGGATATGTGTAGCTCCAGTTATGTCTGTTTAAAGTACATGGTGTGTTGCTGTCCAAACTGTATAAATGCACCGAACTTGTTTGCTATAGCTTAATGTTGATTATGTGATCTTTGATGCTATGTCATGACTTGGTAATGTTCAGATTGTGCATTTCATGTTATTAAACTAATTAACCTTATGTATTATATAAATATGTTAGATAATGATGGTTGACTTGCTTAACTAAAGTAGAAGCTATATGTGCATACATGTGTTCCATTTGTGATGCCTGATATAGTCTTGATTGATTGTTATAGTTAGGCACTACGAATGCCTATTGAACCGTGTGTCACACTTTGCTTTAATAATAACCTGCTGGAGTGATCATGACATGTGGGATGTTAGAGCTATGTCTTCTTTTAGTAGTTATCCTGATTGTTTATGTGAAGTAATTAGTAATGTTTTGTTGTGCGCCTTATGTTTGCTTCATAAGCTTTTCCCTTGCATTCATACGCTTGCATTGCGCATCTCATTTAGGTAACGGTAGATACATCATGAAGGACATGATGATGAGGCTAAACCCGAAGACGGTGTTTGGTGGATTATCCTGAAGATGCGGAGTTAAGGAAGTGCTACAGCGGAGATGCTCGCCAAGCGAGTATCACCTAACAAACACTAACCTAGTGTTGGTTCCCAGACAAGCCCCGGAGCATTCTAAGTCTCCCAGTTTTATAATTAAATTACTTGAGTATTTTATATTGTGATGCATTAGGTATAGGAGTTGATTGAATCCTACTTGTTGCATTACCCTTCCTTGATTATTGTTTATACCTGCCTTGTTATCCTATTAGTTATTATAATGTAGAATTGCTTAGTCTGCTTAATAAAAGTAGTAATAAAGGATGTTCCCGTAATACCCCTGGTGGGTATTTACCGGATCACGGTTGGCTATATTTGCTATCGTGGAAAAGAACCTGAGTAGTAATAAAATACGGTCAACTGGAAGGCAAGGCACAAGTTTGGAAACTTGGGGCAGTCCGTCCGTTGGATCGTGTAGGTTTGTATCGATGTTGGCCCTCGTTCATTTTTGAACGCGCCCTTTTACTTAGGGATACGTCGATGCCGTAATCATCGACCCCAAAGCCGGTTAGAAGCTGTTCGGGCCGGAATCAACCCGTGTTGCGCCCTCTAGTATGGAAATGTGATCTGCCGCGAGAGGCCATCACCAGGTTCCAATTGGGCGGTCCGTGCTTGAACCGCGACGATTACCACCACGAACAAGCATCGAGCGGTTGCCCAATGCATGGACCCGACGGGGAAAGTGTGGGCTGGTATTAAAGGTCTTTCACCAGCTGGTTTGGAATTCGATTCGAGTCGCCGTCTCCCCCGGTTAGTGGGAAACTATGGCGAGCTTCACCACGATACAACTCCATGTGACATGATGGTTCAACTAAAATATTGATAAGCAAACCTGATATGGTATTTGTGACGTAACGGCCCTAATCCCATGGCCCACCGATCACTATCAACCACTGACAGTCGATCCGTACAGCCAAGAGATTAAGACCGGGTTGCGCCACTGGGCTACATCAGTGCCCGATGTCCACAGGATCAACTCACAATTCGGTTACAATCTCTTGAACATTTTGACAAATAACATCGGAGTAAATAGCGGAAGACTTAAATAACAATAGTTTTACAAACCAGTGTTCAACATAAACTTAAAGTGAAGTTGTTACAGACCATAGTTCAAATAGAAAGAGTTGGCAGGGTAGCAAATGACAACAACTAAAGATAAAGATACATCACCCAGCCCAAGGGTGAATAATCACTCATCGGCCTCATCGGCCTCTTCCTGAACAACAGTCACACAGCAGGGTCCAAGGCATACTGAGGAATCTGCCATACCTGCAACATGGGTAAAAGAACCCTGAGTACAAAAGTACTCAACAAGACTTACCCGACTAAAGAAAAGGGAGAAGACTCAGGAATGCAGGCTTAGGGTAGTCAAGGTAAGGCTTAAGCAAGTTCAAGTATTTTGCAGAAAAGCATTTTTGGTAAACCTCAATTTTATTTTGAAAGATTCAGTATTCCTTGTTCCATCATAATCCTTGATTCATTTTACTTTCCAAAACAGACCTAGTTGAGAACCACTCCCTGTTGACAGTCAGTGACTAAGTCTCCATAACCGAGGAGCAGCGTTAATCCGGATAAATAATACTCAGCTGAGGGTCCCTATCCACACTGCATATGTAGCACCCAAGCTTGCATATGCCAACTCGTCTACCACGATTCCTCCAAGATTGGGCCCGGTCCTACGCCACCCGGAAGTACAGTACACCACTCCAATCCGGGCCTCGAACCCACGTGGGTACATGCTACTTCCGCCATCTCTCCACTCCCAGTGCGCGGTTGTCGGTCCAATAAAGGATTCCTCGGAGCCGAAGCTTTCCGTAGTATGTGAATAGTTGCAAGTCTTAGTCAATCAGGCCCCCATACAGGTGGTCCCTAAATTTTCCAGCCAGCGACAAGCACCTCGGGCCTCTAACCCAAGAGTACAGGTCCTGTCAGTTTTTCAACCCTGTCCCGGTCGGTGTCAACTGTTGAGTCCCGGACTACAACATGACGGCACCGTACGCAAGGACAACCTCTCCTTCCCATTGACTAGGTACGGATCAGATACTTAGCCAATAGTGGGAGTAAACCAGAAATTCCCATAAATATTCTTAAAGTGATCATACTTTGAAATTGGCATTTTTATTGCAAATCTATCATATAGCATTGCTAAGCATTTTGCAATAGTTTTTGAAAAGCAGGTATCGGGGGTATCATTGGTCAAGGTAGATAATGCATCAGATAGGATTTCACCCAACTCCTATCAACCTAATGCAATAATTTAATTCAAAACATTTAAGAAAACATTTATAAAATCAAGGTAAGGGTTAAATGCACCGGGGCTTGCCTTGGACGGCAAAAAGAGCAGAGTCGGGGTAGGTAAAGGTGTTGGAGCTCGGAGTTGCCTCTGGGATGGATCCTTCGGCGGCTACCTCAACTTCGGGTCCTTCTTCGTCAACTATACGGATGCAATGATGAATGCTCATGAGAATGATGACATGGACTTAAGGTGCAAGACAATACCACAGATTCTAGATTACTCTCAGGCAAGGCATAATCGAATCTAGGTTGAGCATAAAAGTAACCATTTCTTCCTTAAGCAAATTTGGTTTAACTTGACTTTATCATAACTATCCTAAGCATCAACCAAACATAGCATTACAAACATCATAGACCAAAGGGTAGGGGTCTATGAACATCAATCAATCCAAAGATCACATCATCAAACATCTATTACTAACCCTAATCCACCTTTTCTATTTTCTTAATTTATTTAAAAGGTCATTTTATGAAGGTGCTCCAAAAATTACCAAATTAATCATACAAGTTCATTAGGGTACAAGTATATGGCAAAACAAATTTCAAAATTTTTGGAGGTCATTAAGGTGCTCAATTAAATCTAGACATTTAATTAACAAAAGGCACTATTCCTTAATTAAAATAAAGCCTAAAAATCAACTTGTTCCAAATGACTTCAAAATTTTACCAGAGACTCATCATGACACAACTAGCTTGCAAAAATTTTCTCAAGACTTTTGGAGCTACGGAACACTCTCTAAAAATACCAAAGTCTTCATTTTTCAATTAAAAGGAGGATTTTTCATTTTCAAATTTTTGCAGAAAAGTCAAGTTTTATATTTTTATAAAATACTTCAGAGCATAAAGAGTCTACCACAAAAATTTCAGCATTTATGGACCAACACAGAAAATCACACAAAAAGATGAAATCAGAACACTATTCACATGTTGAGAAAAAAAAGAAAAGACACTGTTCGTCTTCCTCGCGACGCCGGCGGTCACCCGACGGCGGCGAGGCGTCGTTCCGGCCACGGCAGGGGCTCGCGGCCGAAACCAAGGGCATGGAGAGGTTCAGGAGCTCACCGGCAGTCGATGACGCACGGTGGCGAGGCGAGGGGATGACCGGAGCTAGGAGGTCGACGGAGGAGGGCTCGTCGGCGGAACGGACGGCGGCGAACTGGCGTTCCGGCGTCCCTGTGTAACAAACAGAGCCGTGACAACTGGGTTAGAGTCGCACGGGGGTAGGGAAAGTGATGCGGTGGTCGGAGGGAGATGATCAAGGCCGGAGACGGCGAATTTCACGAACCCGAGCTCACCGGTGTTTCGCCGGCGTTGGGGAAGTCGGGGTTACGCCGGGCGATTGGGGACGGTAGAGGTAAAATTGAGGAGCGGAAAAGCTTCGCAAGGTCACGGCGGAGCCTTTGGGCTAGCTGGGAGGGAAGCGGAGGCTCTGGCTTGCTCTGGCCACGGTGGCGGAGGTGATGAGAGCTTCGGCTCTCCGGCGGCCCCTTTATAGCCGCGACTAGAAACCGGTAGAGACCGAGTGGAGGTGCGGACGAGGTTCGCGGAGGCATGCGCGCTCGATTGCGCTCGGGCAGAAGGGTTGACGCGCGCTCAGGGACCGGGTGTGCGCTCGCCGGCGACGGCCACGCGGCGGCGCTGTCGGGGAGCAGTGGGGGACGCGCGAGGGGTCAGCGCTCGCATGCGCGGACGCGGAGGAGACCGGGGGACAGCGGCGGCAGGTCGAGGTCGCATGGGGAGCAGCCAGGCGTGCGGTACGCGCGACGCCGGCGGCTGGCCATGGCCGGGCCCCCCCCCCCTACCGGAGAAGATAAACAGTAGGTAGGTCTAGGGTTTGACTTTGAGCAGGTTTTGTTTTTTGCGAATTTCTCCCAAAATTTGAACTGTGCGACAAAAACTCAAAACACCAAAGTTGCTCAGAAAAACGAGATCTACAACTTTGTCAATATGAACATTTTCAAATTCCAAATAGTTTTTGAACAAAATTTGAAAACCGAAAAGGGGACACTTTTGAAATTTGAATCAATTCAACATTACTCTGGGTTTCAAACTGAAACTCGAAAATATGTAAGCATGAAAGTTGTTCATCTTGCCAAAACCTACAACTTTGCTATTATACACTTTTCCAGAAACTCATTAGTTTTTGAACTTATTTTGAAAACTGAAAAGGGGACAAAAACTGGAGTTTGATTGAATTTGAAATAACTCAAAACTTTGTACTGCAACTTGAAAATTTGTAAATACCAAAGTTGTTTCTCTTTGAAAGATCTACAACTTTGCTTTTTGGACCAACCCCAAATTTTGAATAATTTTTGAATCACAAAAAGAGGGATAAAATCCAGGATTTGGAAATCAGGGTTTTGCAAAGGGATTTGAAATCAAAATCTGATTTTGAACTTTGGCCAACACAACAAAACTTCAAGTCAACCAACTGAACAAGAATTACACAAAGCTAGGCACAGAGGTGAAATTACCATTTTGCCCTAGTAGAGAAAAGTGGGCTAATTAGGGTTTTTGCAATAGAGGTAAATCACATAAAATGACACACTAAGCAAAATGCATACACATGAAATCATGATCAAGATGCTTAATGATGATAATGATGATATGTCAAGTTAATTACATACTAAACACCAGAGGTGTTACAGCCTCCCCCCCTTAAAGAAATCTCGCCCCGAGATTCCACGTCTTAAGAAAGGACAAAGAAGGGATAAAGGCTAAACTTTACATAGAAAGAGATTCGAGAAAGTCGGGGTAGTTCTTTGCTAAGAAGTCTTCAGATTCCCACGTAGCTTCTTCTTCAGAGTGCTGGTTCCACTGGATTTGGTACCATCTTGTGGTGGTTCTTCGGGTAACACGATCCTTGTGGTCCAACACGCGAACTGGATATTCTGAGTAAGATAGATCAGGCTCTAGCTCGACACCTTCAACTTCCACGACATGTTCTGGTACTCTGAGACACTTCTTGAGTTGGGAGACATGGAAAACATTGTGGACAGCGGAGAGATGATCGGGCAACTTCAGCTTGTAAGCTACCTTGCCACAACATTCCAAAATCTCAAACGGTCCAATGTAGCGGGGTGCTAGCTTTCCTTTGACTCCAAAACGAGTGACTCCTTTGGTTGGTGAGACCTTGAGATATACATAATCTCCAACTTGAAACTTCAGAGGTCGACGTCTCTTGTCTGCGTAGCTCTTCTGTCGAGATTGGGCAATCTTCATATTCTCTTGTATCTGCTTGACTTTCTCTTCCATATCCTTGACCAGGTCAACTCCAAAGAATTCTCTTTCTCCAGGCTCAGACCAACTGAGAGGTGTACGACAACGACGACCGTACAGTGCTTCAAAGGGTGCCATTTTGATGCTCTCTTGATAACTGTTATTATAAGAGAACTCTGCCAAAGGCAAACAGTCATCCCAAGTATCTGCGAAGGTGAGAACACAGGCTCTCAACATGTCCTCCAGCACTTGGTTGACTCGCTCAGTTTGTCCATCAGTTTGCGGATGATATGCCGTACTATGCAAAAGCTTGGTTCCAAGTGAGGTATGGAACGCTTTCCAAAACTTAGCGACAAACTGGGTACCACGGTCAGAGATAATGCTCTTGGGTATGCCATGAAGTTTCACTATGTTGTTCTTGTACAAGGTGGCATGCATAGGGACGGTGTAACTGGTCTTCACTGGCAGAAAGTGAGCTTGCTTAGTGAGACGATCCACGATCACCCAAATGGAATCAAAACCTTTCTGGGTCCTGGGTAGTCCATTGATAAAATCCATACTAATGTCGTCCCATTTCCAAGCGGGTACTGGCAAAGGTTGCAATTCTCCTCCAGGCTTCATGTGTACTGCCTTGACTCTTTGGCAGGTATCACACTGAGCGACATACCGGGCAATCTCAATCTTCATTTTCGTCCACCAGAATCTCTGCTTTAAGTCTTGGTACATCTTGTTGCTACCGGGGTGAATAGAGAATCTGGTCAAGTGTGCTTCATCAAGGATTAACTGTCTCAATTCAGGCACCTTGGGAACTACTAGACGGTTCTTGAACCAAACAACTCCTACATCATCGATCCTGAAACAATCAGTCTTTCCGGTCTGGACCTTTTCGATGATGTGCTTGATTCCAGGGTTATCTTTCTGAGCAGCAATGACTTGATCCTTAATCGATGTTTCTATGCTGACGTTGTTCAGGCTTCCTTGCGGGATCATTTCGATACCCATCCTTTCAAGTTCATGGCACAAGGAAAAATCAGAGGGCTTCATCGTCAGACAGTTGCAGTATGACTTGCGACTGAGGGCATCGGCAACTACGTTTGCCTTACCAGGATGGTAATGTACTTCGAGATCATAATCTTTAATCAACTCAAGCCATCTTCTCTGCCTCATATTCAATTCTTCTTGAGTGAAGATATACTTTAGGCTCTTGTGATCCGTATACATATTGCAAGTACTGCCCAACAGATAGTGACGCCAAATCTTCAAGGCATGCACGACTGCTGCTAGCTCAAGATCATGGGTGGGATAGTTTTCCTCATGTCGCTTAAGCTGTCGTGAGGCATAAGCGATTACTCGTCCTTCTTGCATCAAAACACAGCCCAAACCAGTACCAGATGCATCACAGTATACATCGAAGGGCTTCTCGATATCTGGTTGAGCTAGGACTGGTGATGTAGTTAACAGTTTCTTCAAGGCTTGAAAGGCTTGCTCACAGGCTGGTGACCAAACGAAATCCACGGAATTCTTCAACAACTCTGTGATAGGCTTGGCGACTCTGGAGAAATCTGGGATGAATCGACGATAGTATCCAGCCATTCCCATGAAGCTGCGAACTTCGCGGACAGTGGTAGGTGGCTTCCAATCCAAGATATCTGCCACTTTTTCCGGGTCAACTGACACACCTTCAGCGGACAGGACATGACCAAGGAATTGAATTCGGTCTAGCCAGAATTCACATTTACTGAACTTGGCATACAGCTGGTGATCTCTGAGACGAGAGAGAACGATTCGAAGATGCTCGGCGTGATCTTCAGGAGTTCTGGAATAGACAAGGATGTCGTCAATGAACACGACTACAAATTTATCGAGCTCTGGCATGAACACAGAATTCATGAGATACATGAAATGAGCAGGGGCATTGGTCAAGCCGAAGGACATGACCAAGTACTCATATAGGCCGTATCTGGTGGTGAAAGCTGTTTTAGGAATGTCTTCTGGACGGATTTTTATTTGGTGGTAGCCAGATCTGAGATCAATCTTAGAGAACACTCTGGCTCCAGACAACTGGTCAAAAAGAAGGTCAATGCGGGGCAAGGGATATTTGTTCTTGATGGTGACCTCATTGAGCGGGCGATAGTCAACGCACAGACGAAGACTTTTGTCCTTCTTCTTCACAAAGATAGCAGGACAGCCCCAAGGAGATGAACTTGGGCGAATGAGACCCTTGTCCAAGAGCTCTTGCAATTGGATCTTCAGCTCTGCCAACTCTCTGGGAGGCATTCGATAAGCTCTACGGGATATAGGAGCAGTCCCGGGCTTTAGCTCTATGGCAAACTCAACATTACGGTCGGGAGGCAGACCGGGTAGATCTTCTGGGAAGACATCAGGGAACTCACAGACCACGGGAATATCCCGGACTTCCGGAACACATGCGGCGTTCAACTGAGTGGTTGCTGGCTTTTGAGGCATAGGAAGTTGGAGAAGGAGTTTGGAAGTGCTGTTAGGAATATCCACTCTCACAACTCTATTCAAGATGTCTATCATGGCTTTATACTGACACATCCAATTCATGCCTAAGATGACATCTATCTCTTGATCGCGCAGTACTATCATGGTGGTAGGAAAGACATGTTCCCCCAACATTACTGGTATACTGCGGACCACTTCCTTAGTATTTATCCGCCCTCCAGGCGAAAGTATACAGAAACTTTCTTTTAACTCCCCCATGGGTAACTCATGCTTGATGACAAAAGTGCGACTGATGAAGGAATGCGATGCACCAGAATCGAACAAGACGACTGCAGGATGACTGGCAACAGGGAACCTACCGAGCATGACGGGCTCTCCTTCTGGGATGTTACTGACGGTGGTGAAGTAGACTTGCCCGTGCTTCTTGACAAACTTGCCCTTCTGGACGTGCTGCTGCGGTGCACGGTGCTGCTGCTGCTGTGATCCTCCAGGGCCTTTCTGTGCATGCTGGGCATTCTTCTTGGGCTTTGGACAATCACGAGACCAGTGACCAACTTGGCCACAGTTGTAGCATGGATGGTTGTAAGCTGTTTGAGGGGCGGTGATGCGAACACCTGGGGCGTTCGGCTGAGTGGCACTTTGCTGGTTGGCATTATGAGTGGTGGCCGCGGTACGAACGACCACTTGCTGATGGGGATATGGTGCACGGTTTTGGTGGTGGCTGGGGTGATAGATGATTCTTGGGCGCTTGTGATTGCTGGAGAAGCTGCTAGACCCAGCCTTCTTCTTCTTCTTCTCCTCTTGATACTGGCGGTTACTTTCCTCGAAAGCGACAGCACGGTCAACAACATCATGATAGGATCCGGTTAGGTTGTTGGATAGACCTCTGCGAATCTTAGGGTGCAGACCCCTGAGAAAACAATCTCTCTTCTTCTCCTCCGTGTTGACATAGTCGGAGGCATACTGGCTCAGGTGGTTGAACTGGCCCACATACTGCATTACTGTGGATTCCTTCTGCTGCAGGGCTAGGAATTGGTCAAGCTTCATCCTCATCAGACCTGACGGGATGTGGTGTGCACGGAAAGCGGTGCGGAACTCCTCCCAGGTCAACTCATGACCTTCAGGTTGGGCAGCCAAGAGGTTGGCATACCAAGCACTTGCTGGACCACGAAGCTGCTGAGAAGCAAACCGGGGCTTCTGGACTTCAGTGCATCGGATGAGACCAAACTTCTGCTCCATGGTGCGGAGCCAATCATCAGCTTCGAGGGGTTCATCGGCTCTGGTGAAGACCGGTGGACGGGTTTCAGTGAACTCCACATAGGTGGTCTCTTGGTTGTGACGACCACGGTGACCAATATTATGATGTCCTTGGTTCTGAGCCATCAGGTTGGCAGCGGCGGCCAAAGCTGCAATGGCATCTGCCAGGGTAGCAGGAACTGGCGGAGGGTTTGGAAGGTTGGCACCTCCGGAACTTCCGGCTCCAGTGCGGGTGTTCACAGGCATCTGTTAAGAATTTGGGAATTTAGCATCCAAAGATTGCTTTTGAACGAAACTGACTGATAAGATTCATTGATGCAAAGGTGG
The DNA here is from genome assembly GCA_009763385.1 of Coix lacryma-jobi var. lacryma-jobi. Lineage (NCBI taxonomy): Eukaryota > Viridiplantae > Streptophyta > Magnoliopsida > Poales > Poaceae > Coix > Coix lacryma-jobi. Next base: position 197,146 of record VDCT01000077.1, on the reverse strand, counting down.
ATAACCGATACAAAGGTTCGATAGATGACCACCAACTGACAAAGGAAAGGTACAAGACATGATACAAACTGGACTAGACAGAAGACCAACTAACGCCCCAAACCTAGACTAAGGCTTTAGGTGAGCAGATGGTTCAGACACAAGGAGTCTAGTCGTCATCGATGAAGATCATCTCTTCATCGTCATCATCCTCGACGATAAGCTCAGGCTCTTCCTCCTCATCTTCATCTTCAACATGAACATCTTCAGCAGGTTCCACTTCTATGTTCTGGACTGGCTCTTGCTCTATTTCAGGTTCCTCCACGACTCCATCTTCTGGATCCTCAGCAACAGGTGGAATCATGGGGTGAAGCTGGTCGTACAGTTGATGTACCTCCTCATGAAGTATAACATTGTACTCCTCAACCTGGGCAGTGTACTGCTGTAGTCCATGGAGCTGGGCTCTGGCGACGTCCTCGCGGTTCCAAGCCTCGTTGCGCTGCTCGATAGCGCGAACTGTGTTCCGATTGGCCTGCTCCAGGGAAGCTCGTGCCTCATAAAACTCCATGCGGGAAAGATAGAAGTCATGCTCCATGTTTTCCATTTCTGCCTTCAGATTCTTGATTTCCTCCTTCAGCTGCTTGCGGTTGCGGCGGGAAGAGCGACGTCCGTTGGAGGATTCTCCAGTCTCTTCTCCTGTGCGTGGCGCCAGCTGATGACGCGGCACACCGTGTGGTCCGGTTGACTTGCGAGCAGTCCTCTTGAGGATAACCATCTGGACAAGAGATTATAGGTGAGAAAGGCTAGCAAGAAAAGGTAAAGGCATACTATCCCAACAGACTTAGAGAAGAAGTTATTATCTTAAGTGATTATGACATGATGCATGATTCGTTCCTACGGAACAAGGCAATGCAACTATTAAGGTAAGGTACATAGGGCTTATACAAGTTGTCTTGCTACTAGTTGCCAAAGACAAGATGAGATGAGAGAAGCAATTTGGACTTAAAATAGTCAAGTTTAGTTTTTGGACTTAAAAACCTTTTGAAGTTTTCGCAAAAAGATCGCAACGTCGTAGTGAGATGCTCCGATACCACTCTGTGACGTAACGGCCCTAATCCCATGGCCCACCGATCACTATCAACCACTGACAGTCGATCCGTACAGCCAAGAGATTAAGACCGGGTTGCGCCACTGGGCTACATCAGTGCCCGATGTCCACAGGATCAACTCACAATTCGGTTACAATCTCTTGAACATTTTGACAAATAACATCGGAGTAAATAGCGGAAGACTTAAATAACAATAGTTTTACAAACCAGTGTTCAACATAAACTTAAAGTGAAGTTGTTACAGACCATAGTTCAAATAGAAAGAGTTGGCAGGGTAGCAAATGACAACAACTAAAGATAAAGATACATCACCCAGCCCAAGGGTGAATAATCACTCATCGGCCTCATCGGCCTCTTCCTGAACAACAGTCACACAGCAGGGTCCAAGGCATACTGAGGAATCTGCCATACCTGCAACATGGGTAAAAGAACCCTGAGTACAAAAGTACTCAACAAGACTTACCCGACTAAAGAAAAGGGAGAAGACTCAGGAATGCAGGCTTAGGGTAGTCAAGGTAAGGCTTAAGCAAGTTCAAGTATTTTGCAGAAAAGCATTTTTGGTAAACCTCAATTTTATTTTGAAAGATTCAGTATTCCTTGTTCCATCATAATCCTTGATTCATTTTACTTTCCAAAACAGACCTAGTTGAGAACCACTCCCTGTTGACAGTCAGTGACTAAGTCTCCATAACCGAGGAGCAGCGTTAATCCGGATAAATAATACTCAGCTGAGGGTCCCTATCCACACTGCATATGTAGCACCCAAGCTTGCATATGCCAACTCGTCTACCACGATTCCTCCAAGATTGGGCCCGGTCCTACGCCACCCGGAAGTACAGTACACCACTCCAATCCGGGCCTCGAACCCACGTGGGTACATGCTACTTCCGCCATCTCTCCACTCCCAGTGCGCGGTTGTCGGTCCAATAAAGGATTCCTCGGAGCCGAAGCTTTCCGTAGTATGTGAATAGTTGCAAGTCTTAGTCAATCAGGCCCCCATACAGGTGGTCCCTAAATTTTCCAGCCAGCGACAAGCACCTCGGGCCTCTAACCCAAGAGTACAGGTCCTGTCAGTTTTTCAACCCTGTCCCGGTCGGTGTCAACTGTTGAGTCCCGGACTACAACATGACGGCACCGTACGCAAGGACAACCTCTCCTTCCCATTGACTAGGTACGGATCAGATACTTAGCCAATAGTGGGAGTAAACCAGAAATTCCCATAAATATTCTTAAAGTGATCATACTTTGAAATTGGCATTTTTATTGCAAATCTATCATATAGCATTGCTAAGCATTTTGCAATAGTTTTTGAAAAGCAGGTATCGGGGGTATCATTGGTCAAGGTAGATAATGCATCAGATAGGATTTCACCCAACTCCTATCAACCTAATGCAATAATTTAATTCAAAACATTTAAGAAAACATTTATAAAATCAAGGTAAGGGTTAAATGCACCGGGGCTTGCCTTGGACGGCAAAAAGAGCAGAGTCGGGGTAGGTAAAGGTGTTGGAGCTCGGAGTTGCCTCTGGGATGGATCCTTCGGCGGCTACCTCAACTTCGGGTCCTTCTTCGTCAACTATACGGATGCAATGATGAATGCTCATGAGAATGATGACATGGACTTAAGGTGCAAGACAATACCACAGATTCTAGATTACTCTCAGGCAAGGCATAATCGAATCTAGGTTGAGCATAAAAGTAACCATTTCTTCCTTAAGCAAATTTGGTTTAACTTGACTTTATCATAACTATCCTAAGCATCAACCAAACATAGCATTACAAACATCATAGACCAAAGGGTAGGGGTCTATGAACATCAATCAATCCAAAGATCACATCATCAAACATCTATTACTAACCCTAATCCACCTTTTCTATTTTCTTAATTTATTTAAAAGGTCATTTTATGAAGGTGCTCCAAAAATTACCAAATTAATCATACAAGTTCATTAGGGTACAAGTATATGGCAAAACAAATTTCAAAATTTTTGGAGGTCATTAAGGTGCTCAATTAAATCTAGACATTTAATTAACAAAAGGCACTATTCCTTAATTAAAATAAAGCCTAAAAATCAACTTGTTCCAAATGACTTCAAAATTTTACCAGAGACTCATCATGACACAACTAGCTTGCAAAAATTTTCTCAAGACTTTTGGAGCTACGGAACACTCTCTAAAAATACCAAAGTCTTCATTTTTCAATTAAAAGGAGGATTTTTCATTTTCAAATTTTTGCAGAAAAGTCAAGTTTTATATTTTTATAAAATACTTCAGAGCATAAAGAGTCTACCACAAAAATTTCAGCATTTATGGACCAACACAGAAAATCACACAAAAAGATGAAATCAGAACACTATTCACATGTTGAGAAAAAAAAGAAAAGACACTGTTCGTCTTCCTCGCGACGCCGGCGGTCACCCGACGGCGGCGAGGCGTCGTTCCGGCCACGGCAGGGGCTCGCGGCCGAAACCAAGGGCATGGAGAGGTTCAGGAGCTCACCGGCAGTCGATGACGCACGGTGGCGAGGCGAGGGGATGACCGGAGCTAGGAGGTCGACGGAGGAGGGCTCGTCGGCGGAACGGACGGCGGCGAACTGGCGTTCCGGCGTCCCTGTGTAACAAACAGAGCCGTGACAACTGGGTTAGAGTCGCACGGGGGTAGGGAAAGTGATGCGGTGGTCGGAGGGAGATGATCAAGGCCGGAGACGGCGAATTTCACGAACCCGAGCTCACCGGTGTTTCGCCGGCGTTGGGGAAGTCGGGGTTACGCCGGGCGATTGGGGACGGTAGAGGTAAAATTGAGGAGCGGAAAAGCTTCGCAAGGTCACGGCGGAGCCTTTGGGCTAGCTGGGAGGGAAGCGGAGGCTCTGGCTTGCTCTGGCCACGGTGGCGGAGGTGATGAGAGCTTCGGCTCTCCGGCGGCCCCTTTATAGCCGCGACTAGAAACCGGTAGAGACCGAGTGGAGGTGCGGACGAGGTTCGCGGAGGCATGCGCGCTCGATTGCGCTCGGGCAGAAGGGTTGACGCGCGCTCAGGGACCGGGTGTGCGCTCGCCGGCGACGGCCACGCGGCGGCGCTGTCGGGGAGCAGTGGGGGACGCGCGAGGGGTCAGCGCTCGCATGCGCGGACGCGGAGGAGACCGGGGGACAGCGGCGGCAGGTCGAGGTCGCATGGGGAGCAGCCAGGCGTGCGGTACGCGCGACGCCGGCGGCTGGCCATGGCCGGGCCCCCCCCCCCCCCTACCGGAGAAGATAAACAGTAGGTAGGTCTAGGGTTTGACTTTGAGCAGGTTTTGTTTTTTGCGAATTTCTCCCAAAATTTGAACTGTGCGACAAAAACTCAAAACACCAAAGTTGCTCAGAAAAACGAGATCTACAACTTTGTCAATATGAACATTTTCAAATTCCAAATAGTTTTTGAACAAAATTTGAAAACCGAAAAGGGGACACTTTTGAAATTTGAATCAATTCAACATTACTCTGGGTTTCAAACTGAAACTCGAAAATATGTAAGCATGAAAGTTGTTCATCTTGCCAAAACCTACAACTTTGCTATTATACACTTTTCCAGAAACTCATTAGTTTTTGAACTTATTTTGAAAACTGAAAAGGGGACAAAAACTGGAGTTTGATTGAATTTGAAATAACTCAAAACTTTGTACTGCAACTTGAAAATTTGTAAATACCAAAGTTGTTTCTCTTTGAAAGATCTACAACTTTGCTTTTTGGACCAACCCCAAATTTTGAATAATTTTTGAATCACAAAAAGAGGGATAAAATCCAGGATTTGGAAATCAGGGTTTTGCAAAGGGATTTGAAATCAAAATCTGATTTTGAACTTTGGCCAACACAACAAAACTTCAAGTCAACCAACTGAACAAGAATTACACAAAGCTAGGCACAGAGGTGAAATTACCATTTTGCCCTAGTAGAGAAAAGTGGGCTAATTAGGGTTTTTGCAATAGAGGTAAATCACATAAAATGACACACTAAGCAAAATGCATACACATGAAATCATGATCAAGATGCTTAATGATGATAATGATGATATGTCAAGTTAATTACATACTAAACACCAGAGGTGTTACAGTATTATGTATTTGTTTGCTAGATTCAAGTGAGTGCTCTAGTACAGGTGCAAAACCTAGAGTTTAAGGAATAGGATAAAAGATGACTGCTCATATAATTAAATGATGAACCCCTTTATCTCAAGCTCCTTTTGCAAATAAAGTTAGCCAGCTCCACTGTTTATATCAGCCTTGCATACTCCTTGGTGTCACTTTATTTTTGGTTTCCGACGGGTAAGTCTAGCTGAGTACATTCGAGTACTCAGGGTTTTATCCCACCTTGTTGCAGGTGAAGGTTAGGTCTGCCGGAAGGTGATGACCAGTGCCGGTGGGTTCGGCAGTTCCCTACTTCTTCCCTTTATGCTGTTGTTGGAGGATGTCACTCAAAGCTAGCAAAGTATTTCAACTTATGTTATGGTATTCATTTCAAAGCTATGTTGTTTCAAAGTAAATCAACTTGTATTATTATTTGCGAACCCTATTGTAATTTTATTTCCGCTGCAAAGCTCCGTGAACATGATTTGTATTTGCTTGACCATGCGATTTTGGCTAAGATGTTGAAAAGGTTTGAAATCCCTCAGGATTTCACGGACTACCGGGTTTATATGGGCTCAAGTGTGCTAATTCACTGCTCCGACAGATGTTTTCGCACTTGTGCTCTTATAAATTGGTCGGTTCTGTCACATGGATGGTTTGCTGAGTTTGGCCTCAAAACTCAGACGCTGGTGGACTGGTTTCCCGGTTTGGGCCTCAAAACCGGGGGCTGCTGGGAAAGGCTGGTTTCCCGGTTTGGCCACAAAATCGGGGGTGAAGAGCGAGGGCGGCACGTGGCGGCAATCAGAAGGTTGCGTGGAGGCAACGCGGAGGACTTGTGCGGGCGTGGCCGTCGGATACACCTACCACCGAGTTGGTCCAGAATAACCCTAGGGTTTAGCTGGTTCGCTCTATAATTAGAATAGAGAGGGGTAGAGTAGGAAATAGACTTAGTCTAGAATTAGGATAAGTAGTCGGGGAGACACCCTCCTCCCCTTATCTCAGTCATTTGCTCTTTCATCCTTAGGGTTTCCTGCTCTCCCCATTCCCTGCTGTAGCTAGCTGAGATCCGCAGAGAGACTCACCTCTGTGTACTGTTGATTTTGAGGAAAGGAGGCCGTATCCTCCTTGTCGTAGCGTGTGTTTGCGCTTCGGCTGCAAGATCGTTGTGTTGATTCGCGTTTTGATTCGAGTTCGTCATTGTTCTTCGCGTTCTTCATTTCTCCGCGTTTTTCCCGTCACTCGATCTCCCTCTCTGGTGCGTCTTTGCGAAATCCATTTGAACCAATTTGTTCGTATCATTGAGGAGGTCATTTCGACCAAAGGAATTCATCTAACACCTCATGATCGAATAGATTGGGACGATTTCATTTTCATGGCGCTTTTCGGTTCATCCTTCTCCCCTTTCGATTTCCCGGAGTTTGAGTCGATTTGAGTGGATGATTTCTTGGGGATAGTCTTCCTACTACCTCGTGATCATCCTCTCCAAGTTTGGGATCAAGGGATTTTGGTTTGAATCGATTTGGAGAAGATTTGGGTGTAGGGCGACCAAAATCGCCGTCATTGTGTGTTGGCGGACAGTCCGCCGTTGGGGGCGCGGACAGTCCGCGGGTCGGGCTCGGGTCAGGCCAGTTTGGCCGTGTACGTTCGAACAAGTCCGAACTTGACCGGCGGACAGTCCGCCGTGTTAAGTCGCGGACAGTCCGCGAGCACCCAGGGAGGGTTCAGCAGCGATGCTGTTTTTCTGTTTCTGCCGGCGGACAGTCCGCCACCCAGGCGCGGACAGTCCGGCCTTGGGCGGACAGTCCGGCACTCCAGGCCCGGACAGTCCAGGATCCTGCTGAGTGTTCCGGCTTAGTGCATTTGCTCTCCCGGCTTGCTCGCTTGGTTTCCGGACTTCTCGTTTGGCCCTAGATTTTACCAAGGAACCTCTCTAGGTATCTTTGCTACTTGTTAGCATCGGTGTTTGGAGATTTCTTGACGTAGCCGTCTATCTACATTCAAGACTTGGTTTTAGGGGGCAAAATTGTGCCGGAGCTTTTGGTCTCTGCTTCGCTTGTGTTTGGTGGTGCTCCGCTGTGATCCTAGGGATCATCCACCCTCTTCCAAGGGTCGTGAGCATCACGCTTCGTGTCCGTGCTTCTTTGGGTTGAATTTGGGACACTTGGCCAAAGTTTCTGAAAGGAAAATTTGATTGGCTCCCATTCACCCCCCCTCTGGTCGCCTTGTTAGTGCATTCTCGGTCCTTCAGATTTTGGTAGAAGGGGCGCGAGTTCCATCCTTGTTGTTGTTGTTGGGGCCGGTACCCGTTGTTGTTGGCGTTGTTGATGAAGCTCACATCCTCCTTCGTCTCGGGACAATTATTTCCCGAATGGTCATTGCCTCCGCATACCTCGCACCATTGGTCGGCTTCGACGGCTCGTGCGGTTGCACAAGGTTGAACGACCTCTTGTTCCCTCTTGGAACTTTCTTCTACTTTCTTCATCAGGAGGTCCATCTTCGCGCAGAGCATGTCCACCTCGTTGAGAGCATGAACACCTCTCTTCTTCGGCTGAAGACGTTCCTCATTCCAACCTTGGTTGGTAACCATCTTCTCTATGAGGTTCTTGGCATCTCTCACATTGTGTTGTAAGAATGCCCCTCCAGCGGCTGCATCTAGGTGACTACGGGCCATACTGGTCAGGCCATGGTAGAAACCTTGGATAATGATCCACTCCTCTATCCCATGATGAGGACAGGCGCGAATATACTCTTGTAGACGTTCCCATGATGAGGACAGGCACGAATATACAACTCGTCTCATCAGCTTGTTGTTGGAAGCTGGAAATCTTTCCACGAAGGGCGCTCGTCTTGCCCATCAGGAAGAACTTCTTGAGAAACGCATTGGCGCACTCCTCCCAAGTGTTGGCTTCACTCTTGTTGGCGTAGAACCATTGCTTCACCTTTCCCAATAACGAGAATGGGAAAAGACGAAGACGGATGGCGTCTGCAGACACATTCTTCATAGTGAAGGTACCACATACCTCCAAGAAGTGTTGGAGATGGGCGTTCGCATCCTCATGCGGCTTCCCACAGAATGGATTGGCTTGCACCATGTTGATGAGAGCCGGCTTGGGCTTGAAAGTCGCATCCCCCAAGTTAAGCTGCGGACCCGTGGCGACATTGTCGGCCGACGGCGCAGAGTACTCAGAGATGGTCTTTTGGGCCATGGCTTCTCTTCTAACTGGTACAGAAACTTCCTCCTCGAACGGATTCTGGTTCGAGATGAACCTTTGAGGTAGAACTTGACGAAGTCTAGTCCTCCTCAACAACTGCTCGAGATTTTCAACGAAGTTTGACGGCAGTTGGAAACCGCTCATACACCTACTAGCTTCACGATAATGAAAAGAAACTAGACAGGTGAGGGGTTAGCCCCTATACTAATTGATAACTAATATACAGCAGACTCCGGATTCACTCTCTCTAAACTCCTAGGCGATTGCTTTTCCCCGGCAACGGCGCCAGAAATGCTTGTTGGTATTTCTTAGCGTCGCTACTAAGAATAGAGTTTTAGTCTATCCCCGGCAACGGCGCCAGAAACGCTTGTTGACACTTCTTAACGCAACCACTAGAACTAGACTATGGAGCCTAACCCCAGCAACGGCGCTAGAAATGTCTTGGTGGTAAAACTATTGACTATTGGATAGTTCCGCAAGCGCACAGAATATACCGATGTAGCACTTCACCCGGGAGTATTCTAAGGTATCGTTATTTATTTTATCCCAAAGGAAAGCAAGCTAGGAAAGATGTAGAGAGAGGAAAGATAGATCCTTTAGTCTTACTATAATCTATTATCAATTAGAGAGGCAAAGGGGTATAAGTGGATATAATGGAGGATAGATAGATAAGATAAATAAGTTAAGCGAAGAGTATATGATATGAAAGATAACTTTAGTAGAGTTAGCTAGGTGGGAAGACAACGAGTGAGTATAAAGTACTCCTATGTTTCTACCTTTACTCCTATGAACTAATCCTAATTGAATAGATGACTTAACTAGATTGACGCCTTGCTACTTGTGTGAGAGGGATAAACGAGAGAGTAAAGCGATAGAAGGTTGTTCACCTAACCCAGTACTCAAGCGAATATTTGGCTTATGTACGCCTTACCTTTTAAGAAATAGCCTGAGTTCACGTGAGGGGATCTAGGTAGCCGGGCAAAATCTGTCACCTTTTGCCCATGCGCCCCTACTGTCCGTGCAAGCCAGCGATAGTCAAAGATAAGATGAAGTATGAGCACCACCCTCACACTTATCTACACCTTTAGCTATCGATCAAAATAGCTAAAGCCCCTATCCTAAGATAGGACGATGACGCACACACAAGAAGCTATTTAAAGGAGATCAATCTAACTATGACAACTATAGAACTAAGATAAGCACACAACAAGACTATATAAATATAGACTTGCACTAAGTAAATACTTAAATAAATACTTGGAAAGGAAATACTTAAGTAAAGTAAAGAAAGAATAATATATTAAATAAATAAAGTCTTACAAAAGAAGAAAGATACAAGGGCTATACCAGACTTCCAGAAGATGACTCCGGAGACCCGAGCTTCGCCCGACTCGACTCTAACTCCCACTCTAGACTAACTACTACTACTCTTGCTTGATCTCACATAAGAGTGGAGATGTGTGTTGTGTGATGTGAGATGTGGGAGTGAGGGGGTATTTATAGTAGAGAGGTGGTGTGACGTAACGGCCCTAATCCCATGGCCCACTGATCACTGTCAACCACTGACAGTCGATCCGTACAGCCCAGAGACTAAGACCGGGTTCCGCCACTGGGCTACATCAGTGCCCGATGTCCGCAGGATCATCTCACAATTCAGTTACAATCTCTTGAACATTTTGACAAATAACGTCGGAGTAAATAGCGGAAGACTTAGATAACAATAGTTTTACAAACCAGGGTTCAACATAACATTAATGTGAAGTTATTACAGACCATAGTTCAAATAGATAGAGTTGGCAGAGTAGCAGATGACAACAACTAAGATAAAGATACATCACTCAGCCCGAGGGTGAATAATCACTCATCGGCCTCATCGGCCTCTTCCTGAACAACAGTCACACAGCAGGGTCCAAGGCATACTGAGGAATCTGCCATACCTGCAACATGGGTAAAAGAACCCTGAGTACAAAGGTACTCAACAAGACTTACCCGACTAAAGAAAAAGGGAGAAGACTCAGGAATGCAGGCTTAGGGTAGTCAAGGTAAGGCTTAAGCAAGTTCAAGTATTTTGCAGAAAAGCATTTTTAGTAAACCTTATTTTGTTTTTGAAAGTTTCGGTGTTCCTTGTTCCATCATAATCCTTGATTCATTTTACTTTTCAAAACATTCCTAGTTGAGAACCACTCCCTGTTGACAGTCAGTGACTAAGTCTCCATAACCGAGGAGCAGCGTTAATCCGGATAAATAATACTCAGCTGAGGGTCCCTATCCACACTGCATATGTAGCACCCAAGCTTGCATATGCCAACTCGTCTACCACGATTCCTCCAAGATTGGGCCCGGTCCTACGCCACCCGGAAGTACAGTACACCACTCCAATCCGGGACTCTAACCCACGTGGGTACATGCTACTTCCGCCATCTCTCCACTCCTAGTGCGCGGTTGTCGGTCCAATATAGGATTCCTCGGAGCCGAAGCTTTCCGTAGTATGTGAATAGTTGCAAGTCTTAGTCAGCAGGCCCCCATACAGGTGGTCCCTAAATTTTCCAGCCAGCGACAAGCACCTCGGGACTCTAACCCGAGAGTACAGGTCCTGTCAGTTTTTCAACCCTGTCCCGGTCGGTGTCAACTGTTGAGTCCCGGACTACAACATGACGGCACCGTACGCAAGGACAACCTCTCCTTCCCATTGACTAGGTACGGATCAGATACTTAGCCAATGGTGGGAGTAAACCAGAAATTCCCATAAAGATTCTTAAAGTGATCACACTTTTGAGATTGGCATTTTTATTGCAAATCTATTATATAGCATTGCTAAGCATTTCTCAAATAGTTTTTGAAAAGCGGGTATCAGGTGTATCATTGGTCAAGGTAGATAGTGCATCAGATAGGATTTCACTCAACTCCTATCAACCTAATGCAATAATTTAACTCAAAACATTTAAGGAAAACATTTATGAAAGCAAGGAAGGGTTAAATGCACCGGGGCTTGCCTTGGACGGCAAAAAGAGTAGACTCGGGGTAGGTATAGGCGTCGGAGCTCGGGGTTGCCTCGGGGACAGATCCTTCGGTGGCTACCTCGACTTCAGGGCCTTCTTCGTCAACTATACGGATGCAATGATGAATGCTCATGAGAATGATGACATGGACTTAAGGTGCATGACAGTACCACTAATTCAAGATTGCTTTTAGGCAAGGCATAATCGAAATCTAGGTTGAGCATAAAAGTTAACCATTTCTTCCTTAAGCCAAATTGATTAAACTAGACTTTATCATAACTATCCTAAGCATCAACCAAACATAGCATCACAAACATCATAGGCCAAAGGGTAGGGGTCTATGAACATCAAGCAATCCCAAAAGTCACATCACAGGGCATTCAACGCTAACCCTAATCACCTTTTCTATTTTTCTTAATTATTTAAAAAGGTCATTTTATGAAGGTGCTCCAAAAATTACCAAATTAATCACACAAGTTCATTAGGGTACAAGTATATGGCAAAACAAATTTCAAAATTTTTGGAGGTCATTAAGGTGCTCAATAAAATCTAGACATTTAATTAACAAAAGGCACTATTCCTTAATTAAAATAAAGCTCAAAAATCAACTTGTTCCAAATGACTTCAAAATTTTACCAGAGACTCATCATGACATAACTAGCTTGCAAAATTTATCTCAAGATTTTTGGAGCTACAGAACACTCTCTAAAAATACCCAAGCTTTCATTTTTCAATTAAAAGAGGAATTTTTCATTTTCAAATTTTTGCATAAAAATCAAGTTTCATATTTTTATAAAATACTTCAGAGCATAAAGAATCTACCACAAAAATTTCAGAATTTTTGGATCAATACAGAAAATCACACAAAAATAAGAAATCTGAACACTATTCACATGTATGAAGAAATTGAAAAACGGCACTGTTCTTCTCCCTCGCGACGCCGGCGGTCACCTCGCGGCGGCGCGACTGGGTTCCGGCCAAGGCAAGGCCTCTCCGGCGAAACCAAGGGTACAGGGAGGTCCGGGAGCTCACCGGCGTTCGAAAACAGGCGGTGGCGAGATGAGGGCACGGCCGGAGCTAGGAGGTCGACGGAGGCGGGCTCGTCGGCGGACCGAACGGCGGCGAACTGGCGTTCCGGCGTTCCTGAGCAGCAACAGCGACCACCGAGGCACGATTAGATGCGCAAGGATATGAGGAACACAAGACGATCCTCGGGAAGGACAGTGCAGGACCAAGGACGGCGAATTTTACGAACCCGAGGTCGCCGGGTTCTCGCCGGAGACGACAACGACGAGTTACGCCGGGCAAACGGGGACGGTAGAGGTGAAATTGGAGGGTGGGGAAGCTTCACCAGATCAAGGCGGAGCTGCTGAGCTAGGTGGTTGAGTTCGGGAGGCGCTGGTGCGAGCTGGCGACGGCGGCGGAGGTGAGTGAGGGAGCTCGGGCTCCGGCGGCCTTCTTATAGGCGCGGCCAGGGGCCGGTAGAGACCTCGGGGTTGCGCGGGTAAGGTTTGCGGGGGCGTGCGCACTCGATTGCGCTCTGGCGGATAAGCTGGTGTGCAGCCGGGGCTCGGGCGCAAGCTCGCCGGCGATGGCCACGCGGCGGCGGCACGCAGAGGACTGTAGGGGACGGGAGCGAGGGTCAGCGCTCGCGTGCGGGCGCGGAGGGAACAAGGGGACAGCGGCGGCAGGTTGGTGGCGCGTGGGGAGCAGCCAGGCGCGCGGCGTGCGAGCTGCCGGCGGGGCGCCATGGCCGGGGCCCCCCCCCTACCGGAGAAGATGAACAGGGTAGGGTGTAGGGTTTGACTTTGGCTGATCTCTGTATTTAGCAAATTTCTCCCAAAATTTGAACTGTGCGACAAAAACTCAAACATCAAAGTTGTTCAGAAAAACGAGATCTACAACTTTGTCAATATAAACATTTTCAAATTCCAAAAAGTTTTTGAACAATATTTGAAAACAGTAAAGGGGACACTTTTTCAAACTTGATTCAAATCAAAATTACTCTGGATTCCAAACTGAAACTTGAAACTCTGTAAATATGAAAGTTGTTCCTTTTGCCAAAACCTACAACTTTGCTATTATACACTTTTCCAGAAACTCATTAGTTTTTGAGCTCATAGTGAAAACTGAAAAGGGGACAAAAACTGGAGTTTGATTGAATTTGAAATAACTCAAAACTTTGTACTGCAACTTGAAAATTTGTAAATACCAAAGTTGTTTCTCTTGAACAGATCTACAACTTTGCTTTTTGGACCAACCCCAAATTTTGAATAATTTTTGAATTACAAAAAGAGGGATAAAATCCAGGATTTGGAAATCAGGGTTTTGCAAAGAGATTTGAAATCAAATTCTGATTTTTGAACTTTGACCAACACAACAACACTTCAAGACACCAAAGGAACAAGAATTACACAAAGTTAATCACAGAGATGAAATTACCATTTTGCCCTAGTAGAGAGAAGTGGGCTAATTAGGGTTTTTGCAATAGAGGTAATTCACATAAAATGATACACTAGCAAAATGCATACACATGAAATCATGATCAAGATGCTTAATGATGATAATGATGATATGTCAAGTTAATTACATGCTAAACACCAGAGGTGTTACAGCCTCCCCCCCTAAAAGAAATCTCGCCCCGAGATTCCACGTCTTACAAAAGGACAAAGAGGGATAGAGGCAAAACTTTTACCTAGACAGGGATTCGAGAAAGTCGGGGTAGTTCTTTGCTAAGAAGTCTTCGGACTCCCAGGTGGCTTCTTCTTCAGAGTGCTGGTTCCACTGGATTTTATACCATCTTGTAGTGGTTCTTCGGGTAACACGATCCTTGTGGTCCAACACGCGAACTGGTATTCTGAGTAGGATAGATCAGGTTCTAGCTCGACACCCTCAACTTCCACGACATGTTCTGGTACTCGGAGACACTTCTTGAGTTGGGAGACATGGAAAACATTGTGGACAGCGGAGAGATGATCGGGCAACTTCAGCTTGTAAGCTACCTTGCCACAACATTCCAAAATCTCAAACGGACCAATGTAGCGGGGTGCTAACTTTCCTTTGACTCCAAAACGAGTGACTCCTTTGGTTGGTGAGACCTTGAGATATACATAATCTCCAACTTGAAACTTCAGAGGTCGACGTCTCTTGTCAGCGTAACTCTTCTGTCGAGATTGGGCAATCTTCATATTCTCTTGAATCTGCTTGACTTTCTCTTCCATATCTTTGACCAGGTCAACTCCAAAGAATTCTCTTTCTCCGGGCTCAGACCAACTGAGGGGTGTACGACAACGACGACCGTACAGTGCTTCAAAGGGTGCCATTTTGATGCTCTCTTGGTAACTGTTATTATAAGAGAACTCTGCCAAAGGCAAACAGTCCTCCCAAGTATCTGCGAAGGTAAGAACACAGGCTCTCAACATGTCCTCCAGCACTTGGTTGACTCGCTCCGTTTGTCCATCAGTTTGCGGATGATAAGCTGTGCTATGTAAGAGCTTGGTTCCAAGTGAGGTATGGAACGCTTTCCAAAACTTAGCGACAAACTGGGTACCACGGTCAAAGACAATGCTCTTGGGTATGCCATGAAGTTTCACTATGTGGTTCTTGTACAAGGTGGCATACATGGGGACGGTGTAACTGGTCTTTACTGGCAGAAAGTGAGCTTGCTTAGTGAGTCGGTCCACGATTACCCAAATGGAATCAAAACCTTTCTGGGTCTTGGGTAGTCCATTGACAAAATCCATACTAATGTCGTCCCATTTCCAAGCGGGTACTGACAAAGGTTGCAATTCTCCTCCAGGCTTCATGTGTACTGCCTTGACTCTTTGGCAGGTATCACACTGAGCGACATACCGGGCAATCTCAATCTTCATTTTAGTCCACCAGAATCTCTGCTTTAAGTCTTGGTACATCTTGTTGCTGCCGGGGTGAATAGAGAATCTGGTCAAGTGTGCTTCATCAAGGATTAACTGTCTCAATTCAGGCACCTTGGGAACTACTAGACGGTTCTTGAACCAAACAACTCCTACATCATCGATCCTGAAACAATCAGTCTTTCCGGTCTGGGCCTTTTCGATGATGTGCTTGATTCCAGGGTTATCCTTCTGAGCAGCAATGATTTGATCCTTGATGGATGTTTCTATGCTGACATTGTTCAGGTTTCCTTGCGGGATCATTTCGATACCCACCCTTTCAAGTTCATGGCACAAGGAAAGATCATAGGGCTTCGTCGTCAGACAGTTGCAGTATGACTTGCGACTGAGGGCATCGGCAACTACATTTGCCTTACCAGGATGGTAATGTACTTCGAGATCATAATCTTTAATCAGCTCAAGCCATCTTCTCTGCCTCATATTCAATTCTTCTTGAGTGAAGATATACTTTAGGCTCTTGTGATCCGTGTACATATTACAGGTACTGCCCAACAGATAGTGACGCCAAATCTTCAAGGCATGCACGACTGCTGCTAGCTCAAGATCATGGGTTGGGTAGTTTTCCTCATGTCGCTTAAGCTGTCGTGAGGCATAAGCGATTACTCGTCCTTCTTGCATCAAAACACAGCCCAAACCAGTACCAGATGCATCACAGTATACATCGAAGGGTTTCTCGATATCTGGTTGAGCTAGGACTGGTGATGTAGTTAACAGTTTCTTCAAGGCTTGAAAGGCTTGCTCACAGGCTGGTGACCAAACGAAATCCACGGAATTCTTCAACAACCCTGTGATAGGCTTGGCAACTCTGGAGAAATCTGGGATGAAACGACGATAGTATCCAGCCATTCCCATGAAGCTGCGAACTTCGCGGACAGTGGTAGGTGGCTTCCAATCCAAGATATCTGCCACTTTTTCAGGGTCAACTGACACACCTTCAGCGGACAGGACATGACCAAGGAATTGAATTCGATCTAGCCAGAATTCGCATTTACTGGACTTGGCATACAGCTGGTGATCTCTGAGACGAGAGAGAACGATTCGAAGATGCTTGGCGTGATCTTCAGGAGTTTTTGAATAGACAAGGATGTCGTCAATGAACACGACTACAAATTTATCGAGCTCTGGCATGAACACAGAGTTCATGAGATACATGAAATGAGCAGGGGCATTGGTCAAACCAAAGGACATGACCAAGTACTCATATAGGCCGTATCTGGTGGTGAAAGCTGTTTTAGGAATGTCTTCTGGACGGATTTTTATTTGGTGATAGCCAGATCTGAGATCAATTTTGGAGAACACTCTGGCTCCAGACAACTGATCAAAAAGAAGGTCAATGCGAGGCAAGGGATATTTATTCTTGATGGTGACCTCGTTGAGTGGGCGATAGTCAACGCACAGACGAAGACTTTTGTCCTTCTTCTTCACAAAGATAGCAGGACAGCCCCAAGGAGATGAACTTGGGCGAATGAGACCCTTGTCCAATAGCTCTTGCAGTTGGATCTTCAGCTCTGCCAACTCTCTGGGAGGCATTCGATAAGCTCTACGGGATATAGGAGCAGTCCCGGGCTTTAGCTCTATGGCAAACTCAACATCACGGTCGGGAGGCAGACCGGGTAGATCTTCTGGGAAGACATCAGGGAACTCACAGACCACGGGAATATCCCTGACTTCCGGAACACAGGCGGCATTCAACTGGGTGGTTGCTGGTTTTTGAGGCATAGGAAGTTGGAGAAGGAGTTTGGAGCTGCTGTTAGGAATATCCACTCTCACAACTCTATTCAAGATGTCTAGCATGGCTTTATACTGACACATCCAATTCATGCCTAAGATGACATCTATCTCTTGACTGCGCAGTACTATCATGGTGGTAGGAAAGACATGTTCCCCCAACATTACTGGTATACTGCGGACCACTTCCTTAGTATTTATCCGCCCTCCAGGCGAAAGTATGCAAAAACTTTCTTGTAACTCCCCCATGGGTAACTCATGCTTGATAACAAAAGTGCGACTGATGAAGGAATGCGATGCACCAGAATCAAACAAGATGACTGCAGGATGATTGGCAACAGGGAACCTACCGAGCATGACGGGCTCTCCTTCTGGGATGCTACTGGCGGTGGTGAAGTAGACTTGCCCGTGCTTCTTGACAAACTTGCCCTTCTGGACGTGCTGCTGCGGTGCACGGTGCTGCTGCTGTGATCCTCCAGGGCCTTTCTGTGCATGCTGGGCATTCTTCTTTGGTTTTGGGCAATCGCGAGACCAGTGACCAACTTGGCCACAGTTGTAGCATGGATGGTTGTAAGCTGTTTGTGGGGTGGTGACACGAACACCTGGGGCGTTCGGCTGAGTGGCACTTTGCTGGTTGGCGTTATGAGTGGTGGCCGCGGTACGAACGACCACTTGCTGATGGGGATATGGTGCACGGTTTTGGTGGTGGCTGGGGTGGTAGATGATTCTTGGGCGCTTATGGTTGCTGGAGAAGCTGCTAGACCCAGCCTTCTTCTTCTTCTTCTCCTCTTGGTACTGGCGGTTACTTTCCTCGAAAGCGACAGCACGGTCAACGACATCATGATAAGATCCGTTGAGGTTGTTGGATAGACCTCTGCGAATCTTAGGGTGCAGACCCCTGAGAAAACAATCTCTCTTCTTCTCATCCGTGTTGACATAGTCAGAGGCATACTGGCTCAGGTGGTTGAACTGACCGACATACTGCATCACTGTGGATTCCTTCTGCTGCAGGGCTAGGACTGATCAAGCTTCATCTTCATTAATCCGGAAGGGATGTGATGAGCACGGAAGGCAGTGCGGAACTCTTCCCAGGTCAACTGATGACCTTCTGGCTGGGCAGCCAACAGATTAGCATACCAAGCACTTGCGGGACCACGAAGCTGCTGAGAAGCAAACCGGGGCTTCTGGATTTCAGTGCATCGGATGAGACCAAACTTCTGCTCCATGGTGCGGAGCCAATCATCAGCTTCGAGGGGTTCATCGGCTCTGGTGAAAACCGGTGGACGGGTTTCAGTGAACTCCACATAGGTGGTCTCTTGGTTGAGACGACCACGGTGACCAACATTCTGCTGTCCTTGGTTCTGAGCCATTAGGTTGGCAGCGGCGGCCAAGGCTGCAATGGCATCTGCCAAGGTAGCAGGAACTGGTGGAGGGTTTGGAAGGTTGGCACCTCCGGAACTTCCGGCTCCAGTGCGGGTGTTCACAGGCATCTGTTAAGAACTTGGGAACTTAGCATCCAAAGATTGATTTTGAACGAAACTGACTGATAAGATTCATTGATGCAAGGGTAGATAACTGATACAGAGGTTCGATAGATAACCACTGACTGACAAAAGAAAGGTACAAGACAAGATACAAACTCGACTAGACAGAAGGCCAACTAACGTCCCAAACCTAGACTTAAGGCTTTAGGTAAGCAGATGGTACAGACACAAGGAATCTAGTCGTCATCGATGATGACCATGTCTTCATCGTCGTCTTCATCTTCGATGATGAGTTCGGGCTCTTCCTCCTCATCCTCGTCCTCGGCATGGACATCTTCTGCAGGTTCCACTTCTTCATTCTGGTCTGGCTCATGTTCTACTTCAGGTTCCTCCACGACTCCATCTTCTGGATCCTCAACAACAGGTGGAATCACGGGGTGAAGTTGGTCGTGAAGTTGATGTACCTCCTCATGAAGCATATCATTGTACTGCTCAATCTGGGCAGTGTACTGCTGCAGTCCATGGAGCTCGGCTCTGGTGACGTCCTCGCGGGTCCAAGCATCATTGCGCTGCTCGATAGCGCGAATCGTGTTCCGGTTGGCCTGCTCCAGGGAAGCTCGTGTCTCATAAAACTCCAGGCGGGAAAGGTAGAAGTCGTGCTCCATGTTCTCCATCTCAGCCTTCAGATTCTTGATTTCCTCCTTCAGATTCTTGCGGGTGCGGCGGGGAAAGCGACGACCATTGGAGGATTCTCCAGTCTCTTCTCCAATGCGTGGTGCCAGCTGGTGACGTGGCACACCACTGGGTCCAGTCGACTTGCGGGCAGTGAACTTGATACGGGCCATGTCTGGATCAGATAGTTAGAAGAGAAGCATAAGGCTAGCAAGAAAAGGTAAAGGCATACTAACCCAACAGACTTAGAGAGGAAGTTATTAACTTAAGTGATTAAGGCATGATGCATGATTCGTTCCTACGGAACAAGGCAATGCAACTATTAAAGTAAGGTACATAGGGCTTATACAAGTTGTCTTGCTACTAGTTGCCAAAGACAAGATGAGATGAGAGAAGCAATTTGGACTCAAAATAGTCAGGTTTAGTTTTTTGGACTTAAAACCTTTTGAAGTTTTCGCAAAAAGATTGCAACGTCGTAGTGAGATGCTCCGATACCACTCTGTGACGTAACGGCCCTAATCCCATGGCCCACTGATCACTGTCAACCACTGACAGTCGATCCGTACAGCCCAGAGACTAAGACCGGGTTCCGCCACTGGGCTACATCAGTGCCCGATGTCCGCAGGATCATCTCACAATTCAGTTACAATCTCTTGAACATTTTGACAAATAACGTCGGAGTAAATAGCGGAAGACTTAGATAACAATAGTTTTACAAACCAGGGTTCAACATAACATTAATGTGAAGTTATTACAGACCATAGTTCAAATAGATAGAGTTGGCAGAGTAGCAGATGACAACAACTAAGATAAAGATACATCACTCAGCCCGAGGGTGAATAATCACTCATCGGCCTCATCGGCCTCTTCCTGAACAACAGTCACACAGCAGGGTCCAAGGCATACTGAGGAATCTGCCATACCTGCAACATGGGTAAAAGAACCCTGAGTACAAAGGTACTCAACAAGACTTACCCGACTAAAGAAAAAGGGAGAAGACTCAGGAATGCAGGCTTAGGGTAGTCAAGGTAAGGCTTAAGCAAGTTCAAGTATTTTGCAGAAAAGCATTTTTAGTAAACCTTATTTTGTTTTTGAAAGTTTCGGTGTTCCTTGTTCCATCATAATCCTTGATTCATTTTACTTTTCAAAACATTCCTAGTTGAGAACCACTCCCTGTTGACAGTCAGTGACTAAGTCTCCATAACCGAGGAGCAGCGTTAATCCGGATAAATAATACTCAGCTGAGGGTCCCTATCCACACTGCATATGTAGCACCCAAGCTTGCATATGCCAACTCGTCTACCACGATTCCTCCAAGATTGGGCCCGGTCCTACGCCACCCGGAAGTACAGTACACCACTCCAATCCGGGACTCTAACCCACGTGGGTACATGCTACTTCCGCCATCTCTCCACTCCCAGTGCGCGGTTGTCGGTCCAATATAGGATTCCTCGGAGCCGAAGCTTTCCGTAGTATGTGAATAGTTGCAAGTCTTAGTCAGCAGGCCCCCATACAGGTGGTCCCTAAATTTTCCAGCCAGCGACAAGCACCTCGGGACTCTAACCCGAGAGTACAGGTCCTGTCAGTTTTTCAACCCTGTCCCGGTCGGTGTCAACTGTTGAGTCCCGGACTACAACATGACGGCACCGTACGCAAGGACAACCTCTCCTTCCCATTGACTAGGTACGGATCAGATACTTAGCCAATGGTGGGAGTAAACCAGAAATTCCCATAAAGATTCTTAAAGTGATCACACTTTTGAGATTGGCATTTTTATTGCAAATCTATTATATAGCATTGCTAAGCATTTCTCAAATAGTTTTTGAATAGCGGGTATCAGGTGTATCATTGGTCAAGGTAGATAGTGCATCAGATAGGATTTCACTCAACTCCTATCAACCTAATGCAATAATTTAACTCAAAACATTTAAGGAAAACATTTATGAAAGCAAGGAAGGGTTAAATGCACCGGGGCTTGCCTTGGACGGCAAAAAGAGTAGACTCGGGGTAGGTATAGGCGTCGGAGCTCGGGGTTGCCTCGGGGACAGATCCTTCGGTGGCTACCTCGACTTCAGGGCCTTCTTCGTCAACTATACGGATGCAATGATGAATGCTCATGAGAATGATGACATGGACTTAAGGTGCATGACAGTAGCACTAATTCAAGATTGCTTTTAGGCAAGGCATAATCGAAATCTAGGTTGAGCATAAAAGTTAACCATTTCTTCCTTAAGCCAAATTGATTAAACTAGACTTTATCATAACTATCCTAAGCATCAACCAAACATAGCATCACAAACATCATAGGCCAAAGGGTAGGGGTCTATGAACATCAAGCAATCCCAAAAGTCACATCACAGGGCATTCAACGCTAACCCTAATCACCTTTTCTATTTTTCTTAATTATTTAAAAAGGTCATTTTATGAAGGTGCTCCAAAAATTACCAAATTAATCACACAAGTTCATTAGGGTACAAGTATATGGCAAAACAAATTTCAAAATTTTTGGAGGTCATTAAGGTGCTCAATAAAATCTAGACATTTAATTAACAAAAGGCACTATTCCTTAATTAAAATAAAGCTCAAAAATCAACTTGTTCCAAATGACTTCAAAATTTTACCAGAGACTCATCATGACATAACTAGCTTGCAAAATTTATCTCAAGATTTTTGGAGCTACAGAACACTCTCTAAAAATACCCAAGCTTTCATTTTTCAATTAAAAGAGGAATTTTTCATTTTCAAATTTTTGCACAAAACTCAAGTTTCATATTTTTATAAAATACTTCAGAGCATAAAGAATCTACCACAAAAATTTCATAATTTTTGGATCAATACAGAAAATCACACAAAATAAGAAATCTGAACACTATTCACATGTATGAAGAAATTGAAAAACGGCACTGTTCTTCTCCCTCGCGACGCCGGCGGTCACCTCGCGGCGGCGCGACTGGGTTCCGGCCAAGGCAAGGCCTCTCCGGCGAAACCAAGGGTACAGGGAGGTCCGGGAGCTCACCGGCGTTCGAAAACAGGCGGTGGCGAGATGAGGGCACGGCCGGAGCTAGGAGGTCGACGGAGGCGGGCTCGTCGGCGGACCGAACGGCGGCGAACTGGCGTTCCGGCGTTCCTGAGCAGCAACAGCGACCACCGAGGCACGATTAGATGCGCAAGGATATGAGGAACACAAGACGATCCTCGGGAAGGACAGTGCAGGACCAAGGACGGCGAATTTTACGAACCCGAGGTCGCCGGGTTCTCGCCGGAGACGACAACGACGAGTTACGCCGGGCAACGGGGACGGTAGAGGTGAAATTGGAGGGTGGGGAAGCTTCACCAGATCAAGGCGGAGCTGCTGAGCTAGGTGGTTGAGTTCGGGAGGCGCTGGTGCGAGCTGGCGACGGCGGCGGAGGTGAGTGAGGGAGCTCGGGCTCCGGCGGCCTTCTTATAGGCGCGGCCAGGGGCCGGTAGAGACCTCGGGGTTGCGCGGGTAAGGTTTGCGGGGGCGTGCGCACTCGATTGCGCTCTGGCGGATAAGCTGGTGTGCAGCCGGGGCTCGGGCGCAAGCTCGCCGGCGATGGCCACGCGGCGGCGGCGCGCAGAGGACTGTAGGGGACGGGAGCGAGGGTCAGCGCTCGCGTGCGGGCGCGGAGGGAACAAGGGGACAGCGGCGGCAGGTTGGTGGCGCGTGGGGAGCAGCCAGGCGCGCGGCGTGCGAGCTGCCGGCGGGGCGCCATGGCCGGGCCCCCCCCCCCTACCGGAGAAGATGAACAGGGTAGGGTGTAGGGTTTGACTTTGGCTGATCTCTGTATTTAGCAAATTTCTCCCAAATTTGAACTGTGCGACAAAAACTCAAAACATCAAAGTTGTTCAGAAAAACGAGATCTACAACTTTGTCAATATAAACATTTTCAAATTCCAAAAAGTTTTTGAACAATATTTGAAAACAGTAAAGGGGACACTTTTTCAAACTTGATTCAAATCAAAATTACTCTGGATTCCAAACTGAAACTTGAAACTCTGTAAATATGAAAGTTGTTCCTTTTGCCAAAACCTACAACTTTGCTATTATACACTTTTCCAGAAACTCATTAGTTTTTGAACTCATAGTGAAAACTGAAAAGGGGACAAAAACTGGAGTTTGATTGAATTTGAAATAACTCAAAACTTTGTACTGCAACTTGAAAATTTGTAAATACCAAAGTTGTTTCTCTTGAACAGATCTACAACTTTGCTTTTTGGACCAACCCCAAATTTTGAATAATTTTTGAATTACAAAAAGAGGGATAAAATCCAGGATTTGGAAATCAGGGTTTTGCAAAGAGATTTGAAATCAAATTCTGATTTTTGAACTTTGACCAACACAACAACACTTCAAGACACCAAAGGAACAAGAATTACACAAAGTTAATCACAGAGATGAAATTACCATTTTGCCCTAGTAGAGAGAAGTGGGCTAATTAGGGTTTTTGCAATAGAGGTAATTCACATAAAATGATACACTAGCAAAATGCATACACATGAAATCATGATCAAGATGCTTAATGATGATATGTCAAGTTAATTACATGCTAAACACCAGAGGTGTTACAGGTGGAGTAGGGGCTACTCCACCGCCACGTCACCGATCCGCGTGATGATGGATGAGAGCCCTTGGATCATAACCTCCTTCAGATCAATGGTGGAGAAGAAATAAGCATGTGCTTCTTTGCATGGCGGCATGCAAAAGGTGGTGGAGGGGGGAGGACGCCCCTAGGCCACCATGTGGGGGTCGGCCGAGCCTCCTATGGCAGGTGGGGACTCCCTCCTTCTAGAAGCATGGCCCACCTATCATAGAGTGTGGTGGAGCTTGGTTTGGTCGGTTTGCTTCCTTTGTGGGCCCATGGATCCATGTGCTTCTCATCTTGCACCATTGAGCAAAAGCACATGCTTGATCCAATGGTTGATATTGGCTTGAACATGCTTCTCTTGGATCGTGCCATGTCACCGTGGCCAAGGCACCCCAAGGTGGGGGTCGCCCGACCCCCTTGGTGGGCCCACCTGGCCTCCTTTTGTTCATTTTGTCATCTCCTACATGGTCACAAGCTAAGAGTACAAGTGGAACTTATTAGTGATAAATATGCTCATGATATGCTATTCTTCCTTTAAACCGAGGCCTGTTGACGGTATTTTGATAAGGTAAAATATGCTATAACTTCCATCAACAGGCGTCTTGGGCACCCCGCTAGCTATCCGCGACTGTGGCCAAACTCGCGTGGACGCGTCGGCCTCCTCCGTTTTCGGCCAATTTTTCCGTTAACGGTAGTACACGGCCTATTTCTACCCCATCGTCCCCCTCCCGGCGCCCGGTTCGCCCCAATGACGGAAGGCTCGTGCGCTGGAAACACATGGGGCGTCTTGGGCACCCCGCTAGCTATCCGCAACTGTGGCCAAACCCGCGCGGATGCGCCGACCTCCTCTGTTTTCGGCTGATTTTTCCGTTAACGCTAGTACACGGCCTATTTCTACCCCATCGTCCCCCTCCCGGCGCCCGGTTCGCCCCAAGGACGGAAGCCTCGCGCGCTGGAAATGCATGGGGCGTCTTGGGCACCCCGCTAGCTATCCGCGACTGTGGCCAAACCCGCGCGGACGCGCCGGCCTCCTCCGTTTTCGGCCGATTTTTCCGTTAACGCTAGTACACGGCCTATTTCTACCCCATCGTCCCCCTCCCGGCGCCCGGTTCGCCCCAAGGACGGAAGCCTCGCGCGCTGGAAACGCATGGGGCCGTCTTGGGCACCCTGCTAGCTATCCGCGACTGTGGCCAAACCCGCGCGGACGCGCCGGCCTCCTCCATTTTCGGCCGATTTTTCCGTTAACGCTAGTACACGGCCTATTTCTATCCCATCGTCCACCTCCCAGCGCCCGGTTCGCCCAAGGACAGACGCCTCGCGTGCTGGAAATGCATGGGGCGTCTTGGGCACCCGGCTAGCTATCCGCGACTGTGGCCAAACCCGAGCGGACGCGCCGGCCTCCTCCGTTTTCGGCCGATTTTTCCGTTAACGCTACTACACGGCCTATTTCTACCCCATCGTCCCCCTCCCGGCGCCCGGTTCGCCCCAAGGACGGAAGCCTCGCCGCTGGAAACGCATGGGGCGTCTTGGGCACCCCGCTAGCTATCCGCGACTATGGCCAAACCACACGCGGACGCGCCGGCCTCCTCCGTTTTCGGCCGATTTTTCGGTTAACGCAAGTACACGGCCTATTTCTACCCCATCGTCCCCCTCCCGGCGCCCGGTTCGCCCCAATGACCGAAGCCTCGCACGCTGGAAACGCATGGGGCGTCTTGGGCACCCCGCTAGCTATCTGCGACTGTGGCCAAACCCGCGCGGACGCGCCGACCTCCTCCGTTTTCGGCTGATTTTTCCGTTAACGCTAGTACACGGCCTATTTCTACCCCATCGTCCCCCTCCCGGCGCCCGGTTCGCCCCAAGGACGGAAGCCTCGCGCGCTGGAAACGCATGGTGCGTCTTGGGCACCCCGCTAGCTATCCGCGACTGTGGCCAAACCCGCGCGGACGCGCCGGCCTCCTCCGTTTTTGGCCGATTTTTCCGTTAACGCTAGTACATGGCCTATTTCTACCCCATCGTCCCCCTCCCGGCGCCCGGTTCGCCCCAAGGACGGAAGCCTCGCGTGCTAGAAACGCATGGGGCATCTTGGGCACCCCGCTAGCTATCCGCGACTGTGGCCAAACCCGTGCGGACGCGCCGGCCTCCTCCGTTTTCGGCTGATTTTTCCGTTAACGCTAGTACACGGCCTATTTCTACCCCATCGTCCCCTCTCGGCGCCCGGTTCTCCCCAAGGATGGAAGCCTCGCGCGCTGGAAATGCATGGGGCGTCTTGGGCACCCCGCTAGCTATCCGCGACTGTGGCCAAACCCGCGCGGACGCGCCGGCCTCCTCCGTTTTCGGCCGATTTTTCCGTTAACGCTAGTACACGGCCTATTTCTACCCCATCGTCCCCCTCCCGGCGCCCGGTTCGCCCAACGACGGAAGCCTCGCGCGCTGGAAACGCATGGGGCGTCTTGGGCACCCCGCTAGCTATCGCGACTGTGGCCAAACCCGCGCGGATGCGCCGGCCTCCTCCATTTTCGGCCGATTTTTCCGTTAACGCTAGTACACGGCCTATTTCTACCCCATCGTCCCCCTCCCAGCGCCCGTTTCGCCCCAAGGACGGACGCCTCGCGCGCTGGAAATGCATGGGGCGTCTTGGGCACCCCTCTAGCTATCCGCGACTGTGGCCAAACCCGCACGGACGCGCCGTCCTCCTCCGTTTTCGGCCGATTTTTTCGTTAACGCTAGTACACGGCCTATTTCTACCCCATCGTCCCCCTCCCGGCGCCCGGTTTGCCGCAAGGACGGAAGCCTCGCGCGCTGGAAACGCATGGCGTCTTGGGCACCCCGCTAGCTATCCGCGACTGTGGCCAAACCCGCGCGGACGCGCCGGCCTCCTCCATTTTCGGCCGATTTTTCCGTTAACGTTAGTACACGACCTATTTCTACCCCATCGTCCCCCTCACAGCGCCCGGTTCCCCCCAAGGACGGACGCCTCGCGCGCTGGAAATGCATGGGGCGTCTTTGGCACCCCGCTAGCTATCCGCGACTGTGGCCAAACCCGCACGGACGCGCCGGCCTCCTCCGTTTTCGGCCGATTTTTCCGTTAACGCTAGTACACAACCTATTTCTACCCCATCGTCCCCCTCCCGTCGCCCGGTTCGCCCCAAGGACGGACGCCTCGCGCGCTGGAAATGCATGGGGTGTCTTGGGCACCCCGCTAGCTATCCGCGACTGTGGCCAAACTCGCGCGGACGCGCCGGCCTCCTTCGTTTTCGGCCGATTTTTCCGTTAACGCTAGTACACGGCCTATTTCTACCCCATCGTCCCCCTCCCAGCGCCCGGTTCGCCCCAAGGACGGACGCCTCGCGCGCTGGAAATGCATGGGGCGTCTTTGGCACACCGCTAGCTATCCGCGACTGTGGCCAAACCCGCGCGGACGCGCCGGCCTCATCCGTTTTCGGCCGATTTTTCCGTTAACGCTAGTACACGGCCTATTTCTACCCCATCGTCCCCTCCCGGCGCCCGGTTCGCCCCAAGGACGGAAGCCTCGCGCGCTGGAAACGCATGGCATCTTGGGCACCCCGCTAGCTATCCGCGACTGTGGCCAAACCCGCGCGGACGCGCCGGCCTCCTCCATTTTCGGCCGATTTTTCCGTTAACGTTAGTACACGGCCTATTTCTACCCCATCGTCCCCCTCCCAGCGCCCTGTTCGCCCCAAGGACGGACGCCTCGCGCGCTGGAAATGCATAGGGCGTCTTTGGCACCCCGCTAGCTATCCGCGACTGTGGCCAAACCCGCGCGGACGCGCCGGCCTCCTCCGTTTTCGGCCGATTTTTCCGTTAACGCTAGTACACGGCCTATTTCTACCCCATCGTCCCCCTCCCGGCGCCCGGTTCGCCCCAAGGACGGACGCCTCGCGCGCTGGAAATGCTTGGGGTGTGTTGGGCACCCCGCTAGCTATCCGCGACTGTGGCCAAACCCGCGCGGACGCGCCGGCCTCCTCCGTTTTCGGCCGATTTTTCCGTTAACGCTAGTACACGGCCTATTTCTACCCCATGGTCCCCCTCCCGGCGCCCGGTTCGCCCCAAGGACGGAAGTCTCGCGCGCTGGAAACGCATGGGCCGTCTTGGGCACCCCGCTAGCTATCCGCGACTGTGGGCAAACCCGTGCGGACGCGCCGGCCTCCTCCGTTTCGGCCGATTTTTCCGTTAACGCTAGTACACAGCCTATTTCTACCCCATCGTCCCCCTCCCGGCGCCCGGCTCGCCCCAATGACGGAAGCCCCACGCGCGGGAAACGCATGGGGCGTCTTGGGCACCCCGCTAGCTATCCGCGACTGTGGCCAAACCCGCGCGGACGCACCGGCCTCCTCCGTTTTCGGCCGATTTTTCCGTTAACGCTAGTACACGGCCTATTTCTACCCTGTCGTCCCCCTCCCGGCGCCCGGTTCGCCGCAAGGACGGAAGCCCCGCGCGCTGGAAACGGATGGGGCGTCTTGGGCACCCAGCTAGCTATCGGCGACTGTGGCCAAACCCGCGCGGACGCGCCGGCCTCCTCCGTTTTCGGCCGATTTTTCCATTAACGCTAGTACACGGCCTATTTCTACCGCATCGTCCCCCTCCCGGCGCCCGGTTCGCCCCAAGGACGGAAGCCTCACGCCCTGGAAACGCATGGGGCGTCTTGGGCACCCCGCTAGCTATCCGCGACTGTGGCCAAACCCGCGCGGACGCGCCGGCCGCCTCCGTTTTCGGCCGATTTTTCCGTTAACGCTAGTACACGGACTATTTCTACCCCGTCGTCCCACTCCTGGCGCCCGGTTCACCCCAAGGACGGAAGCCTCGCGCGCTGGAAACGCATGGGGCGTCTTGGGCACCCCGCTAGCTCTCCGCGACTGTGGCCAACCCCGCGCGGACGCGCCGGCCTCCTCCGTTTTCGGCCGATTTTTCCGTTAACGCTATTACACGGCCTATTTCTACCCCATCGTCCCCCTCCCGGCGCCCGGTTCGCCCCAATGACGGAAGCCCCGCGCGCGGGAAACGCATGGGGCGTCTTGGGCACCCCGCTAGCTATCCGCGACTGTGGCCAAACCCGCGCGGACGCACCGGCCTCCTCCGTTTTCGGCCGATTTTTCCGTTAACGCTAGTACACGGCCTATTTCTACCATATCGTCCCCCTCCCGGCGCCCGGTTCGCCGCAAGGACGGAAGCCTCGCGCGCTGGAAACGCATGGGACGTCTTGGGCACCCAGCTAGCTATCGGCGACTGTGGCCAAACCCGCGCGGACGCACCGGCCTCCTCCGTTTTCGGCCGATTTTTCCATTAACGCTAGTACACGGCCTATTTCTACCGCATTGTCCCCCTCCCGGCGCCCGGTTCGCCCCAAGGACGGAAGCCTCACGCGCTGGAAACGCATGGGGCGTCTTGGGCACCCCGCTAGCTATCCGCGACTGTGGCCAAACCCGCGCGGACGCGCCGACCTCCTCCGTTTTCGGCCGATTTTTCCGTTAACGCTAGTACACGGACTATTTCTACCGCGTCGTCCCACTCCCGGCACCCGGTTCACCCCAAGGACGGAAGCCTCGCGCACTGGAAACGCATGGTGCGTCTTGGGCACCCCGCTAGCTATCCGCGACTGTGGCCAAACCCGCACGGACGCGCCGACCTCCTCCGTTTTCGTCCGATTTTCCATTAACGCTAGTACACGGCCTATTTCTACCCCATCGTCCCCCTCCCGGCGCCCGGTTCGCCCCAAGGACGGAAGCCTCGCGCACTGGAAACGCATGGTGCGTCTTGGGCACCCCGCTAGCTATCCGCGACTGTGGCCCAACTCGCGCGGACGCGCCGGCCTCCTCCGTTTTCGGCCGATTTTTCCGTTAACGCTAGTACATGGCCTATTTCTACCCCATCGTCCCCCTCCCGGCACCCGGTTCGCCCCAAGGACAGAAGCCTCACGCGCTAGAAATGCTGGGTGTCTTGGGCACCCCGCTAGCTTTCCGCGACTGTGGGCAAACCCGTGCGGACGCGCCGGCCTCCTCCGTTTTCGGCCGATTTTTCCGTTAACGCTAGTACACGGCCTATTTCTACCCCATCGTCCCCCTCCCGGCGCCCGGTTCGCCCAAGGACGGAAGCCTCGCGCGCTGGAAACGCATGGGGCATCTTGGGCACCCCGCTAGCTATCCGCGACTGTGGCCAAACCCGCGTGGACGCGCCGGCCTCCTCCGTTTTCGGCCGATTTTTCCGTTAACGCTAGTACACGGCCTATTTCTACCCCATCGTCCCCCTCCCGGCGCCCGGTTCGCCCCAAGGACGGAAGCCTCGCGCACTGGAAACGCATGGGGCTTCTTGGGCACCCCGCTAGCTATCCACGACTGTGGCCAAACCCGCGCGGACGCTCCGGCCTCCTCCGTTTTCGGCCGATTTTTCCGTTAACGCTAGTACACGGCCTATTTCTACCCCATCGTCCCCCTCCCGGCGCCCGGTTTGCCCCAAGGACGGAAGCCTCGCGCGCTGGAAACGCATGGCGTCTTGGGCACCCCGCTAGCTATCCGCGACTGTGGCCAAACCCGCGCGGACGCGCCGGCCTCCTCCATTTTCGGCCGATTTTTCCGTTAACGTTAGTACACGGCCTATTTCTACCCCATCGTCCCCCTCCCAGCGCCCGGTTCGCCCCAAGGACAGACGCCTCGCGCGCTGGAAAATGTATGGGGCGTCTTTGGCACCCCGCTAGCTATCCGCGACTGTGGCCAAACCCGCGCGAACGCGCCGGCCTCCTCCGTTTTCGGCCGATTTTTCCGTTAACGCTAGTACACGGCCTATTTCTACCCCATCGTCCCCCTCCCGGCGCCCGGTTCGCCCCAAGGACGGACGCCTCGCGCGCTGGAAATGCATGGGGTGTCTTGGGCACCCAGCTAGCTATCCGCGACTGTGGCCAAACCCGCGCGGACGCGCCGGCCTCCTCCGTTTTCGGCCGATTTTTCCGTTAACGTTAGTACACGGCCTATTTCTACCCCATCGTCACCCTCCCGGCGCCCGGTTCGCCCCAATGACGGAAGCCCCGCGCGCTGGAAACGCATGGGGCGTCTTGGGCACCCCGCTAGCTATCCGCGACTGTGGCCTAACCCGCGCGGACGCACCGGCCTCCTCCGTTTTCGGCCGATTTTTCCGTTAACGCTAGTACACGGCCTATTTCTACCATATCGTCCCCCTCCCGGCGCCCGGTTCGCCGCAAGGACGGAAGCCTCGCGCGCTGGAAACGCATGGGACGTCTTGGGCACCCAGCTAGCTATCGGCGACTGTGGCCAAACCCGCGCGGACGCACCGGCCTCCTCCGTTTTCGGCCGATTTTTCCATTAACGCTAGTACACGGCCTATTTCTACCGCATTGTCCCCCTCCCGGCGCCCGGTTCGCCCCAAGGACGGAAGCCTCACGCGCTGGAAACGCATGGGGCGTCTTGGGCACCCCGCTAGCTATCCGCGACTGTGGCCAAACCCGCGCGGACGCGCCGACCTCCTCCGTTTTCGGCCGATTTTTCCGTTAACGCTAGTACACGGACTATTTCTACCGCGTCGTCCCACTCCCGGCACCCGGTTCACCCCAAGGACGGAAGCCTCGCGCACTGGAAACGCATGGTGCGTCTTGGGCACCCCGCTAGCTATCCGCGACTGTGGCCAAACCCGCACGGACGCGCCGACCTCCTCCGTTTTCGTCCGATTTTTCCATTAACGCTAGTACACGGCCTATTTCTACCCCATCGTCCCCCTCCCGGCGCCCGGTTCGCCCCAAGGACGGAAGCCTCGCGCACTGGAAACGCATGGTGCGTCTTGGGCACCCCGCTAGCTATCCGCGACTGTGGCCCAACTCGCGCGGACGCGCCGGCCTCCTCCGTTTTCGGCCGATTTTTCCGTTAACGCTAGTACATGGCCTATTTCTACCCCATCGTCCCCCTCCCGGCACCCGGTTCGCCCCAAGGACAGAAGCCTCACGCGCTAGAAATGCTTGGGTGTCTTGGGCACCCCGCTAGCTATCCGCGACTGTGGGCAAACCCGTGCGGACGCGCCGGCCTCCTCCGTTTTCGGCCGATTTTTCCGTTAACGCTAGTACACGGCCTATTTCTACCCCATCGTCCCCCTCCCGGCGCCCGGTTCGCCCCAAGGACGGAAGCCTCGCGCGCTGGAAACGCATGGGGCATCTTGGGCACCCCGCTAGCTATCCGCGACTGTGGCCAAACCCGCGTGGACGCGCCGGCCTCCTCCGTTTTCGGCCGATTTTTCCGTTAACGCTAGTACACGGCCTATTTCTACCCCATCGTCCCCCTCCCGGCGCCCGGTTCGCCCCAAGGACGGAAGCCTCGCGCACTGGAAACGCATGGGGCTTCTTGGGCACCCCGCTAGCTATCCACGACTGTGGCCAAACCCGCGCGGACGCTCCGGCCTCCTCCGTTTTCGGCCGATTTTTTCCGTTAACGCTAGTACACGGCCTATTTCTACCCCATCGTCCCCCTCCCGGCGCCCGGTTTGCCCCAAGGACGGAAGCCTCGCGCGCTGGAAACGCATGGCGTCTTGGGCACCCCGCTAGCTATCCGCGACTGTGGCCAAACCCGCGCGGACGCGCCGGCCTCCTCCATTTTCGGCCGATTTTTCCGTTAACGTTAGTACACGGCCTATTTCTACCCCATCGTCCCCCTCCCAGCGCCCGGTTCGCCCCAAGGACAGACGCCTCGCGCGCTGGAAATGTATGGGGCGTCTTTGGCACCCCGCTAGCTATCCGCGACTGTGGCCAAACCCGCGCGAACGCGCCGGCCTCCTCCGTTTTCGGCCGATTTTTCCGTTAACGCTAGTACACGGCCTATTTCTACCCCATCGTCCCCCTCCCGGCGCCCGGTTCGCCCCAAGGACGGACGCCTCGCGCGCTGGAAATGCATGGGGTGTCTTGGGCACCCAGCTAGCTATCCGCGACTGTGGCCAAACCCGCGCGGACGCGCCGGCCTCCTCCGTTTTCGGCCGATTTTTCCGTTAACGTTAGTACACGGCCTATTTCTACCCCATCGTCACCCTCCCGGCGCCCGGTTCGCCCCAATGACGGAAGCCCCGCGCGCTGGAAACGCATGGGGCGTCTTGGGCACCCCGCTAGCTATCCGCGACTGTGGCCTAACCCGCGCGGACGCACCGGCCTCCTCCGTTTTCGGCCGATTTTTCCGTTAACGCTAGTACACGGCCTATTTCTACCCTATCGTCCCCCTCCCGGCGCCCGGTTCGCCGCAAGGACGGAAGCCTCGCGCGCTAGAAACGCATGGGGCGTCTTGGGCACCCAGCTAGATATCGGCGACTGGGCCAAACCCGCGCGGACGCGCCGGCCTCCTCCGTTTTCGTCCGATTTTTCCATTAACGCTAGTACACGGCCTATTTCTACCGCATCGTCCCCCTCCCGGCGCCCGGTTCGCCCCAAGGACGGAAGCCTCGCGCGCTGGAAACGCATGGGGCGTCTTGGGCACCCCGCTAGCTCTCCGCGACTGTGGCCAAACCCGCGCGGACGCGCCGGCCTCCTCCGTCTTCGGCCGATTTTTCCGTTAACGCTATTACACGGCCTATTTCTACCCCATCGTCCCCCTCCCGGCGCCCGGTTCGCCCCAAGGACGGAAGCCTCGCGCGCTGGAAACGCATGGGGCGTCTTGGGTACCCCACTAGCTATCCGCGACTGTGGCCAAACCCGCGCGGACGCGCTGGCCTCCTCCGTTTTTGGCCGATTTTTCCGTTAACGCTAGTGCACGGCCTATTTCTACCCCATCGTCCCCCTCCCGGCGCCCGGTTCGCCCCAAGGACGGAAGCCTCGCGCGCTGGAAACGCATGGGGCGTCTTGGGCACCCCGCTAGCTATCCGCGACTGTGGCCAAACCCGTGCGGACGCGCCGGCCTCCTCCGTTTCGGCCGATTTTTCTGTTAACGCTAGTACACGGCCTATTTCTACCCCATCGTCCCCCTCCCGGCGCCCGGTTCGCCCCAAGGACGGAAGCCTCGCGCACTGGAAACGCATGGGGCTTCTTGGGCACCCCGCTAGCTATCCACGACTGTGGCCAAACCCGCGCGGACGCTCCGGCCTCCTCCGTTTTCGGCCGATTTTTCCGTTAACGCTAGTACACGGCCTATTTCTACCCCATCGTCCCCCTCCCGGCGCCCGGTTTGCCCCAAGGACGGAAGCCTCGCGCGCTGGAAACGCATGGCGTCTTGGGCACCCCGCTAGCTATCCGCGACTGTGGCCAAACCCGCGCGGACGCGCCGGCCTCCTCCATTTTCGGCCGATTTTTCCGTTAACGTTAGTACACGGCCTATTTCTACCCCATCGTCCCCCTCCCAGCGCCCGGTTCGCCCCAAGGACAGACGCCTCGCGCGCTGGAAATGTATGGGTCGTCTTTGGCACCCCGCTAGCTATCCGCGACTGTGGCCAAACCCGCGCGAACGCGCCGGCCTCCTCCGTTTTCGGCCGATTTTTCCGTTAACGCTAGTACACGGCCTATTTCTACCCCATCGTCCCCCTCCCGGCGCCCGGTTCGCCCCAAGGACGGACGCCTCGCGCGCTGGAAATGCATGGGGTGTCTTGGGCACCCAGCTAGCTATCCGCGACTGTGGCCAAACCCGCGCGGACGCGCCGGCCTCCTCCGTTTTCGGCCGATTTTTCCGTTAACGTTAGTACACGGCCTATTTCTACCCCATCGTCACCCTCCCGGCGCCCGGTTCGCCCCAATGACGGAAGCCCCGCGCGCTGGAAACGCATGGGGCGTCTTGGGCACCCCGCTAGCTATCCGCGACTGTGGCCTAACCCGCGCGGACGCACCGGCCTCCTCCGTTTTCGGCCGATTTTTCCGTTAACGCTAGTACACGGCCTATTTCTACCCTATCGTCCCCCTCCCGGCGCCCGGTTCGCCGCAAGGACGGAAGCCTCGCGCGCTAGAAACGCATGGGGCGTCTTGGGCACCCAGCTAGCTATCGGCGACTGGGCCAAACCCGCGCGGACGCGCCGGCCTCCTCCGTTTTCGTCCGATTTTTCCATTAACGCTAGTACACGGCCTATTTCTACCGCATCGTCCCCCTCCCGGCGCCCGGTTCGCCCCAAGGACGGAAGCCTCGCGCGCTGGAAACGCATGGGGCGTCTTGGGCACCCCGCTAGCTCTCCGCGACTGTGGCCAAACCCGCGCGGACGCGCCGGCCTCCTCCGTCTTCGGCCGATTTTTCCGTTAACGCTATTACACGGCCTATTTCTACCCCATCGTCCCCCTCCCGGCGCCCGGTTCGCCCCAAGGACGGAAGCCTCGCGCGCTGGAAACGCATGGGGCGTCTTGGGTACCCCACTAGCTATCCGCGACTGTGGCCAAACCCGCGCGGACGCGCTGGCCTCCACCGTTTTCGGCCGATTTTTCCGTTAACGCTAGTGCACGGCCTATTTCTAACCCATCGTCCCCCTCCCGGCGCCCGGTTCGCCCCAAGGACGGAAGCCTCGCGCGCTGGAAACGCATGGGGCGTCTTGGGTACCCCGCTAGCTATCCGCGACTGTGGCCAAACCCGTGCGGACGCGCCGGCCTCCTCCGTTTCGGCCGATTTTTCTGTTAACGCTAGTACACAGCCTATTTCTACCCCATCGTCCCCCTCCCGGCGCCGTTTCGCCCCAATGACGGAAGCCCCGCGCGCTGGAAATGGATGGGGCGTCTTGGGCACCCCGCTAGCTATCCGCGACTGTGGCCAAACCCGCGCGGACGCGCCTGCCTCCTCCGTTTTCGGCCGATTTTTCCGTGAACGCTAGTACACAGCCTATTTCTACCCTATCGTCCCCCTCCCGGCGCCCGGTTCGCCGCAAGGACGGAAGCCTCGCGTGCTGGAAACGCATGGGGCGTATTGGGCACCCCGCTAGCTATCGGCGACTGTGGCCAAACCTGCGCGGACGCGCCGGCCTCCTCCCTTTTCGGCCGATTTTTCCATTAACCCTAGTACACGGCCTATTTCTACCGCATCGTCCCCCTCCCGGCGCCCGGTTCGCCCCAAGGACGGAAGCCTCACGCGCTGGAAATGCATGGGGCGTCTTGGGCACCCCGCTAGCTATCCGCGACTGTGGCCAAACCCGCGCGGACGCGCCGGCCTCCTCCGTTTTCGGCCGATTTTTCCGTTAACGCTAGTACACGGACTATTTCTACCCCATCGTCCCACTCCCGGCGCCCGGTTCGCCCCATGGACGGAAGCCTCGCGCGCTGGAAATGCATGGTGCGTCTTGGGCACCCCGCTAGCTATCCGCGACTGTGGCCAAACCCGCACGGACGCGCCGACCTCCTCCGTTTTCGGCCGATTTTTCCGTTAACGCTAGTACACGGCCTATTTCTACCCCATCGTCCCCCTCCCGGCGCCCGGTTCGCCCCAAGGACGGAAGCCTCGCGCGCTGGAAACGCATGGTGCGTCTTGGGCACCTCGCTAGCTATCCGCAACTGTGGCCAAACCCGCGCGGACGCGCCGGCCTCCTCCGTTTTCGGCCGATTTTTCCGTTAACGCTAGTACATGGCCTATTTCTACCCCATCGTCCCCCTCCCGGCGCCTGGTTCGCCCCAAGGACGGAAGCCTCGCGTGCTAGAAACGCATGGGGCGTCTTGGGCACCCCGCTAGCTATCCGCGACTGTGGCCAAACCCGTGCGGACGCGCCGGCCTCCTCAGTTTTGGGCCGATTTTTCCGTTAACGCTAGTACACGGCCTATTTCTACCACATCGTCCCCCTCCCGGCACCCGGTTCGCCCCAAGGACGGAAGCCTCGCGCGCTGGAAACGCATGGGGCGTCTTGGGCACCCCGCTAGCTATCCGCGACTGTGGCCAAACCCGCGCGGACGCGCCGGCCTCCTCCGTTTTCGGCCGATTTTTCCGTTAACACTAGTACACGGCCTATTTCTACCCCATCGTCCCCCTCCCGGCGCCCGGTTCGCCCCAAGGACGGAAGCCTCGCGCGCTGGAAACGCATGGGGCGTCTTGGGCACCCCGCTAGCTATCCGCGACTATGGCCAAACCCGCGCGGACGCGCCGGCCTCCTCCGTTTTCGGCCGATTTTTCGGTTAACGCTAGTACACAGCCTATTTCTACCCCATCGTCCCCCTCCCGGCGCCCGGTTCGCCCCAATGACCGAAGCCTCGCACGCTGGAAACGCATGGGGCGTCTTGGGCACCCCGCTAGCTATCCGCGACTGTAGCCAAACCCGCGCGGACGCGCCGACCTCCTCCGTTTTCGGCTGATTTTTCCGTTAACGCTAGTACACGGCCTATTTCTACCCCATCGTCCCCCTCCCGGCGCCCGGTTCGCCCCAAGGACGGAAGCCTCGCGCGCTGGAAACGCATGGGGCGTCTTGGGCACCCCGCTAGCTATCCGCGACTGTGGCCAAACCCGCGCGGACGCGCCGGCCTCCTCCGTTTTCGGCCGATTTTTCTATTAACGCTAGTACACGGCCTATTTCTACCCCATCGTCCCCCTCCCGACGCCCGGTTCGCCCGAAGGACGGAAGCCTCGCGCGCTGGAAATGCATGGGACGTCTTGGGCACCCCGCTAGCTATCCGCGACTGTGGCCAAACCCGCGCGGACGCGCCGGCCTCCTCCGTTTTGGGCCGATTTTTCCGTTAACGCTAGTACACGGCCTATTTCTACCCCATCGTCCCCCTCCCGGCGCCCGGTTCGCCCCAAGGACGGAAGCCTCGCGCGCTGGAAACGCATGGGGCGTCTTGGGCACCCCGCTAGCTATCCGCGACTGTGGCCAAACCCGTGCGGACTGTTGACGCTGGTTATCTATCAAAATTAGAAGATAAATAAATATGAAAAGGGCATGAATTCAATCACCAACAAAAGTTTAGGGTTTTAATTGACAATATTCCACGAGTTTTGGTGAATTGTGATTCTGCAGGGACTAAACCAGGAAACCAGCGCTGATTGCTTCCCCTAGAAGGAAACCGACGCGAGATAACGCAACCGGCACGTCAGGAATATTCTAGAACGTTCTAGAGGACACCAAAGGACACCACGAGGCGGGAAACCTCTAGAGGCCGCCAGGTGGGACCGACCGGTCCCACCCTATCACCGATCGGTCCCCCCTAGGGCCCGCTGGGTTCCGTCTTCTACAAGCTTCCTCCACCGAACCCTAGGATGCATCTCCACCGTCCCTGAAGTTGGTTTGATCGAACGGCTGCGGTTGATCCCTCAGGGCTATATAAGCAGCCCCATACCCCCCTCTCCAGGCATCTCCTCTTCATTATTCATCTCCACATCAGAAATTAGGGTTCCAATGTAGAAGTAGAGGTCCCTCTAGATGAATCTCTTCTAGTTCATCTAGAATTAGATCTAGTTCATCTAGTAATCAAGAGCCGGCTATCAAGTAGAAGACTAGATACCCCTGTAGTAGGATTAGAACCTAGTCTTATACTAGAACTAGAAGAGAGAGAGAGAGGAAGAGATCAAGAGGAAGCTCTGGCCTGTCGGATCAACTTCTTCATCTTGTACCTGTGGATTCAAGTTCTTCATCGACTTGCTTCAATGATTGTTTCGGTAATCGACATCTATATTTAAGTTTGAGTTATTGTTCTCATTATTCTTAAGGTTTATGACTCTCTTTTGAGTACTCTAATTCTAAGTTGCTCTAGAGTTAGAGTAGTTGGATAGTGTAAGCGTGGTGCTTAGACTTGATAGCTCATCATATTTACCTCCTATAACGCCGGTAGTAGTGGTAGTTCGCAAGGGTGACTCTTATAGCCTTGTTGATTCTTCTATAGTCCACTCATCCGTGTGTAGGCTCGGTAGGATTATACATTTGCATAAAAGAATCATACTCTATTGTGACCTTTTATGGCAACTTCCCCATTAAGAATAATAAACATATCACTCTTAAGTTGGGTTTAGATAACCTTAGTGATCCCCTCTATACTTTTAGCTTCTCCATCCTTGTTAGTTACTCAGGGGTTAAACACTTGAGACTCACTGCTATCCGTTCCTTTGGGTTCGATATTAAAACTGGGTTACATCCGGTGAAGTGCTACATCGGTAGATCTTATCTGTGCGCTTGCGGATAAAGTAGAGTGTGCGTTAATTTATACAAACAAGCATTTCTGGCGCCATTGCCGGGGAACGGTAGATCATCTTACGTCTTAAGTTTAACCTTGTAATCATACTTTTATCTTTTCCTTTTTGTCCCAGTCTTTTCATTATTTTTGTTTTCATTCTTATGAATGCTGTTTTTGAATTCCACTCTTATCTATCACTACCCCGTGAGCAAGCTATAACCAGTAGAATCCTTATACCTCATCATAATACTTGGTTATGAGCTATGCCTACCTTTCTGCTCCACTGCCCTTGTAATGAGCATAGAAATATAATTATGAAAATATTCCTTCGGGTATTCTTGTCACTAACCTCTCCAGGTCTGGAGCAGAAAAGAACGAAGGAACAACAAACACAAGGTATGTCCCATCAATCATCATGCAACATTGAATTACATTTATCCTATCTTGATTTGTGCAAAATCCAAGCTTGGGGAATAGGCTTTCTAAGAAAATTTCTTGCCATGTTGCTATGTTGGTTGTCCCTACCTTTAGGATATGCTCATATACTAATCATACTCTTTCATCACCATCTGAATAAATCTCTACATTGCTTTCATGTTATCTTTATTTTCTATAGTATACTCTTTGGTTTTGAAGTTTTATCATACACCTTTTAAATTAGGCATGGAGCTTAGTTTAACTGTTTTCATGAATTAAAGTAAGACATGGTGTCTGGTTTGATTCTTGAGCTAAAAGGTGTGCTGATTTTACCTCTAAAGGCTTTTAAATTAAGTATGGTGCTTAGGTTAAAATGCCTTCCTAGATCAAATTAGACGTGGTGTCTAGGTTGATTTCTGAACTGATAATATGCTATAGTAGATATTGGATATTTTTGTTGGACTAACCCCTGCAGAAAAACATTCATTATTAATTGGGAAAGTCCGGAGATGAACTCACACTGGAGATGATGCAAGGCATAAAATGAACTTCAACAACTCTTGCACAATGAAGACTCTGCTCATTCATCATGGATGAAAGAACTGTGAGTATCAAAGTTTATTTATTTTGTCTTCTACTGCAAGTTATCTTTTGCCTTGAATCATGTTAAAGTGCAGCTAACACATAAAATACTAGTCTATGCTAAAATAATCCTAAAAACATCTTTTGATTAGCATAGATGCAAAATACATAAGTTATGGACAACAACCCATGCTTTAAATTCTTGCAATCCTTCGGCTATATATCCACTAACGTTATGCAGAAGAGATATTTTGTTAATCCATGGTTTGGTCTGAACACTGAAGATCCAAAACCCAAACCACAGACACACAAACTCACTCTCAGATCACAAATGGTGCTAGCCTAGCTTTGAGTCTTGCTTAGGCGCTGATGACAAACAGGATGCAACTTACCTCGTATGAGACAACCTATGCCTACAATCATCATTGTCCAAGACATCAAGACAAGAAGTGGGAAGTTATCCTCATCAAGAGCTAGCTTGAGAGACAAGATGGTACGACTACAAAAATAGCAAGATCTACAAGTCAAACACCCGAACAAGTTGTTGGGAGTCCATCTACACCACAAGCCAGCCTAGGAGAGACAATTCTGTTGTCTAGATGTGTTTCACAATCAAAGGGAGAAAGGAGAAAGCCACTTCCAGACATATTGATCTCCTACTCACCACTTTGATCAATACAAACCACTAGATGCTATCCCAGTCGAGAAGAAGAATATGATCCATCACTCATTCTTGGAAGATCGTTCTTGAACACCATCAATGTTATCATCTGTGCCGGACCTGGAGAAGTCAACTCTTGGATCTTTTGCTGATTCTTCAACAACTACATCACTTATGAGCAGCCAAAGAGAACCAAGAGAAGACGTCGAAGGGAGAACCAACTGCCAAGAATTGAGGAGGGCATCATGAAGGATGAAGCCACTGCACCACAAGAGTTAGAAGATGAAGAGATTACCTAAGCTAGCAAATCAAGAAGAACAGCCGATATGATCTCCATCATCTAGACACTATTGAGAGGACAAGTCTCAGTTGTGACATTACAAGACAAAAGACTATCATAGAGGCACTCGAATAGCAGCTCTAATTTCAAGTCTCTTGTCAACCCAATAATTAAAGGGAAAAACAAGAAAGGTTGACAAGAGAAGAATGTGGAACTGTCCCTACATCCTCATAGTACAGAATTAATACAAGAGAAGAGAGAGGATCCTAGGCAGCATACTCGAGGAACAATGCGCCTTCACTGATAAGTCAACATAAGAGAAGGAAGATCGATACCTCTAAAGATGATTCCACCGCGATCTTCGTCCTCTCAAGCACACTGTGAGACAAACAAGAAAAGACAAGCCATTCATAATCAGCTAGACAAGAGAAGCTTTCACAAGGAGGTTCGATACATCACTCTTCAATGACAAAGTAACATTTCAAGGTACGTGACCATCACTTTAAAAGTTTGTTCTTGATTCTAGTATGAACATAAATAAAGAACTAAACCTGTTTAAGTTGCATCTCACTTGATCCAACCTAATCAACTCAACATGTTTAGTCCTTTAGCTTTACTCTCTTGAATCTCACTGTCTTAACTAAATGAGCTAAAATGTTGTCCATCTAACCTTTGGAAGATCTCAATTATGAAAAGATCGACACTTTATGCATAGATTATCCTTCCTTGGGTTATGTAAATTTGATCTGTTAAATATTTTAAGATGCTACTTTCATGCTCATCCTCTGATCCTATCACTCATATTAAGATTGAATAGAACACATAAACAAAAAGTTTATCTTGTGCAATGTGCCTAAGGAGGAATAAACAAAACTTTTGGTTCTGTTGGTGTTTTTCCACCAACAGAGCCTATGCACTTGATCTCTACCTTGTCTTTATGAGCAGGACACACTCTTGAGCAAAACATGGAGAACTCACTCCCAAATTCTACAGAGTGAAGGTCCTAGATCTACAAGAACATGCACACTGAGCAAGATACTGCTAGCGTCCACAATTAACGCTTCACTTCAAACTGTTGGACGAACAAATGACATGAGTGACACGATATCAAGAGGCATAAACAAGAAGGAATGATGGAAGACATTGTAGTCAGAATTAGAAGTCATTAAGTCCCCACAGACTTCTTGATCCTCGACATGGGAGAAGACGATGATGTCCACCTCATCCTAGGAAGATCATTCCTCTACACTACAAGTACAATCATCTACAAGAGGAAATTCATTTTCACCTTCGTGGAGAAAAGGCACGATGCAACTTCATCAACTACATACCCAATGAAGCACCCAAGAAGAACAGAAGTAAAAGACGCCGCTCTCAACGCCAAAGAAGACAAACTATCAAGAATAGAGAGGCCAATCATGATGAAGAAGCTATCGCCACTGTCCCAGAAAAGAAAGGAGAGAAACCTCAAGATAGTGAACCACAGGAAGTGAAGACTCAGACCAAGAAAGTATGGAAGAAAAAGTCTGTACCTCAGAGGTACAATCAATAACAACTTTCCAAACGTCTAACATACCTTGGGAGG
This sequence comes from Coix lacryma-jobi var. lacryma-jobi, assembly GCA_009763385.1. Classification (NCBI taxonomy): domain Eukaryota; kingdom Viridiplantae; phylum Streptophyta; class Magnoliopsida; order Poales; family Poaceae; genus Coix; species Coix lacryma-jobi. The sequence continues at coordinate 154,755 of VDCT01000077.1, read as the reverse complement.
TCTGAACCAAGGGAAGGTCCGGTTCGTCGGACCTAAATATCCGAACCTTTGCCAAAAGGTAAAAATCGGTAGTTGTCTTTATATTTACTTTGCTGCATATTTCTCATATTTAATTCTTAGTCATTTATTACATCATCATATTTAACCATTGCATCATCATATTTTCACAAACATTTTAATTTCTGCATTGCATTAGTAAAGAAAATAAAAATATTGCATTTGTTACACTACAAACCATAAAGCCCCATGTGAATAATCCTATGGTGTGTAAAAACCCACAGGAATGTTCATCGTGGTGGCATAAAAATAATAAAAATAAATATGCATGCATCCTGTTGCATTTTCTCTTGCATCATAAAAAAACATAAAAATATTGAGAAAGAGATCTTATTGAAATTCTGGACACCTAAGGCTTATGTGGCCAACCACTAACGCTTAATTTGTTCCACAAGTTTTGTTGTCTATTTGAGTTTCACAGGATTTGAAAGGCCAAGAAAAGCTGACGAGCAAGTGGATGTTCCATCCACTATCGGAGCACTGTCTCAACAAACATCAACATCAATCAAAGCTCTAATAGAGGAAGGACATAACCACTGCCAATCTGCTACATGGCAAGATCGAACGACTACGTCAACATTCAGCTTGGGGGAAGGCAACCCCCATGTATCCATGTAAGTATCTCTATCCTCTTAAGTTTTTCACTCTATAAACAAATTCAAATTAAAAAAATATGTGAGCACGTGAAGGCTCACCCCTAAAAAGAAAAGAACAAAAATATGTGGGCATATGAAGGCTCACCATTAATTAGAAAAAAAGAGACAAAAATATATGGGCACATGAAGGCTCAACGCTATTAAGGGAACCAGCTTGGGGGAGACACACCCCCGTTATCTTCACGATTCAGGTATGTCTTTATTATTACTACTACTATTATTAGCTTTTTTCTTAAAGTGTGTTAGATTAAATAAAATAGTATGTCTAGTTTGTTTTAAGAAGTTGATGACCAAAGAAAAAACCTCTCTCTCTAATCTTTTGCATGGAATTGATGAGTAGTTGCTCTATCTTATTTCTTTCAAGTACCTAGCCTTCAAAGCAAGAGTTCTTCTCATTAATAATGATGCCTTAAAATAAAATTAAATACATGGATGGCAAATACTTAATCTAAGGTCTAGATAATTGAGATATGACATGTGATGATCTGAGCTGCTATTATCTTGTTCTAAATAACACTAAAATTCCGGAGATTTCTAAATATAAACATGATTAATAATTGCATTGAGTCAGATTAAGCTTTGTGACCCTGTGGGAAGTTATCATACCATTGAATTGAGATCACTTACACATTTCATCCATCTTTCGCATAAATGCTCATAATTATCTGTTGCTACCCTCTCAGAAGTTTGTTGGAAGCATGTGGCTATTAAAAAAGAAAAAAAAGAGAGAAAAAAAGAGAGAAAAGAAAAAAAAAGAGAGATCTGAGGAAATAAAAAGGGACAAGTGTCCGAAACCTCAAAAAGATAGATCCCGAGGAAATAAAAAGGGACAAGTGTCTGGAACCTCGAAAAGAAAAAAAAAAGAAAAAAAATGTCAGAAAAAAATGGGCACGTGCCCGACAGTAGAATTAGCCTGATAGCCATATGTCTCTGATGAACAGAAGAGAGTGAATATATTCAAAAGAGCATCCGACTCCATTTTTCCATACACATGCACTTCTTGATTCAATGGTTGGTTGACTTTCTCTTTGGATCCATTGTTTAATTTGACAACACATGTATTAAAGCTTTTGAAAATCAATTAAAACTCCGGGATAAAAGTGAAGTAAAAGAACTAGAGACATAGTGCCCCATGAAGTAAAAGTGAAGTAAAACAACACATCGTTGAATCTTTCAACTACTCAAGATCTAAGGTAAAAGTAATAAGCCCCATGAAGAATAACATAATATATTTTGGAGAATTTTTGTTTAACGACAGGTATACTTGATGGAAGTGAAGATATAGTAGCAACTCCTGATCCATTGATAAGTTTTGGTTTTGCTAAGGGACTAGCAAAGGGTAAGCTTGGGGGAACTTGTTGACGCTGGTTATCTATCAAAATTAGAGGATAAATAAATATGAAAAGGGCATGAATTCAATCACCAACAAAGGTTTAGGGTTTTAATTGACAATATTCCACGAGTTTTGGTGAATTGTGATTCTGCAGGGACTAAACCAGGAAACCAGCGCTGATTGCTTCCCCTAGAAGGAAACCGACGCGAGATAACGCAACCGGCACGTCAGGAATATTCTAGAACGTTCTAGAGGACACCAAAGGACACCACGAGGCGGGAAACCTCGAGAGGCCGCCAGGTGGGATCGACCAGTCCCACCCTATGACCGACCGGTCCCCCTAGGGCCCGCTGGGTTCCGTCTTCTGCAAGCTTCCTCCACCGAACCCTAGGATGCATCTCCACCGTCCCTGAAGTCGATTTGATCGAACGGCTGCGGTTGATCCCTCAGGGCTATATAAGCAGCCCCAGACCCCCCTCTCCAGGCATCTCCTCTTCATTATTCATCTCCACATCAGAAATTAGGGTTCCAATGTAGAAGTAGAGGTCCCTCTAGATGAATCTCTTCTAGTTCATCTAGTTCATCTAGTTGTAATCAAGAGCTGTTGACGCAAAACGTGTCGTTCCGCGTCAGGCACACAGCAAGCCGAACGAAGGCTGGCTTAACTCTTGTACCCGGAGTGTTCCGATTCCGGAAGCGTGCCAGTTGGTTTGACCTGAAAACCAACAAAGGATAAAAAGTGTGAGAATACCTTGGAACGTGCTGGGTGTGACCAGACAGTTCCATATGTACGGCTTTGAAGCCAATCACGACGGCACACAGCTATGAAGAGCTGTTTGTCGAAACAGGTTTATGATGTCATTCGGCAAGTATGAAGATAAAACATAAACATGTTGGATGCCGAACACATGAGTAGCAACAAAATAAAAAAGGGAACTCGTAAATATAAACCTATCCAGATAACATATGCATAGGCCAATCCAGCTGATCTGCCGCACGTCCAGCCTTCATAAACCCGTCAGGTATAAATTCAAGCAAAGCTAATCCACCGCATGATACCACTTGCTATAAACCTACACCACTCCCTATAATTAGATTAATCCAACGCATGATACGATCTAATTATAAGGAGCTAAAAGCATATGTATATCTGAACAGATCTATATTTACTCGTTACTCGTGTAAGCAAAACCAGAATCGGCAAAACGGCCGAACTGGGGTCCATGAAGAAGAAACATACAAGCAAAGCATGACTAGACTAATCTAAAACCTGCGCCTGCCGCACGACACCCGGTCCTATCAAAGCCTAAACATGATCGGCATGCATGAATCCGCAACATGTGACAATCTAGATCCAAGGTCAATCCGGCCGTCACGATCTTATGATTGGCAAGGCACAAACAAGCTTATGCGACAAGGCCGAATGAGAATCGATCTAGATTGGGCAAAAAGTGTTGTACGAATTAAATAAATAAAACATGCAACACATGATAACTTAAATGAATCTATTAGATCTGCCAAATCTAACAGAGCCGATAACTATTTTTACTCATGACTCAATCCGCCGCACGATACGAGGCATAAGCAAAAACTTCCCGTCATAAGCTTAAATCCGCCGCACGATACTAAGCTTAACGTACGAGACTACTTGCACCATATCTAAATCCGCCGCACGATACTAGACATGATAACAAGGTTGCCGGTACTTACGGAGGTCGACGGATCGATGATTCCTCTCGAAGAACTCGACGACACGACTAAGGACTCGAAATAGGTGGCGCTGGGGCCGGTTTGTATTGATGTGGTTGTGAACAGTTTTACAATGGTCGAGGGTTTATATTTATACCCTGGACGAGACACGAGTCCTAAATGAATACGATTTTACAAAGAGATATGGAGAAATATAAATTCTATATTATTCGGTGCCTTCCATCGCCACGTATCTTTTCGTGCAAGCCAGCTTCAGTCGTCACACGTATTACCCGAATGAAATCATGGTTTCGTGGAATAGCCGACCGCACAGGCACACACCAGAACCCTCAAAAGCCAACCAGCCGCCGATCATTTGCCGAATCCTTCTCCTTCTGCAGGCTGGGCTCATCTGTCATACTTGTGCAAAAATCTGGTGTTAACACATGCCCCCTAATTTTGGGATAAATGTTTTATTCCAAAATTCCTTTCGTCTTTTTCGCACCACTGTAGAGCCTCTGGAAGCATCGGTCTTCACACGCCATAATCATTACGACTGCCGATCCATCTCCCAATGCACTTGGGATCCTTTAAAACACTCTCCCTGTTTCATCTCGGCTTACACTTACCGAATTCCCTTGCTTTAGTTCTTCAGCCGGAAAGCCCTCTCTTCTCCTACCTTGAATCGGAAGATGTCTTCCCAAGCGAGCCGCCATAGCTTCGAGCCCGGTGCCTCCAGCACCTCTAAGAAAAGGTTGGCTTTATCTCTCTCTTTCATTTCAAAATGAGAATAGCTAGCATCACCTTGTTGTTCTTGTTCAGGAGAGCTGATGACGATCTCCTTGAGACTTTGACCCAGAGGATCGCAGATCTCCAACTCAATCTAGATAGGAAAAATCGGGAGATCAATTGAATCTCACGAGAGCGTGCAAGCGCTCAGGAGCAATCTGCCAGTAAGCATTCTTTCCATGTATCCAATCTTCCCTATTCTTTTCTCCTATTATGCTAATCCCGTTCCTTTCCAGCTTTGGAGGCCAAGCTCCAATCCCTCGAGGCCGCCATTGCCGATCTGGCTTTTACAGCCAACGTTTCAGGCACAACAGCCCTGAGGCGGGTGGAGGAGGTCAATCGAGCTCTTCCCGACATCTCCAGGGCCAGTGTCGGCTATGGCGCAGCGCTCGCCTTCAATACCGTCCGAATCCACTCCGGCGCCGATTACCGAAATTTCGACACCTGTGAGCGAGGGTTAGATGCCAAAGTGGCATATCTTGTTGATGACATGAAAGAGGCTGGCGTAGATCTAGCAGACTCTTTTGACTATGATTTCCCACTTAGGAATAGGATAAACTGGGTAAACTGACTTTTCATTGTAATTTGCTCCTTTTTCTGTGAATAAAAGTCCTCTTTTTCGTCCCCTGAAATCAAACTGTGATTGATTCTTCGAGATCAATGTTTGTTCCATTCCGCGTATTGGCCTTGGATCTATCGTAGCGGCAATGCACACCATATCGGCTAATTGTCGACGATCATATCTAATCATTTGTGCTCCGTGAAGGCTGATGCAATGATTATTTTAGGCTTGGTGCCGTCTCCATTCCTCCCAGCTTCTGGTTCATCAATGGTATCAGGATAATACCTCTCTTAATTCTCCCAATTCCAACGCCAATTGGTTATTGATCCTCTCATAATCAGCTGGAAACTGAATACTTCACTTAAAGTTTACCCTTCAGCCGAATCCTAATTAGTCGTTTAAACTTCAGGTTTTCAGGCTTCTTAGATTATTAGAAATTCGGCCCGGTCCAACAACAGCCCATAGGTCTCAACACCCTGCTTTGGCACTTTGCCTTCCAACGCACAGATCATAACTCTATAAATATGGCCTTGGCAAGTCATTATCCTCAGCCTCAAGCCTGCCCTGCAGAATTTTACTCCAGTGTTCTTGGCCTGAATCAAAGAGAGAAACATCCCCTATCCAAAATACCACTAATGCCCAACGGCAGTGATCTTAGCAGATATTCTTTCAGATGTGAAGCAGAGGACCGCAGAGTATCGATTCATCGATGTCACAGGTAAAAAATCATCCCCCTGCCCCCTCGCAGTGACTCTTCTCATTCATCTCATTTTTGATCCACCGTTCCTCTTTTTCCAGGGTAAGGCTTAGATCCAACCAAGCTCACGTCTCTTCTTTAGAAGGCTCGCCTAGGAGGTATGATACCGAAGAGATCAAACAGTCACATCAGCAGGAACGGACTCATCATGTTATCACAGGTTAATGAAAACCCTTGTAAACTCTCCCCTTCTGATTAAGCCCGCACTTGCTTGACACATCCTCCCTTCCTGTCAACCACCTTCGCAGAGATTGATTGCTTAAAGGCAACAACAACACCGACCGAACGAACATCCATAAGAACACAACTAAAGCTGGCCCTGATTCCGCCGACAGTTCAACAGATCAAGCCTTCATCGAAGGGACATGTCTCAACGCTCCAGATGGCCATACGGATCAGGCCGTTATCCAAGGTGATCAGGTCATCATCGAAGGTGCACGTCATCGCGAATGGCCGCAAGCCTTCCCCCAAGGTGTGCATGTCGGGTCCTTTCTCCTCAAAGTGGTGGAGATGAGCTCTTGATACAAGGAAGATCACCCCTCTTCTTGACAGTCGAATCTGCAAATGTATTTCCGGACAAACTTGAAGTCCCCATAGCCTCCGATGGCTATGCCATCATCCTTTGCTTAGGACAGATTCTGTAACTAAATAGAACTTGTTCCTTTTCTAAGTTATATCCATTCATACTTCCCAATCCATTAGCGATTTCTTCTTGATCGTAAAAGATTCCTTTGGAAGAACTCTTGCCGAACGCATGACGTCACTTTAGCCGATTAAATCTCATCTCCGATATGTCATGTCATCCGGCACTGCACTTACTGCACTTCACCTTTCTCTTCTCCCGAAAAATCTGCCAGCTTGTAAAAACGCCAGATTTACCAAGGTCACAAACATCTGAACTAAAGACGATAAAAATATCGGCCATAACTCAAATCTTTGGAACATTTTTTCTGCTAAAGGCGATGTACCCACATCGGCTATACAAAACATCTTTCGATTTACATAGCCTTGTGCGTTCGGCTTTTAACAAGCAGTGCCGAAGCTTCAACAAACAGATAACTCGAATGAGCCAAAGTTTTGTTAAAGCCGAACCCTTCTTTTTGGGTTTACATATTTTCGGCTAAAGCAAAACCACTAATGATTCTTCTTTACAAGGTCCAAAAATAAGGGCCGATCCTATTAAAAGGTCTATCGGCCGTCACGTACAACTTAAAATAATTACCAAGTTGTAGAAGCACCTTCATTGTACGTCACCTTGTACGAATTTTTCACAATCTTCCTTTTAATTCTAGCAATGGAGAATTAAACATGATCTCGAGACCCAAACTTGAGCATGCTGATCCAACTTCGGCTCCATCACCAATACTTTATTCCTTGTCAGCCGATATGAAAATTCTGTTCTCAGTATTCCCATTACCATCAACTGGAGTTCAAAAATTACTCTGGGAGCCGATTATTTGAATCGGCTGTTGATCCTCATCGAGAACATTAATAGGACCTACTTCCCAAGCTCTTCCAGAGAAACACTCAACGCCATCATACTCCCAATAGATGGATTCTGCATTAGCAACACTTACTGAATCATCGGCATGGACAATCTCGACGTCATCTCCAACCCATTGGACAAGGAACCGATGCATAGTCGACGCCACACAGCAATTGGCATGTATCCAGTCCCTTCCTAGCAGTAAGCTGTATGCCCCCTTGCCATCGATGACAAAGAAGGTGGTGATCAAGGTTTTGGAACCAATCATCAACTCGACATGGACTGCTCCTCGTGTGTCAGAAGAATTGCCAGCAAAATCTCTCAAGATCATGTCAGTTTTCAACAAGTCTTCACTTGTCAACCCGAGCTTCCGAAAAGTAGTATATGGCATGATATTGATAGCAGCTCCTCCATCGATGAACATCTTGGTTAATGGCTTGCCATTGACATACCCTCTCATGTATAACGGCTTCAAGTGTCGATGGTTAATTGGTTTGTCAAAGACTGCCTTCTCAGCCAAAACGAGATGAGCCAACAACTCCTGAAACTCACTATCATCAAAATCTGAATATGTTCTCTCTGGAACCTCTTGATCTTTGGGAGCTGCAAACTCTGATGGGAGAGAAAACGCCATGCACATATCAGCCGAACAATCACTTTTACTCGGCTTCTCTTTTGGACGCCAAACTCGTTTCGTCCTTATGCTTGCTTGCTCCAACTCTCTATTCCTCAGGCGCTGCACTCTCCTCTTCTGGCTCTTCCTTAAGCCTGGTGGGCACCACTGCCCTTTTTGCCAGATGTACTCACGGTAATCGCTCTCTTTAGTACGAGCCCACCTCGGATCGGCAAACCTCTCCTGCCGATTTTCACAATAGTTTATTTTTATGCGCCGATCGTCTTCAGGGACCCGGGGCCCAAGCCTTTCATGGACAGATCGGCGGTTGACTTGAGATTGCCTGTACTCTGAATATTGATCACTGCATTCGGGGCAGTTGTTCTTGACAGGCAACTTCAAGCCTTCATTCCAGCAATACTGAAAGAACGAGCATTCCCAATGAGACTGTTCTTGTTTCTCCACATCTTCTCGTTATTTTCGGCACACCTCCTCCTCGTATCTTCTATGCTCTTCCAGGAACCTTTGTTCTTCACAAAACCTCTGTTTCTGATATCTTTCCTGTTCCCGACGCCACTTATTTAGCAAGATACGTGTTGTGACTCTGGGCCTGGAGGTTTCACCTGCTTCAGTTCGGCTAGACTAGAACCGAACCCTCTGTTGGAACTCTTTATTCGTAATCTGCCGATCGGGGTCAACAGTACCAGCTTCCTTTGCTCTGGTGGAAGTTAAAACCTTTACCTTGCCCTTACCCCTGGATTCGGCCATATTTACCATATTAATAGAGAAGGACACCGTGTTCTGTCCAAAAGGACTACCATCTATCTTCATCTTCCCATCAAATCTCAGGTGTCCATCTTGGATAGCTTTCTGAATCCGCATTCTAAACACTCGGCAATCGTTTATTGAATGGGATCTTGCATTATGAAAGCCACAGTACTTGTTGTCCTTGACGCCTTCAGGGAGCAACATAGGATGGCCCTCCGGCAACTTGATGCGTCCCTCCTTCAGCAGGTACTCGAATAACTTATCAGATTTAGAAACATCGAAATCATGAGTACCTTTCTGTTGCCTTAGCCATCTCTGGCTGACTTGAGTTGGATCCTTGGCCCAGGTTATCTCGGCTGCCGCTACTTCATCATCATCATTATAGTCATCGGCATCTTCCAAGAAGGCCTGATACATTTCAGCAGCCACATCGCCCTTCTGAAATTGATTGCTCCTCTTGAATCCCTGAGCTTGATTACTCATTACGGCCAACCTCTGTGACAGTTGTCCAAGATCCTCAAAATCCATGCCGAACAATTTCTCCTTGATGCTCGGCAACATGCCAGCTATGGCTATTCCTGGCAGCTGATCATCAGGTAAGTTCAAGGAATAGCAGAGATTTTTAGTCTCCCTGAACCGGCGCAAATATTCTTGCGGAGTCTCACTAGGTTTCATCCTTAAGCTCGTGAGATCGACCAACTTCTTCTCACTGGTTCCCGTGAAGAAATATGAATGGAACTTCTGCTCTAACTTTGCCCATGTATTGATGGAATTCGCTGGCAGAGAGGCAAACCAAGAGAAGGCTGGTCCTATCAATGACAATGGGAAGTAGCGAATCCTCCAGGCTTCATCTGCCGATGCTTCACCAAGTTGCATCAGGTAACGACTGATGTGCTCTCTGGTACTGGTATCATCCTGGACTGAGAACTTGGTAAGGTCAGTGGGAGGCTTGACTCTCGGAGGAAGAGCTACCCGATTGTACCACTCTGGGTAAGGAGACTTGTATGTGTATGTCTGATTCTTTGGTTTCAGGCCGAACTGATTTTGCATCATATCAGCCATCTTATGCATGATAAGGTCAACATTGGAACCAGGAGCTGTTCGAGCTTGCCCCCCAGTATGTAATCCTGCTGATCCTCTGTAGCCCGGGTTCGGAAGAGCATTAATTGAATTATAGTCTATAAATTCCCGATACCCATTTCCAAACTCGTCTCTCTGTATCCTGTTTGCCACAGGAGACACTCTGGTGGCAGACTGCGGGACTTTCCCCGTTGTACCAAAAGTGAGCTGGCCGTATGTCTGGGGAGGTTGCTGTGCTCGGGTAGGATCGTTGCTTCTGCACTTGGGTCTGCCCCACTGTTCTCAGCAACTCTTCGCCTTTGAGGTACTTGAAACAACACTGGCCATCGTACTGAACCATCTGCCCCTTCAAGGTACTTGTCTGCATTTGACCGAAGATGTCAATCATGATAGCTCAAAAGGTGTTCAAGAAAGCTGACTGATGGTTGGTCACGACTCCTGATACAACTTTATGTATTACTTCAGTCATCTTCCGAATGTCTTCCTCTATGTCAGGATCATCACGCTGGTGATGAGGGACAATCCTCGTGAGCGTCTGCTTCGGGTAAACCTTGCCGCTTTTATTCTTGGAGAAAGAATCCAAGCATTTGCGTTGGTACTCATCACAAGCTCGCCGTACCAGATCTCTTGATTCTGGCGGTAAATCGTCCATGGTCACGTCGAAAACCAGATCTTCGTTTGATACAGTCATCTTGAACATGAAGGGGTCCCACCGGGCATGCCAAAAAGTGTGTTGACGCAAAACGTGTCATTCCGCGTCAGGCACACAGCAAGCCGAACGAAGGCTGGCTTAACTCTTGTACCCGGAGTGTTCCGATTCCGGAAGCGTGCCAGTCGGTTTGACCTGAAAACCAACAAAGGATAAAAAGTGTGAGAATACCTTGGAACGTGCTGGGTGTGACCAGACAGTTCCATATGTACGGCTTTGAAGCCAATCACGACGGCACACAGCTATGAAGAGTTGTTTGTCGAAACAGGTTTATGATGTCATTCGGCAAGTATGAAGATAAAACATAAACATGTTGGATGCCGAACACATGAGTAGCAACAAAATACAAAAAGGCAACTCGTAAATATAAACCTGTCCAGATAACATATGCATAGGCCAATCCAGCTGATCTGCCGCACATCCAGCCTTCATAAACCCGTCAGGTATAAATTCAAGCAAAGCTAATCCACCACATGATACCACTTGCTATAAACCTACACCACTCCCTATAATTAGATTAATCCACCGCATGATACGATCTAATTATAAGGAGCTAAAAGCATATGTATATCTGAACAGATCTATATTTACTCGTTACTCGTGTAAGCAAAACCAGAATCGGCAAAACGGTCGAACTGGGGTCCATGAAGAAGAAACATACAAGCAAAGCATGACTAGACTAATCTAAAACCTGCGCCTACCACACGACACCCGGTCCTATCAAAGCCTAAACATGATCGGCATGCATGAATCCACAACATGTGACAATCTAGATCGAAGGTCAATCCGGCCATCACGATCTTATGATTGGCAAGGCATAAACAAGCTTATGCGACAAGGCCGAATGAGAATCGATCTAGATTGGGCAAAAAGTGTTGTACGAATTAAATAAATAAAACATGCAACACATGATAACTTAAAGAATCTATTAGATCTGCCAAATCTAACAGAGCCGATAACTATTTTTACTCATGACTCAATCCGCCGCACGATACGAGGCATAAGCAAAAACTTCTCGTCATAAGCTTAAATCCACCGCACGATACTAAGCTTAACGTACGAGACTACTTGCACCATATCTAAATCCGCCGCACGATACTAGACAAGATAACAAGGTTGCCGGTACTTACGGAGGTCGACGGATCGATGATTCCTCTCGAAGAACTCGACGACACGACTAAGGACTCGAAATAGGTGGCGCTGAGGCCGGTTTGTATTGATGTGGTTGTGAACAGTTTTACAATGGTCGAGGGTTATATTTATACCCTGGACGAGACACGAGTCCTAAACGAATACGATTTTACAAAGAGATACGGAGAAATATAAATTCTATATTATTCGGTGCCTTCCATCGCCACGTATCTTTTCGTGCAAGCCAGCTTCAGTCGTCACACGTATTACCCGAATGAAATCATGGTTTCGTGGAATAGCCGACCGCACAGGCACACACTAGAACCCTCAAAAGCCAACCAGCCGCCAATCATTTGCTGAATCCTTCTCCTTCTGCAGGCTGGGCTCATCTGTCATACTTGTGCAAAAATCTGGTGTTAACAAGAGCCAACTATCAAGTAGAAGACTAGATACCCCTCTAGTAGGATTAGAACCTAGTCTTATACTAGAACTAGAAGAGAGAGAGAGAGGAAGAGATCAAGAGGAAGCTCCGGCCTGTCGGATCAACTTCTTCATCTTGTACCTGTGGATTCAAGTTCTTCATCGACTTGCTTCAACGATTGTTTCGGTAATCGACATCTATATTTAAGTTTGAGTTATTGTTCTCATTATTCTTAAGGTTTATGACTCTCTTTTGAGTACTCTAATTCTAAGTTGCTCTAGAGTTAGAGTAGTTGGATAGTGTAAGCATGGTGCTTAGACTTGATAGCTCATCATATTTACCTCCTATAATGCCAGTAGTAGTGGTAGATCGCAAGGGTGACTCTTATAGCCTTGTTGATTCTTCTATAGTCCACTCATCAGTGTGTAGGCTCGGTAGGATTATACATTTGCATAAAAGAATCATACTCCGTTGTGATCTTTTATGGCAACTTCCCCATTAAGAATAATAAACATATCACTCTTAAGTTGGATTTAGATAACCTTAGTGATCCCCTCTATACTTTTAGCTTCTCCGTCCTTGTTAGTTACTCAGGGGTTAAACACTTGAGACTCACTGCTATCCGTTCCTTTGGGTTCGATATTAAAACTGGGTTACATCCGGTGAAGTGCTACATCGGTAGATCTTATCTGTGCGCTTGCGGATAATGTAGAGTGTGCGTTAATTTATACCAACACGGACGCGCCGGCCTCCTCCGTTTTCAGCCGATTTTTCCGTTAACGCTAGTACACGGCCTATTTCTACCCCATCGTCCCCCTCCCGGCGCCCGGTTCGCCCCAAGGACGGAAGCCTCGCGCGCTGGAAACGCATGGGGCATCTTGGGCACCCCGCTATCTATCCGGGACTGTGGCCAAACCCGTGCGGACGCGCCGGCCTCCTCCGTTTTCGGCCGATTTTTACGTTAACGCTAGTACACGGCCTATTTCTACCCCATCGTCCCCCTCCCGACGCCCGGTTCACCCCAAGGACGGAAGCCTCGCGCGTTGGAAACGCATGGGGCGTCTTGGGCACCCCGCTAGCTATCCGCGACTGTGGCCAAACCCACGCGGACGCGCCGGCCTCCTCTGTTTTCGGCCGATTTTTTCGTTAACGCTAGTACACGGCCTATTTCTACCCCATCGTCCCCCTCCCGGCGCCCGGTTCGCCCCAAGGACGGAAGCCTCGCGCGCTGGAAACGCATGGGGCGTCTGTTGACACTTATTAACTATCATTATTTACTGTCAACAGGACTTGAATAAATGTCAAAAAGGATTACCAACTTAGAAATAGGAGGTTTAAACTAACAAATTCCACAAGTTTTGGTGATTCTATATTTTCCAGGAATTAAATAGGAAAACCATCCATATTGCTTCCCCAAGAAGGAACCCGACGCATATTTCTTCACCGCCACGTTAGGTTATCGTGAGAGGACTCCATGAGACACCACAAGACACCACGAGAAGAGGCACCACAGGGGGATGACCTGTGGGACCGACCGGTCCCTAGGGCCCACCGATCGGTCGGCCAGGGTGGCCCCTCGGCTTCGTCCTCTGCAAGCTACCTCCACTGCCTTCTAGGATGCATCTCGACCGTACCCCGAGTCGGTTTGATCCAACGATCACGATTCCACGCCCAGGGCTATAAAACCAGACCCCTGACCCGCCTCCTCATCATCTCCTTCACAATCAGACAGATCTCCTTCAGAAGACAAGATAGAAATTAGGGTTTCTAGAGAGAAGAGTGTTGGGGATTAGAACCCTCGGCAGCGGCACCACGCGGAGCACAGGCAGGAAGGACCTTAGCGTGATCCGCGTATTCTCGATCGACCCTTTTTCTCAAGGGACCAGACCCCCTTGGACCCGTTTTCTAACCTTCGCCATGGGTCCAACCCCCGAGGCCTTGTTGCATTTCCCTGCAGATTAAGACTCGATGACAGCCGGGCAGGTGACCCTCGCTCGCCTTGTGAGGTCACTCTGCTTGAAGCGAAGGTTTCGGCGAGACGGCAGAAGGACGCGGGCCCGAGGGCAAGCGGAGTCGAGGGTCAAGTTTTCACGTCCGTTCGAAGGTGGGCAATATCAAATGACGGCGCGCAGAGGAGAGACTGATTAGGGTTTCCGCTGCGACTGTGTTTTTACTTCTTTGCCCTTCCTCCCTGCGTGGAGATGGGGAATCTTTGTTGTACCCTTTTGTAATTAGTCCTGTGCCCCTTGGTATTCCCTATAAATACCAAGGGGTGAACAGTGTAAAGGGGGGATTTTTGGGGAAGAGATTGAGCCACAGCATCATTTGTCTTAGCTTACTACCTTCGCTGTTGTTCAGATGCTTGGTCACCTTCGTCACTCCTCTGCACGAGTGCGGAGGTGGGACAAGTGTGCATCCAATAGTTTGGCGCCGTCCGTGGGGACCGTTAGTTCGAGATGGCAGGCAACAGGCGAACCAACACCACCAGGGACCTTAGCACAGCTAGAGAGACAGCAGCGGTAGTCCCACCTGCTGAGGAAATTCCGGAACCCTCGAGGGTGCAGGATGACACCCCGGGCACGGAGATCCCGGGCCCTCAAACCCGAACCGCGTCACACCCTCGCACCCCCGAGGAGGGAGAGGGGGCGGACGAGGAGGAGCTCGGTCTCGAGGCCCTCGAAAGCCTTCAGGCTGAGTTGCAGGAGAAGAAGAGGCGCTTGGATCAGCTGGAGAAGCACAACCGGCTGCGTGCGATCAGGCAGAAGGCGAATGAGGCTAGGGAGCAGCTTCGTCACATGGAAGAGTCCCTCGCCGCGGCTGAGGCCGAAGCTGAGGGCTGGAATGATGGGGAGATGCCCCCGCTGTAGGAGGGAATTGAAGAGCAAGACCGAGATAACCTTCGCCATCCACCACCCCCACCACCGCCAATCCAAGAACATTACCCAATGAGACAACAAAACTTTCGCCAACTCTACCCAGATGAAAGGGAGCCAAACCTTCGCAACCAACGCAGACCTCAACACCAAATGCCATATGACCCGAAGTCCCCCCTCTCCCAGTTACTCCAAATTCAACCTTGGCCTCCATGCTACAACCCACAAAACCTACCCTGTTATGACGGGCTCACTGACCCTTGCCAATTCATAATGAGTTATGAGGCTGCGGTCGCCGCGGCAGGCGGAGATGAATCAACAATGGCAAAATCTTTCGTCATCATCTTGCGTGACATCGCACAAACCTGGTACAGTAACCTTCGCCCTGGTTCTGTGGACTCTTGGGCAAACCTCAGAGACAGGCTCTGCACCAATTTCAAGGGCATCACGGCAGCTCCCTCCAACCCCATTGACTTGTTCAATTGCAAGCAAGAGGAGCGAGAACCACTTCAAGACTACTGGCGAAGGTTCATCCAAATCAGGGCAAGAACACCGGGGATCTCCGACGAAGCTGTAATCCTCGCCGCAGTCAGTGGCCTGCGCCCGGGCCCATGCTCATCAAAGTTTGCCAGGAAGCCGGCGAATTCAATCGAGGAATTACACGAAACAATGGAACGATATTGCAGAGCTGATATGGATTTCAGAGCGAAGTCTGACGCTCGGCGCTCGCAACAGAAGCCGCAGCCGAGGCCTCCCCCAAGGGAGAAGAACCCTCGCCAAGAGCAAAGCAACGTTGGTGCAATCAACAAAGCAACAAACTATGAGGATCAAAGATGGGATGCTCAACCTCCAAGCAATCAAGCCTCTCACGGCTTACCACCCCCACCAAGTCAGCGGAACCAGCAAAGGAATCCTGCAAAAATGTATTGTCATTTCTGCGGCCTCGGAAAAGGACACACAACCAAACAATGCGAATGCTTCGCCAAGGGGAAAGAATACCAGGAGTCCAGGAAAGCTGTTTTGGCAGACAACCGAACCGTCAACCACACTAGGAAACCAACTTTCCACCCACCAAACCCTCCATATCACTACACCCCCGTAAACTACGGTCTACCTTCGCAGCAACCCATTTACTCCCACCACCCGCACTTCAGCCAAGCCTCGTACCAGCCAACAACAATCCCACAACGCCAAAGCACCCCCTACACAGTCACATACCCAACCACCCCCCAAAACCAAGTTCCAACAACACACCAAGCCACCAACGCCCTACCACCGCCACCGCAAATTCCCGCCTTACCAGCACCCCAACCTGTCAAGGCCGAAGCCCAGAACCAAACGACTGTCAATAACCCAACATCAACCTTCGGTGTGATACTGGCTATCACCGGAGGCTCAAATGAAGACCATGGTAACAAGCGGCAGAGGAAGGAACATGCCTGACGAGTACACCATGTGGCTGTCGAAGGGCCACACAGATTTGGCCGCTGGTCACACATTCCCATAACCTTCGATTCCAGTGACATGAAGCTGAGAGATTACCCTCACACCGACGCTATGGTAATCGAAACCAATCTAGCAGGGTGGACCGTCACCAAAATCTTGGTTGACACAGGAAGCTCCGCCGACATCCTGTTCGCCTCAACCTTCGACAGCATGAAGCTTGATAGAAACCTCCTGCAACCAGCTGACAACCCTCTATGCGGCTTCGGTGGTCAACAAGTGAGAGCTGTTGGCAAAATATCCTTGCCCGTGACCTTCGGCGACCAGACCAACTGCAGAACTGAGCACATAACCTTCGATGTAGTCGACATGTTCTACCCATATAATGCAATTTTTGGCCGAGGGGTCACAAACGCATTCAATGCTGTCATCCACCCAGCTTACCTCTGCATGAAGCTTCCCGCTCCGAAGGGTGTGGTTGCGGTATTCGGGGACTAGGACATTGCAAGGGCAGCTGAAGGGAACGTAGCCCCAGGGCAACGTAATGTCCACAACCTGTCAAAACCTCAAACCCCCGGCCTCAGCGTCGAGGGTGAAGTCTGTAATGATAAAGTGAAGGCGGCGCCGAAGGAGGAAACCAAACAAGTCCAACTCTTCGAGGGCAACGCCGAATGAAAGGTGTTCATCTCAGCCAATCTAGACCCCCAATTAGAGGGCAACCTCGTTACCTTCCTGAGAGAAAATTCAGACACCTTCGCTTGGTCCGCAGAGGACCTAAAAGGAGTAAACAGATCAATGATCGAGCATAGCCTGAACATCAAAACAGGCTATCGCCCGGTTAAACAGAAGCTTCGCAAGATGTCAGAAGAAAGAAAAGAGGCAGCGAAGGCTGAGGTAAAAAGGCTTTTGGACGCAGGCGTTATCCGCCCGGTCAAATATCCAACTTGGCTCTCAAATGTTGTCCTGGTCCAAAAGAAGAACAAGAAATGGCGAATGTGCGTGGATTTCACTTGCTTGAACAAAGCTTGTCCGAAGGATGATTTCGCTCTCCCAAACATAAGCACCTTGGTAGACAGAGCGGCTGGTTGCCAAATGCTGTCCCTCCTTGATTGCTTTTCAGGCTATCACCAGATTTGGATGAACGAAGAAGATGAAGAAAAAACAAGTTTTATCACACCCTCGGGCACATTTTGCTTCCGAAGAATGGCAGAAGGCTTAAAAAACGCAGGCTCAACATTCGCTCGCATGACCTCTGAGGTTTTTAAAGATGAGCATGCAGTCTCTGCCTATGTCGATGATTTGGTCGTCCAAAGTCAATTGAAAGAAAACCACATATCAGACTTATCGAGGGTGTTCAGCAACCTCCGCTCCGCCGGATTGAAACTAAACCCAGAAAAATGCGTTTTTGGGGTAAGCGAAGGTAAATTGCTAGGCTGCATCGTCTCAGCCAGGGGCATCGAAGCTAACCCTGAGAAGATTGACGCCATCATGAACATGGAACCTCTGGCGACCAAAAAAGCAGCTCAACGTCTGTCGGGTCGTTTAGCAGCACTTAGCAGATTCATCTCAAGATCCGCAGAGCGAGGGTTGTCTTTCTTTGAAACACTCAGAAGCAATGCTCCATTTAATTGGGGCCCTCGGCAGCAACAGGCTTTCGAGGATTTGAAGAAGTACTTGACCAGCTTGACAGCCCTAACCAGCCCAGGCAAGGGAGACCTATTACTGCTCTATGTTGCAGCTTCGCCACACGCAGCAAGCGCAGTTCTGATCAAGGAGTTGAACGAAAACAACAAGACCAGGCAAGCCCCAGTCTTCTATGTATCAGAAACTCTCGAGGGTCCAAAGAGAAATTACTCGGAGCTCGAAAAAATAGCATATGCTGTGGTTATGGCATCAAGAAAGCTCAAGCATTACTTCCAGGCACACGAGATCCATGTACCTTCGTCATACCCCCTCGAAAACATTTTCAAAAATAACGAGGCAGTTGGAAGAATAGCAAAATGGGCAGTCGAGCTCAACAGCTACGTTGTAACCTTCGTCGGCAGAACAACAATCAAATCGCAGGTACTGGCTGATTTCATAGCTGAGTGGACACCCGACCCTCGCGGTGGTGAACCTCAGCACAACCAGTTATGGATCGTTTATGTTGATGGAGCCTGGGGTGCAACTGGAGCCGGTTCCTCGGCCATTTTAATCTCGCCTTCTGGGTCAAAACTGAGATATACTCAAAGACTTGACTTTAAATGCACAAACAACTCAGCCGAATACGAAGCTGTGATTCTGGCACTCTCAAGGCTGCGGTCGCTGTCTGTCCGAAGGGCACTCATCAACACAGACTCGCAAGTCATTGCGGGGCACATTGAGAAGAACTACAAAGCAAAAGATCCAGAGCTTCAAAAATATTTCCAGTATGTCCGAAGGTTAGAATCTTTCTTCCTAGGCATAACTATAAAAGCAATATCAAGGACTGAAAACAACGAGGCAGACTGCCTAGCTAAAGCAGCCGCTCAGCAGTTGCAGCTCCCACCAGATGTGTTCCACGAGGTTGCCACTCGGTCAGCTTTCGAAACCTCTGAAATCAGTGTTAAGCTGATCAGCGCAATTCAGTGCGACGATTGGAGAGCACCCATCATGGCTTACATCAAGGGGCTTCATGAACCAGATAACAGAGAAGAAGAGAACAGACTAAAGCAAAGAGCGCGAGGGTACAAAATTATTGACAACACCTTGTATAAAGCTTCGGTCACCTCGCCTTGGCTCAAATGTGTGTCGCAGTCCGAAGGCAATGACATTCTCAAGCTAATCCACGAGGGCATCTGTGGTTCTCACAACGGCCCAAGGGCTCTAGTTGGCAAAGCGTTCAGGCAAGGTCTCTACTGGCCAACAGCACTAAAAGCCGCAGAAGCCATCGTCAAGCATTGCGAAGGTTGCCAATTGATGGCAAAAAACCAAAACGCCCCAGTGGCACCTACAACTCTCATATGCCCAACTTGGCCTCTGCAAAGGTGGGCGATGGACCTCGTGGGCCCACTCATGACGGCTCCAGGGAACCTTCGCTACGCGGTGGTTGCTGTGGAATACTTCACAAAGTGGATCGAAACAAGACCATTGTCCTCCATCACTTCCCTCGCAGTGAAAAAGTTTTTCTGGCAACAAATAGTTTGCCGTTTCGGAGTTCCCCAACACCTAACTGTTGATAACGGCACACAGTTTGACAGCGAGGTATTCAAAGAATTTTGTGCGCAAATTGGGACAATACTATGCTTCGCCTCAGTCCGGCACCCGCAATCCAATGGTTTGGTTGAGAGAGCCAATGCAACAATTTTCCAGGCTATATCAAAAAAGTTGCAGGGCAGACCTAAGGGTAAATGGGTGGATGAACTACCTTCGGTCACCTGGTCTCACAACACCTCCGAATGCAGAGCAACCAAATTCACTCCTTTCAAACTCTTATTTGGTGAAGAAGCGGTGCTCCCAGAAGAACTAAAATATGGGTCGCTCAGAACAACCCTCGCAGCTGATGAGCAAGCTCAACTGCTTGACAAAGACCTACTTGAGGAAACAAGATGCAACACAGCACACAACCTTCGCAAGTATCAAGAAGAAACCAAAAAATGGAGAGACAAAAAGATCAGAATCAAAGAGTTGCAGAAAGGTGACATCGTCCGCATCAGAAAACAAAATGCCAGCATGGCAGGGAAGTTTCAGCCAAAATGGACAGGTCCATACTTAATTGTGGAAAGCAATCGCCCCGGTTCTTTCCACCTCTCCGACAGCGAAGGAAACATCCTGCCTCACACCTGGAACATTGACGACCTTCTCAAGTTTTACCCATAGCGGAGCCTTAGCGAGCTCTCGCACTATGTAATCTTTTGTTCCACTGTTCCTTTTGTTTTATTCTCGCACATGTAACAAGAACAAAAAAGGAGCTGCACTCTTTTTCCTTACGAGGGGGCGTAAGGTTTTTTAACGAGGCAGCATCCATAATCTTATTACAGGTTAGAACCCCCCGGAAAAAGAAGAGTTCAAATCTTTAAGTTTATTATAGAGCATCGAAAAAGCACCTCTTCTTCAAAGAGTGCTACTATCGATGCAACCCTTTCTAAGATTGCTTTCAAAAGCAAACGTTTTTCAAAAGCAAACTTCACCTCCACCTAAGACAAGGGGAGGCGCGAAGTCCAAAAAGTCGAGCACCCTCGCACAACACGCCAGGGGCTCGCAAAAAGCAAACTTCACCTCCACCTAAGACAAGGGGAGGCGCGAAGTCCAAAAAGTCGAGCACCCTCGCAAAACACGCCAGGGGCTCGCAAAAAGCAAACTTCACCTCCACCTAAGATAAGGGGAGGCGCGAAGTCCAAAAAGTCGAGCACCCTCGCACAACACGCCAGGGGCTCGCAAAAAGCAAACTTCACCTCCACCTAAGATAAGGGGTGAAGGACCGAGAAGCAACCAGAAAGCGACCAGAGGGGGGGTGAATGGGAGCTTCAAATTTTCCTTTCGGAAACTAGTAGCCACTGTCCCAAGAATCAACCCCAGAAGCAAACCCTAGAGCTTGCTAGTGTCCACGACCCTAGATGTAGGGTGGATGCTTCCTAGAAGCATAGCGGGACACTACACAACTCTAGAAAGCCAACGCAAAAGACGGAAACCAAATCCAAGATCGCACGAACGAACATCGAACGAAACTGCGTCCGATGCCTGATCACCGGACGCGTCCGATGCGAAAACTGCCTCTTGGGAACCTTACTGTTCCATCATCGGACGCTGTGAACAGTGAACAGCCAGCGTCCGGTGCTTTGGCTTAGGCGCGTCCGATGGCCAACGGACGCGTCCGATGACTAGCGTCCGATGCCACTACAAACGCTGCGAAAGTGACACGCGTCACGGGAGCGTCCGATGCTTAGAACCCTAGCGTCCGATGCTCCCGTGTCAGCGTCCGATGCCCCCAAAATCAGTGCAGAACTTCGATGATTCAACCCGATCTCCTCCGAATCAAAAGCACTAGGCCTAGGATTCGATCTGAGAGGTCACAAGGATGTTAGTGAGCTATCTCTAAGAGATCATGGCTCGAACCTAACTCCAAATCGGTGAATCAAGAAATTTCGGGGCAAAGGAGCAAGAACGTGATCCGAAACGAAAATCGATCGATCTCCTAGACCGTGAGGTTAGAGGTTAATTCCTTCGGTAGAAAGAAGTGCCTCACGATCTAGAACAACTTGGTTCAAACGGTTTTGCAAAAGATGAACCGAGCAAAGAGATCAAGCGACGGGAAAATCGTGGAGAAAAAGGATTCCGCGAAGAACACGAACAAAACGCGAATCACAACCACGATCTTGCAGCCGAAGCGCAAACACACGCTACGACAAGGAGGTTACGACCTCCTTTCCTCAAAATCAACAGTACACAGAGTCAAGTCTCTCTGCGGATCTCAGCAAGCTACAGCAGGGGATGGGAGAGCAGGAAACCCTAAGTGTGAAAGAGCAAATGAGATGGCTAAAACTGAGATAGGGGAGGAGGGTGTCTCCCCTGACTACTTATCCTATTCTAGACTAAGTCTATTTGCTACTCTACCCCTCTCTAAACTAATTAGAGAGCGAACCAGCTAAACCCTAAGGTTATTCTGGACCAACTCGGTGGTAGGTGTATCCGACGGCCACGCCCGCACAAGTCGTCCGCGTTGCCTCGACGCAACCTTCCGATTGCCGCCACGTGCCGCCCTCGCTCTGCACCCCCGGTTTTGTGGCCCAAACCGGGAAACTAGCCTTTTCCAGCCAACCCCCGGTTTTGAGGCCCAAACCGGGAAACCAGCCCACCAGCTTCTGAGTTTTGAGGCCAAACTCAGCAAACCCTCAGCGCCCAGGTTTTGAGGCCCAAACCTGGAAACCGTCCTCAGACCGAGTTTTGTGGCCAAACTCGGAAACCCTCAGCCCGAGTTTTGTGGCCAAACTCGGAAACCGTCCATGCCCAGGTTTCGAGGCCCAAACCTGGAAACCGTCCATCCGATGGTTTTTCCCTGGCTCTACCACCAAACCGACGTCGTAGATGGGATGCACCTCCCGTGCACCCCGTCCACCGACACGTGTCCCCGAGTCCACGACTCAGGCAACACATGACCGCACTTCTTTACTTGTCGTCGTCACAGGCTGCCAGCCACCACAGCTGATCCTCGGGCCTCTGGTCCCTCAGTCCAAGCCTCACGTCCGCCCTTCACCGCTCGGTACTTCGGCATGGCACGTCCGCCGCACGGCACGCCCATCCTTCACCGCACCCGGTCCGTCGGCACAGTACGTCTCAACTTGACCTTCACCTGCCTTCGATCACTGCATCCGTGCTCGACACCTGCACAACACAAGCCAAAGAACATGCGCATCATACCAGTTGACAATCACTCATCACTCAGAGACCCGGCATACACCCATGTATCCGCAATCTCCCCCTTGATGAGTGCATTGTCAACTACTCACACAAATCATAATGAAAAGAAGAAGGAAGAAGGAGGAAGGAGAGAGAACTCGACCAAATGATCCAAAAGCATAGCAACGCCGAAGAAGGTCAAGTGGAAAGAGCAAAAGAACTTGGTCCCCAAAGAAATGGGCAACGGCTCGACGCGACGAAGCAAAGCAAAGCTAGCCCTCAAGAAGAGGTAGAACAGGCTCAACACCACTAGCAACACACCAATTGGAAAATCGAAGCAAAATGCTAGTCCCTCAAGATAGAGGCACAGAGGCTCAACACAACTAGCAAAGAAGGCTTGATACCAAAACACGCTCCGAACCAATTGGACTCAAATGCTCTAAAAAAAAATGTTTGCTAGTCCCTCAAGACAGAGGCAAAAGCTCAACACAACTAGCAAACTCCCCCTCGAAAAGTGCAAGCAACTAGGAAAACTCTCCCTTAGTTGAATATCCAGGAGACATATTTGCAAATTCTCCCCCTTAGTCAACCAATCGGAGTGCACATGATTTGTCATTTTTTCTCCCCCTTAGTTGAAAATGCACTTATCAAGAAAAGGCATCATCAGGCCAACGAGCAAAGAACTCCCCCTTCCAAAATGCATATGAGTCAGAAATGCAAGTTAGCAGCTTCAGGCATATATTCAGGAGAATGCAAAGATGCTCTAAACAGTATAACTCCAATGACTCAACGTCATCATACAAGCTCAGCAAAGGCTCAAACTGATCACCAGATATGAAATATGAACATATGAGCAGAAATGAGCAGTTTTGAGTCAAAAGGTATTCACCATCAAAATAGCACTAGCAATGTATAGACAGGAATCTAAACAAGTGCTAAACATGTATACAAGGTGAACTACCCCTAGCAAAGTTCAATCATCATGCTTAAGAATGAAACATACACTTGTGAATTCCAATTTTGATCGGAGTTGCAGCGGTGAAATTACACAAGTTCAATTATTAGCATGTGATTGCGAGAGGTTGAAAGCTTGTCATTGCCTAACTTTTCAACCGAGCGAAGCCTATGCCGAAGCAATCAGAAGCTTAAAGCTACGGTTTCGGTCATACACTACACGGCTCAAGTTTAACTCAAAGTGCAATGAGAAACCGTCTCGATACCGTGATGTGTTGACAAGCAATCCCGTCTCGATCTTTTCAATTCACTAAAACATGGTTCAAATTTTAAACATAATATGAACAAACCAAGCGAGTGAATGACTCAGAACTAGAGACATAGCAACCTAGCATATATGAAAAGCACGAGTAAACTCAACACATCCTACACATGCTAGTTGCATATCTCAATGGTGAACATTTTCAGATTTTAAGTTATTAAGCAAATTCACCATTTCAAAATAGCTCAGCTCACAACATGTACTAGTGATCAGAAAGAGCATAAGCTACAAGCATCAACATAAGCATCGGAGCATACTACATAGAGCATAGTAACATTCTAGTGATTATAAACATGAAGCTCAGAATGTAATTGCGTATGCTAAAAATGCAAAAGAAAAGAAAAACAGACGAAAAAGAGTCAGTTAAGATCCAAAATGTTTCCCCCAGCTAAAAGGGGAAACACACACCAAGCTCACCCCTCAATCGATTAAAGGTTGATTCGTCTAAAGGCTTGGTGAAAATATCAGCCAGTTGATGATGAGTATCGACATGGCGAAGGTCGATATCACCCTTCTCCTGGTGGTCTCGCAGAAAATGAAAGCGCACATCAATGTGTTTGGTCTTCGAGTGAAGCACGGGGTTCTTAGCAACGCTAATAGCACTCGTGCTGTCACAAAGCAAAAGCACGCGAGAAAAGCTCAGACCAAAATCACGCAAAGTGGCCATCATCCAGAGTAACTGGGAACAGCAGCTAGCCGCAACAACATACTCAGCCTCCGTGGTAGACTGGGCGACACTAGACTGCTTGCGAGAGGACCACGAAACAAGAGAAGATCCAATAAACTGGGAAGTCCCAGAAGTGGACTTGCGCTCAATACGGCAACCAGCAAAATCGGCATCCGAATAACCGCAAAGGGAGAGGGTGGAGGAAGCAGAATACCAAATCCCGAACTCAGGTGTGAAACGAAGGTACCTGAATATGCGCTTCACCGCCTGACGGTGAGAAGTGCGCGGCGACGCCTGAAAGCGCGCGCACAGACACACCGCGAACTGGATGTCCGGGCGTGTCGCCATCAGGTAGAGCAGCGACCCGATCATGCTTCGGTACTCCTTCTGGTCCACTGCTTCTCCATCCACATCCGCATCCAGGGCAGTCGTCGTCGACATGGGTGTTGGAAGAGGCTTGGCCTCACCCATATCGAACCGCTTCAGCAAGTCCTTGGTGTACTTGCCCTGGTGCACAAACGTCCCCTCTCGGGATTGCTTAATTTGCAACCCGAGAAAGAATGTCAGCTCGCCCATCATGCTCATCTCGAACTCCCTGCTCATAGTATCTGCAAACTTGGCAACCAAAGCGTGAGAAGAACCACCGAAAATGATATCATCCACGTAAATCTGGACCAAGAGAGTGTCTTTGCCTTGCTTGAGGAGAAAGAGCGTTTTATCTACACATCCCATTTTAAAACCCTTAGCAAGCAAAAAGGTTTTCAACCTATCATACCAGGCTCTAGGGGCTTGTTTCAAACCATATAAAGCTTTGTGGAGTTTGAAAACATGGTTTGGAAACTTGGGATTTTCAAAACCGGGGGGTTGCTCAACATAAACCTCTTCTTCTATGTAGCCGTTTAAGAAGGCACTCTTGACATCCATTTGAAAAAGTTTGAAACCTTTGGATGCAGCAAAAGCCAAGAGTATCCTAATAGCCTCCAAACGAGCTACAGGAGCAAACGTCTCCTCATAGTCTATCCCCTCCTTCGGACTATAACCCTTCGCTACAAGCCTGGCCTTGTTTCTAACAACGTGGCCATCCTCTCCTTGCTTGTTTTTGAAAACCCATTTTGTCCCAATAGGCTTACAGTCTGGAGGAGGTGGAACTAGAACCCAAACCCGATTTCGCTCAAAGTTTTCTAACTCCTCATGCATGGCATTGACCCAATCGGGATCCGTCAAATCGTGTCCAACATCTCGGGGCTCAAAATTAGCAACAAAAGCAGAATGAGCGAAGTGAGAGATGTGCTGTGACCTGGACCGAGTGACACGTTCGTCGATGTTGCCGATCATCTGCTGAGGAGGGTGCTGGCGCTGGATGTGTCGTGGCGCCTCCCGGGAAGAAGTGATCTCCCCCTCAACAGCAGCTGGTGCCTCCCCGGGTACAAAAGGTACCGCTCGGGGTGGTGGATCCCACGGCCCCCAGGAAGAAGAGGTGTCGGGGCCGTGAGTCGTCGTAGAAGCCGCTCTTTGCGGCATAGCAGGTGGAGGCGATGCTGGGTCATCTATGCCTTCAGCATCCTCGTCCTCATCATCGAAAAGAGGCTCACCAACCTCATGATCACCTGCACGCTCAAAACGAGAAGAAGGACAAACCATGGTCTCGTCGAAGGTGACATCTGATGTCTCCATGACTCGGTTAGTATCAAGGTTAAGTACACGATATGCGCGAGTGTGAGTGCCATAACCCAAAAATACTCCGTCAGAAGAACGAGACTCAAATTTGTCCAGGTTGCCTTTCTTCAATATAAAACAATGGCAACCGAAGACTCTAAAATAACTCACCTTGGGCTGTCTACCAAAACGCAACTCATAAGAAGTCTTTTTCAAGAACGCTCTCAGAAAAATGCGATTGGAAATATAGCACGTAGTGTTCATAGCTTCGGCCCAATAACGCCTAGGAGTCCTATGCTCATCGAGCATCGTCCTGGCCATCTCTACAAGGGTCCGATTCTTCCTTTCTACAACACCATTTTGAGGCGGTGTGTAAGGGGAAGAAACTGGTGCTCCAAACCCAAAGAGTTACAAAACTTCTCAAAATCCGGATTTTTAAACTCGGAACCATTATCACTCTGAATTGCTCGCATCGAGTTCAAAGGGAACTCGTTCTGAAGACGCAAAATCAGATTGCGAGCAAAGGAGAAAGTCTCGGTCTTCTCAGCTAAAAAGAAGACCCACGAATATCTCGAAAAGTCATCAACAACAACAAGCACATACCACTTCTCCCCAACCGAGCTCACCCGAGCCGGACCAACAAGGTCCATGTGCAAAAGCTCTCCAGGGCGCTTGGTCATGACCTGAGTCACTGGATGGTGGGGAGCAGCAACCATCTTCCCATGTCTACAAGAGTGGCAAACAAGATCCTTCTCCATATGCAACTTGGGCAATCCTCGGATTACGCCAAGTGAACTAAGCCTTGCAAGCAAGTCAAAGCTCAAATGTCCAAGTCTCCTATGCCACTTCCAAAGATCAGAGGAGGAAGGTCCAGCCACAAGACAACGAGAAGTGCCAAAAGACTCCGAGAAATTCGCATGAAAGACTTTTCCAAAGGGCGAAATCAAACACACAAGATTGCCCTGAGGATCCAAAATACGACTGAGATTCGGTTTAAAACGAATCTCATAGTCGTCGTCAAAAAGTTGCGAAACAGAAAGAAGATTAAAATGCAAGTTAGAAACAAGAGCAACATCGCGCAACACAAAGTGCTCATTAACTCGCATAGACCCGCGAGACAATACCTTACCTTTGCTATTGTCGCCGAAGGTTATGTACTCCTTTCCGGCAACAGGACTTAGGCTGGAGAACCACTTGGCATTTCCGGTCATGTGCCTCGAGCAACCGGAATCCACCAACCAAATGTCCTCCAACCGTTTTACCTACATCAATAAAAAGACATAGGGTGAGCATACGGTCCAACACTGGGGTTAGTGAAGTAAGGGGAATACCAGTGTTGGGTCGGCTGCTCAAAAGAACGGTTAGCAGAAAAACCATTCCTAGCATGTCTACGAGAAGAGCGATCACCACGTCGAGGAAAACGTGGTCCGCTAAGGGAGGAGCGTCCATCGCGATACTCAAAACGCGGTGGGGGAAAACGCTCAACTACAAAGCCTCCGCCACGGGGTCCATAGCCTACAACTACAGGCTCCCGCCGGGTATGCTCTCTACGAGGCCTAGGCCTAGGAACTTGAGGCACTGCGCCTTTGGGCCTAGCATCTCTCCACGGAGCTCTCTGCTGCCTAGGCCTAGGAACTTGAGGTTCTGGACCTCTGGGCCTAGCAGCACGTCTCGGTGCTCTCCTCTGAACATTCGGCGCATGTACATCATGGAAAGGATGGTACATGTCCGGATTGTTCATCTCCCTAGCACGGCGCGCCTCTCTCTTACGCCTAAAGCAGAACTCGCTCAAGTGTCCATCTCTCCCACAAAAGTCACAATGGTACCTCACCGCACGCAAAGGGGGTTGTTGGTACTCATGGCTGTGGGTGTGGATCACTTTGCCCTTCTGTGGCAACTCCTCCTGGATAGGTGGCATTGTATCCAGCTTGTTTTTTAGGTGGTTGGGTTTGGGATGCCACACTTGGTTCTTGGGTGGAGCTCTCGGAGGTTCCTCAAACACCCCATCCTTGGTGTTAGGCTGGACAGGCTCTTTGGGTGGAAGCTTGGTTAATTTAGGAGTAGTGGTGGAGTTGGGTTTCTCACTCGGATTCAGACCACTCGACTCTCCAATCTTCCCAAAAGTAGAAAGATCAACACCCTGAGCAAAACCTACACAAGGACCTCCAGCAGCTCGCTTGAATTGGGAGATCATCATCCCGAGCTGCGGCTCACTACAAGAGACCCATGACAAGATGGTCCGAAGGTATGTGTTTTCTTCCTCGGTTTGCATCTTGCCATGCTTCACATTGGCTATCTCCATCTCTAAACCCTCGCACAAAGCACACCTAGCCACACAAGTGCTACCTGAGTTGGCCTCTTCAAGAGACACAATCTTGGCATTCTTCTCTGTCAACTCAGATTGCAAGACAGGACAAGTCTTGCATGCACCCAACAGAGAAGGTCTAGCCTTCAGCTCATCCACCTCTCCTACCAACGCAGCATACTTTCCTCTCAAAGTGAGAAGGTCAGTCATGTGCGTGGTGCACATCTCACACTCAGCCTCCTCAGACACGACCACGGTGGACTTGGCAAACTCAAGCTCTCTCACCGTGTCCTCCCACTTCTGCCTAAACTCCTTGCGCTCTCTAGCAGCACGCCTAAGCAACTTATCCTGACTAAGGAGCGTGGCAGTAAGCTTCTCGACCTCAGCAGAAAGCTCGTCGTAGGTGAGAGATACCTGTGAGGTGTCGTCGTCGTCGTCGTCGTTCCGAGGGAAGTGCTCCCGCTTGCCGTCGACCTCATCACCAAGCGCCATGGTGCAGAAGCCGTCGTCGTCGGCGAAGAAGCAGAGTCCGTTCAGCTTGTCCTCGATCCTCTTCTTCTTCTCAAACTCATCATCGCTTGAGCAAGCGGAGTCGTCATCCGAGCCGTCGACGTCGCTGAGTGTGGCGAAGAACGCACGCTGCTCAGCCTGGGCCTTCTCCAAGTACTTCTTCTTGATGTACTCCTTGTCGAAGCCGCCCCTCCGCTTGTGCCTCGGGGGGACGTACTTCTCCTTGCGCTTGCCGGAGTCGTACTTGTGCCCATGATCGCCCTTCCCCGAATGCTTGTTCTTCTTGGGGCAGTTGGCGATGAAGTGGTCGGGGTCGCCGCACTCGTAGCATCCTGAGCGTCCTCCTCCGCGGCGATGGTTCATGCGGTTGTTGTGGAACCGCGAGAACCGGTTGGCAAGCAAAGCCAACTTGTCGTCTCCCAAGGACTCCAGCTGGTCCTCTGTGACAGAAAAAAGAGACGAAAGTGCAAAGCCAGCAGAGGGGTTAGCGGAACAGCCAGAAACCAAAGCCATAGTCGGGCCAGAAGGATTCTCATAAGAAGCCCTCGACATGGCGTCAATCTCACTAGACTTGAGCTTACTAAAGAGCTCGTCGCAAGTGAGGGTCTCATAGTTAGACGATTCGATGATCGCCTGGACCTTTGAGTCCCACACCGACCGATCAAGAGTGTGCAAAAGCTTCAAAGCCCTCTCATGATCGTCAAAAGGCAACAGCTCCTTGTTTGCTCTCATCTTGTTGACAATAACCTGAAAGCGAGCGAATAAACTCTCTATGCTCTCGCCAGGCATATGTCGAAAGTTCTCATACTCCCGCTTGTGCGACTCATAGAGGCGAGATTTGACTTGAGTGGTTCCCTCATGGAAGCGCATGAGGGTCGCCCAAATCTCACGAGCCGTGGGGAGGTGAGAAACGCGATCAAACTCAGACATGCTCAAACAGGAGAACAAGGCGTTACGTGCCCGGCTATTGGCCTCATGCTCATCGATCTGGAGCTGAGAGACACGAGCAGCCAAGACAACGTAATCGGCATTGTTGCAAATCTCCCAAACAGAAGAGCCCATGCTCTGGAGATAGGCCGACATGCGTATCTTCCAATACGCATAGTTCGTCCCATCAAAGAACGGCGGTTTGCCCACGCCGCGATCCATGTCGCCTTCCGTGGATCTGGAACCGGCTAAGGTGAAAGATCCTTAACCTGCTCCGATACCAATTGAAGGACCGAGAAGCAACCAGAAAGCGACCAGAGGGGGGGTGAATGGGAGCTTCAAATTTTCCTTTCGGAAACTAGTAGCCACTGTCCCAAGAATCAACCCCAGAAGCAAACCCTAGATCTTGCTAGTGTCCACGACCCTAGATGTAGGGTGGATGCTTCCTAGAAGCACAGCGGGACACTACACAACTCTAGAAAGCCAACGCAAAAGACGGAAACCAAATCCGAGATCGCACGAACGAACAGCGAACGAAACTGCGCAAAACCAGTCGCATCGGACGCTGCCTGCGTCCGATGCCTGATCACCGGACGTGTCCGATGCGAAAACTTCCTCTCGGGAACCTTACTGTTCCATCATCGGACGCTGTGAACAGTGAACAGCCAGCGTCCGGTGCTTTGGCTCAGGCGCGTCCGATGGCCAACGGACGCGTCCGATGCCTAGCGTCCGATGCCACTACAAACGCTGCGAAAGTGACACGCGTCATGGGAGCGTCCGATGCTGAGAACCGTAGCATCTGATGCTCCCGTGTCAGCGTCCGATGCCCCCAAAATCAGTGCAGAACTTCGATGATTCAACCCGATCTCCTCCGAATCAAAAGCACTAGGCCTAGGATTCGATCTGAGAGGTCACAAGGATGTTAGTGAGCTATCTCTAAGAGATCATGGCTCGAACCTAACTCCAAACCGGTGAATCAAGAAATTTCGGGGCAAAGGAGCAAGAACGTGATTCGAAACGAAAATCGATCGATCTCCTAGACCGTGAGGTTAGAGGTTAATTCCTTCGGTAGAAAGAAGTGCCTCACGATCTAGAACAACTTGGTTCAAACGGTTTTGCAAAAGATAAACCGAGCAAAGAGATCAAGCGACGGGAAAATCGTGGAGAAAAAGGATTCCGCGAAGAACACGAACAAAACGCGAATCACACCCACGATCTTGCAGCCGAAGCACAAACACACGCTACGACAAGGAGGTTACGGCCTCCTTTCCTCAAAATCAACAGTACACAGAGTCAAGTCTCTCTGCGGATCTCAGCAAGCTACAGCAGGGGATGGGAGAGCAGGAAACCCTAAGTGCGAAAGAGCAAATGAGATGGCTAAAACTGAGATAGGGGAGGAGGGTGTCTCCCCTGACTACTTATCCTATTCTCGACTAAGTCTATTTCCTACTCTACCCCTGTCTAAACTAATTACAGAGCGAAGCAGCTAAACCCTAAGGTTATTCTGGACCAACTCGGTGGTAGGTGTATCCGACGGCCACGCCCGCACAAGTCGTCCGCGTTGCCTCCACGCAACCTTCCGATTGCCGCGACGTGCCGCCCTCGCTCTGCACCCCCGGTTTTGTGGCCCAAACCGGGAAACCAGCCTTTTCCAGCCAACCCCCGGTTTTGAGGCCCAAACCGGGAAACCAGCCCACCAGCTTCTGAGTTTTGAGGCCAAACTCAGCAAACCCTCAGCGCCCAAGTTTTGAGGCCCAAACCTGGAAACCGTCCTCAGCCCGAGTTTTGTGGCCAAACTCAGAAACCCTCAGCCCGAGTTTTGTGGCCAAACTCGGAAACCGTCCACGCCCAGGTTTTGAGGCCCAAACCTGGAAACCGTCCACCCGATGGTTTTTCCCTGGCTCTACCACCAAACCGAAGCTGTAGAGGGGATGCACCGCTCGTGCACCCCATCCACCGAGACGTGTCCCCAGGTCCTCGACCCGAGCAACACTGTGCCCCGCAAGTCTTCACTTGTCGCTGTCCCAGGCTGCCAGCCACCACAGCTGATCCTCAGGCACTCCGGTCCCTCAGTCCAAGCCTCACGTCTGTCCTTCACCGCTCGATCCGTCGGCATGGCACGTCCGCCGCACGGCACGCCCATCCTTCATCGCACCCGGTCCATCGGCACGGCCCGTCTCAACTTGACCTTCACCTTGCCCTCGATCACTGTCTCCGTGCTCGACACCTGCACAACACAAGCCAAAGACCCTGCGATCAAACCTGTTGACAATCACTCATCACTCAGAGACTCGGCATACACCCATGTATCCGCACCAAGGACGGAAGCCTCGCGCACTGGAAACGCATGGGGCGTCTTGGGCACCCCGCTAGCTATCCGCGACTGTGGCCAAACCCGCGCGGACGTGCCGGCCTCCTCTGTTTTCGACCGATTTTTCCGTTAACGCTAGTACACGGCCTATTTCTACCCCATCGTCCCCCTCCCGGCGCCCGGTTTGCCCCAAGGACGGAAGCCTCGCGCGCTGGAAATGCATGGGGCGTCTTGGGCACCCCGCTAGCTATCTGCGACTGTGGCCAAACCCGCGTGGACGTGCCGGCCTCCTCCGTTTTCAGCCGATTTTTCCGTTAACGCTAGTACACGGCCTATTTCTACCCCATTGTCCCCCTCCCGGCGCCCGGTTCGCCCCAAGGACGGAAGCCTCGCGCGCTGGAAACGCATGGGGCATCTTGGGCACCCCGCTAGCTATCCGCGACTGTGGCCAAACCCGCGCGGACGTGCCGGCCTCCTCCGTTTTCAGCTGATTTTTCCGTTAACGCTAGTACACGGCCTATTTCTACCCCAACGTCCCCTCCCGGCGCCCGATTCGCCCCAAGGACGGAAGCCTCGCGCGCTGGAAACGCATGGGGCATCTTGGGCACCCCGCTAGACATCCGCGACTGTGGCCAAACCCGCGCGGACGCGCCGGCCTCCTCCGTTTTCGGCCGATTTTTCCGTTAACGCTAGTACACGGCCTATTTCTACCCCATCGCCCCCCTCCCGGCGCCCGGTTCGCCCCAAGGACGGAAGCCTCGCGCGCTGGAAACGCATGGGGTGTCTTAGGCACCCCGCTAGCTATCCGCGACTGTGGCCAAACCCGCGCGGACGCGCCGGCCTCCTCCGTTTTTGGCCTATTTTTCCGTTAGCGCGAGTACACGGTCTATTTCTACCCCATCGTCCCCCTCTCGGCGCCCGGTTCGCCCCAAGGACGGAAGCCTCGCGCGCTGGAAATGCATGGGGCGTCTTGGCCACCCCGCAAGCTATCCGCGACTGTGGCCAAACCCGCGCGGACGCGCCGGCCTCCTCTGTTTTCGGCCGATTTTTCCGTTAACGCTAGTACACGGCCTATTTCTACCCCATCGTCCCCCTCCCGGCACCCGGTTCGCCCCAAGGACGGAAGCCTCGCGCGCTGGAAACGCATGGGGCGTCTTGGGCACCCAGCTAGCTATCCGCGACTGTCGCCAAACCTGCCCAGACGCGCCGGCCTCCTCCGTTTTCGGCCGATTTTTCCGTTAACGCTAGTACACGGCCTATTTCTACCCCGTCGTCCCCCTCCCAGCGCCCGGTTCGCCCCAAGGACGGAAGCGTCGCGCGCTGGAAACGCATGGGGCGTCTTGGGCACCCCGCTAGCTATCCGCGACTGTGGCAAAACCCGTGCGGACGCGCCGGCCTCCTCAGTTTTCGGCCGATTTTTCCGTTAACGCTAGTACACGGCCTATTTCTACCACATCGTCCCCCTCCCGGCGCCCGGTTCGCCCTAAGGACGGAAGCCTCGCGCGCTGGAAACGCATGGGGCGTCTTGGGCACCCCGCTAGCTATCCACGACTGTGGCCAAACCCGCGCGGACGCGCCGGCCTCCTCCGTTTTCGGCCGATTTTTTCGTTAACGCTAGTACACGTCCTATTTCTACCCCCATCGTCCCCCTCCCGGCGCCCGGTTCGCCACAAGGACGGAAGCCTCG
The DNA here is from genome assembly GCA_009763385.1 of Coix lacryma-jobi var. lacryma-jobi. Lineage (NCBI taxonomy): Eukaryota > Viridiplantae > Streptophyta > Magnoliopsida > Poales > Poaceae > Coix > Coix lacryma-jobi. The sequence continues at coordinate 120,695 of VDCT01000077.1, read as the reverse complement.
CGTGCTGGAAACGCATGGGACGTCTTGGGCACCCCGCTAGCTATCCGCGACTGTGGCCAAACCCACGTGGACGCGCCGGCCTCCTCCGTTTTCGGCCGATTTTACCGTTTACGCTAGTACACGGCCTATTTCTACCCCATCGTCTCCCTCCCGGCGCCCGGTTCGCCCCAAGGACGGAATCCTCGCGCGCTGGAAACACATGGGGCATCTTGGGCACCCCGCTAGCTATCCGCGACTGTGGCCAAACCCGCCCGGACGCGCCGGCCTCCTCCGTTTTCGGCCGATTTTTCCGTTAACGCTAGTACACGGCCTATTTCTACCCCGTCGTCCCCCTCCCGGCGCCCGGTTCGCCCCAAGGACGGAAGCCTCGCGCGCTGGAAACACATGGGGCGTCTTGGGCACCCCGCTAGCTATCCGCGACTGTGGCCAAACCCGCCCGGACGCGCCGGCCTCCTCCGTTTTCGGCCGATTTTTCCGTTAACGCTAGTACACGGCCTATTTCTACCCCATCGTCCCCCTCTCGGCGCCCGGTTCGCCCCAAGGACGGAAGCCTCGCGCGCTGGAAACACATGGGGCGTCTTGGTCACCCCGCTAGCTATCCGCGACTGTGGCCAAACCCGCGCGGACGCACCGGCCTCCTCTGTTTTCTTCCGATTTTTCCGTTAACGCTAGTACACGGCCTATTTCTACCCCATCATCCCCCTCCCGGCGCCCGGTTCGCCCCAAGGACGGAAGCCTTGCACGCTGGAAACGCATGGGGCGTCTTGGGCACCCCGCTAGCTATCTGCGACTGTGGCCAAACCCGCGCGGACGCGCCGACCTCCTCCGTTTTCGGCCGATTTTTCCGTTAACGCTAGTACACGGCCTATTTCTACCCCATCGTCCCCCTCCCGGCGCCCGGTTCGCCCCAAGGACGGAAGCCTCGCGTGCTGGAAACGCATGGGGCGTCTTGGGCACCCCGCTAGCTATCCGTGACTGTGGCCAAACCCGCACGGACGCCCCGGCCTCCTCTGTTTTCAGCCGATTTTTCCGTTAACGCTAGTACACGACCTATTTCTACCCCATTGTCCCCCTCCCGGCGCCCGGTTCGCCCCAAGGACGGAAGCCTCGCGCACTGGAAACGCATGGGGCGTCTTGGGCACCCCGCTAGCTATCCGCGACTGTGGCCAAACCCGCGCGGACACGCCGGCCTCCTCCGTTTTGGACCGATTTTTCCGTTAACGCTAGTACACGGCCTATTTCTACCCCATCGCCCCCCTCCCGGCGCCCGGTTCGCCCCAAAGGCGGAAGCCTCGCGCGCTGGAAACGCATGGGGCGTCTTGGGCACCCCGCTAGCTATCCGCGACTGTGGCCAAACCCGCGCGGACACACCGGCCTCCTCCATTTTCGGCCAATTTTTCCGTTAACGCTGGTACACGGCCTATTTCTACCCCATCGTCCCCCTCCCGGCGCCCGGTTCGCCCCAAGGACGGAAGCCTCGCGCGCTGGAAACGCATGGGGCGTCTTGGGCACCCCGCTAGCTATCCGCGACTGTGGCCAAACCCACGCGGACGCGTCGGCCTCCTCCGTTTTCGGCCGATTTTTCCATTAACGCTAGTACACTGCCTATTTCTACCCCATCGTCTCCCTCCCGGTGCCCGGTTCGCCCCAAGGACGGAAGCCTCGCGCGCTGGAAACGCATGGGGTGTCTTGGGCACCCCGCTAGCTATTCGCGACTGTGACCAAACCCGCGCGGACGCGCCGGCCTCCTCCATTTTCGGCCGATTTTTCCGTTAACGCTAGTACACGGCCTATTTCTACCCCATCGTCCCCCTCCCGGTGCCCGGTTCGCCCCAAGGACGGAAGCCTCGCGCGCTGGAAACGCATGGGGCGTCTTGGGCACCCCGCTAGCTATCCGCGACTGTGGCCAAACCCGCGCGGACGCGCCGGCCTCCTCTGTTTTTGGCCGATTTTTCCGTTAACGCTAGTACACGGCCTATTTCTACCCCATCGTCCCCCTCCCGGCGCCCGGTTCGCCCCAAGGACGGAAGCCTCGCGCGCTGGAAACGCATGGGGCGTCTTGGGCACCCCGCTAGCTATCCGCGACTGTGGCCAAACCCACGCGGACGCGCTGGCCTCCTCTGTTTTCGGCCGATTTTTCCGTTAACGCTAGTACACTGCCTATTTCTACCCCATCGTCTCCCTCCCGGCGCCCGGTTCACCCCAAGGACAGAAGCCTCGCGCGCTAGAAATGCATGGGGCGTCTTGGGCACCCCGCTAGCTATCCGCGACTGTGGCCAAACCCACGCGGACGCGCCGGCCTCCTCCGTTTTCGGCCGATTTTTCCGTTAACGCTAGTACACGGCCTATTTCTACCCCATCGTCCCCCTCCCGGCGCCCGGTTCGCCCCAAGGACGGAAGCCTCGCGCGCTGGAAACGCATGGGGCGTCTTGGGCACCCCGCTAGCTATCCGCGACTGTGGCCAAACCCGCGCGGACGCGCCGGCCTCCTCCATTTTCGGCCGATTTTTCCGTTAACGCTAGTACAGTGCCTATTTCTACCCCATCGTCTCCCTCCCGGCGCCCGGTTCGCCCCAAGGACGGAAGCCTCGCGCGCTAGAAACGCATGGGGCGTCTTGGGCACCCCGCTAGCTATCCGCGACTGTGGCTAAACCCGCGCGGACGCGCCGGCCTCCTCTGATTTTGGCCGATTTTTCCGTTAACGCTAGTACACGACCTATTTCTACCCCATCGTCCCCCTCCCGGCGCCCGGTTCGCCCTAAGGACGGAAGCCTCGCGCGCTGGAAACGCATGGGGCGTCTTGGGCACCCCGCTAGCTATCCGCGACTGTGGCCAAACCCGCGCGGACGCGCCGGCCTCCTCCGTTTTCGGCCGATTTTTCCGTTAACGCTAGTACACGGCCTATTTCTACCCGATCGTTCCCCTCCCGGCGCCCGGTTCGCCCCAAGGACGTGAGCCTCGCGCGCTGGAAACGCATGGGGCGTCTTGGGCACCCCGCTAGCTATTCGCGACTGTGACCAAACCCGTGCGGACGCGCCGGCCTCCTCCGTTTTCGGCCGATTTTTCCGTTAACGCTAGTACACGGCCTATTTCTACCCCATCATCCCCCTCCCGGCACCCGGTTCGCCCCAAGGACGGAAGCCTCGCGTGCTGGAAACCCATGGGGCGTCTTAGGCACCCCGCTAGCTATCCGCGACTGTGGCCAAACCCGCGCGGACGCGCCGGCTTCCTCCGTTTTTGGCCAATTTTTCCGTTAACGCTAGTACACGGCCTATTTCTACCCCATCGTCCCCCTCCCGGCGCCCGGTTCGCCCCAAGGACGGAAGCCTCGCGCACTGGAAATGCATGGGGAGTCTTGGGCACCCCGCTAGCTATCCGCGACTATGGCCATACCCACGCGGACGCGCCGGCCTCCTCCGTTTTCGGCCGATTTTTCCGTTAACGCTAGTACACGGCCTATTTCTACCCCATCGTCCCCCTCCCGGCACCCGGTTCGCCCCAAGGACAGAAGCCTCACGCGCTGGAAACGCATGGGGTGTCTTGGGCACCCCGCTAGCTATCCGCGACTGTGGCCAAACCCGCGCGGACGCGCCAGCATCCTCCGTTTTCGGCCGATTTTTCCGTTAACGCTAGTTCATGGCCTATTTCTACCCCATCGTCCCCCTCCCGGCGCCCGGTTCGCCCCAAGGACGGAAGCCTCGCACGCTGGAAACGCATGGGGCGTCTTGGGCACCCCGCTACCTATACGTGACTGCGGCCAAACCCACGCGGACGCGTCGGCCTCCTCTATTTTCGGCCGATTTTTCCGTTAACGCTAGTACACGTCCTATTTCTACCCCATCATCCCCCTCCCAGCGCCCGGTTCGCCCCAAGGACGGAAGCCTCGCGTGCTAGAAACACATGGGGCGTCTTGGGCACCCCGCTAGCTATCTGCGACTGTGGCCAAACCCACGCGGACGCACCGGCCTCCTCCGTTTTCGGCCGATTTTTCCGTTAACGCTAGTACACGGCCTATTTCTACCCCATCGTCCCCCTCCCGGCGCCCGGTTCGCCCCAAGGACGGAAGCCTCCCACGCTGGAAAGGCATGGGGCATCTTGGGCACCCCGCTAGCTATCCGCGATTGTGGCCAAACCCGCGCGGACGCGCCGGCCTCCTCCGTTTTCGGCCGATTTTTCCGTTAACGCTAGTACACGGCCTATTTCTACCCCATCGCCCCCCTCCCGGCGCCCGGTTCGCCCCAAGGACGGAAGCCTCGCGCGCTAGAAACGCATGGGGCGTCTTGGGCACCCCGCTAGCTATCCGCGACTGTGGCCAAACCCGCGCGGACGCGCCGGCCTCCTCTGTTTTCGGACGATTTTTCCGTTAACGCTAGTACACGGCCTATTTCTACCCCATCGTCCCCCTCCCGGCGCCCGGTTCGCCCCAAGGACGGAAGCCTCGCGCGCTGGAAACGCATGGGGCGTCTTGGGCACCCCGCTAGCTATCCGCGACTGTGGCCAAACCCGCGCGGACACGCCGGCCTCCTCCGTTTTCGGCCGATTTTTCCGTTAACGCTAGTACACGGCCTATTTCTACCCCATCATCCCCGTCCCGGCGCCCTGTTCGCCCTAAGGACGGAAGCCTCGCGCGCTGGAAACGCATGGGGCGTCTTGGGCACCCCGCTAGCTATCCGCGACTGTGGCCAAACCCGCTCGGACGCGCTGGCCTCCTCCGTTTTCGGCCGATTTTTTCGTTAACGCTAGTACACGGCCTATTTCTACCCCATCGTCCCCCTCCCGGCGCCCGGTTTGCCCCAAGGACGGAAGCCTCGCGCGCTGGAAACGCATGGGGCGTCTTGGGCACCCCGCTAGCTATCCGCGACTGTGGCCAAACCCGCGCGGACGCGCAGGCCTCCTCTGTTTTCGGTCGATTTTTCCGTTAACGCTAGTACACGGCCTATTTCTACCCCATCGTCCCCCTCCCGGCGCACGGTTCGCCCCCAGGACGGAAGCCTCGCGCGCTGGAAACGCATGGGGTGTCTTGGGCACCCCGCTAGCTTTCCGCGACTGTGGCCAAACCCGCGCGGACGCGCCGGCCTCCTCCGTTTTTGGCAGATTTTTCCGTTAACGCTAGTACACGGCCTATTTCTACCCCATCGTCCCCCTCCCGGCGCCCGGTTTGCCCCAAGGGCGGAAGCCTCGCGCACTAGAAACGCATGGGGCGTCTTGGGCACCCTGCTAGCTATCCGCGACTGTGGCCAAACCCGCGCGGACGCGCCGGCCTCCTCCGTTTTCGGCCGATTTTTCCGTTAACGCTAGTACACGGCCTATTTCTACCCCATCGTCCCCCTCCCGGCGCCCGGTTCGCCCCAAGGACGGAAGCCTCGCGCGCTGGAAATGCATGGGGCGTCTTGGGCACCCCGCTAGCTATCCACGACTGTGGACAAACTATAACACCCCAGGTGTTAAGCATTAATTAAAATTCTAATTAAGTGGTTAGTATGCATAATCATCTGGCATCTTGGCACAAAGCATTTCATGCTTAAGGCATAATTGTGATGTTTTACATGTTTGATATGAGTGTTGTATGTTGTTTGAATGGGTTGTTAGGAGTCACATGAAATGACAATTAGAAAACCCTAGTTTTAAATGTTTTTTTCCCTTTTTGATAAGTCAAAAAGTATGTCAAATTTCAAAATGATTTCAAAAGCAAAGTTGTAGCTCTTGTTGAGAGGAACAACTTTGGTATTTAAGGTTTTCAAAGTTTCTGTACAAAATTTTGAATAAATGTGAAATCTTTCAAACCCTAAATTTGACCCCTAAACTAGATTTTTTAAAAACTAAAAAGAATTAGACTTTGGTTCTTTAGTCAAAGTTGTAGAGAGGATTAAATGCAATAACTTTTATTAAGATAGATTTTCTTGTTATTAAAGAAAATTTGAAGTAATTTGGAAAACTAGTTTGGATTGGTTTCAAATTAGAAATTAATTTCCAAACCCTAGTTTTACCCCTTTTTATGTAGTTCAAAAATTAAGCATAATTTGGATATGGGACCAAAACCAAAGTTGTAGATAATTTCTTCAGGAACAACTTTTATATTGGTAAAATTTGAAGTTGTTCTAAAAATTCAAAAGTAATTTTGAAATTCAGTTTGGTCCAAATTTGAGTTTGAACTCTATTTCAAAATTCAAGCAGAATTTGACTTTGGTTCTTAAAGCAAGTTTGTAAAGTACAAAATTTGGAGCAAGTTTTGTTTTTGAAGTTTTTGTCATGCAGTACAAAAATCTGGAGAAATCAGAAAGGGGGAGATAGGGATCGCTACAGTAACCGGAGGGAGATATCAGAGCAGAATGCTCTGGACGCCACTGTAACACCCCTGGTGTTAAGCATTAACTAAAATTTTAATTAAGTTATTTAGTATGCATAATCATCGAGCATCATGGCATAAGAGCATTTCATGTTTAAAGCATAAATGTGATGCTTTACAGGTTTGACATGAGTGTTGAATGATTATGTGTGATGACTTCCTTGTCTGATATGTTTGTTGCTTGAATATGTTATGTGTGTTACATAAAATGACAATTAGAAAAACCTAATTTCCAATGTTCTTTTTATTCCCTTTTCTATAAGTCAAAAAAATATGTCAAATTTCAAAATGATTTAAAAAGCAAAGTTGTAGCTCTTGTTGAGAAGGACAACTTTGGTATTCAAAGTTTTAAAAGTTTCTGTACAAAATTTTAAATAAATTTGAAAACTTTTAAACCCTAAATTTGACCCCAACACTAGATTTCAAAAACTAAAAAGATTTGGACATTGGTCTTTTAATCAAAGTTATAGAGAGGATTAAAAGAAACAACTTTTATTAAGATAGATTTTCAAGTTACTAAAGAAAATCTGAAGTAATTTAGAAAACAAGTTTGAATTGGTTTCAAATTGAAAATCAATTTCCAAAATCAGTTTTTATCCCCTTTTGTGTAGTTTCAAAAATTAAGCACAATTTGGTTATACTCCAAAAAGCAAAGTTGTTCTATTTTTGTTAAGGAACAACTTTGATGTATCAAGTTTTCCAAGTTTTCATATGAAATCTAAAGTAATTGTGAAAATACTTTTCTGCCTTCTTTGTTCTCTTTTGTTTTGCAAACTCTAATTCCAATTCTGAGCATATTTTGAAAATGTTCCAAAAATAAAAGATGTTCAAAATTAAATTCTGAACATTTGATATTTTAGCATATTTTCAACTTTTATTCAAAATTTCAAAGTAATTTTAAATTTTCAGAAAGGGTAGAAAAGGAAATGGAAAAAAAGGGGAGATAAGCTTCTGGCTCTGTTCATGGCGGTGGCCGCCGAAGCTTTGACCGGCGACGCCAGCGCTCTGGGTGCAACTCCCTCTCGAACACGCGTGTGACCGTCTCCGTGGCGAAGTTACTTAGCTGTTGGTCCTTTTCTCTCACGTCGTGGCGTCCTCTCTCGCGCTCGCCGTCGATCTCTTGCCACGAAGCCCCGACGAGCACCTTCTCGGCTAAATCTCCAATTCACCGCACACCGATCGTTCTCATCCCAAATTGACCACGGGTATAAATACCCTACCCCCTTGCGCATCTCCAGAACCCTTTTCGCGCAAACTCTACTCACTCAACGAGCAAGCAATCGCTGTTCTTCCTTCCGCCATTGAAAAAGCTCCGCCGAGCTCGATCTCGCCGTGGTCCGATCCACTGGGCACTCCTCTACCCTCTTTATCTCGTGTTTATGTTTCATCTAGATCCCAGGAACCTCATCGGCTCACTGGTTTCATGTTTGGTGCCCAGGTCTCGCCGGAACCACCGCCGCTTCGCCAGAGCTTGCCGCCGGAAGCCACTGCTCCGTGGACACCTTCCCTCCGTTCATCCTCCGTTCGAACCAGCTAAGCCATCAGCATCAGGGTGAGCTACTGGATCTTCCTAGCCCCTCCGTTCTACTGCTACCGACCTAGGTTCGCCGGAACAGCTCCGCCGTGGCTCGGTCCGCCGCCGTGCGTGGCCAGACCTCACCGGAGCGGTAGCGTTAGGGTTTAGAGGCTCTATCGGCCGCGGGTGACTCGCTGGTGCTTATGCTCGCGTCCGTTAGGTCTCTACTGGCCGGAGTTGGCCGGCGTAAGGCTCGCCGGCGTTCGGTGCGCCGCCGTCCGTTCGGGCCACCGTCGAGGACCTCCTAGTTGTAAAGACGAGAAGTTCCAGGGTGTTGGTTGCAAAGTCCCAGACTCATGTGAATAGCGCTGTGGACTGCGGGTTAGTTTCGTTTAAGCCGAAGGGCTTTTCTGCAAAAGTGCCGAGGCGCGCGGGCGGGAGCCAGGCTGGGCTGGTTTCGCGCGCGACGGGCTGCGTCGGACTGGGCCGAAAGCCCAATTTGGGCTAGTTTTGTGTTTTTCTTTTTCTGGCTTTATGCACAGTAGCTAGTTTTGTTATTTTTGCTATAATTAATCTATAGCTCAGTTAATTATGAAATTTGACATGATAGATGTTAACATGCCCATGCTAATATAAAAATTATACAACTTGTGTTTTGAGTACTTTTTATAGGACAATTAAATCTGGACTTTAATTAATAAATGCAACTTTGAGGAATTATGTAATTTTCTGTGGTTATCCAAAAATCATGAAATTTGACATGGGAGTTTATATCACTGATATACACCTTCATGTTTAATTTCATCCCTGTTTGACCAAGTATGATTGGTGTATAAGTAAAAGGCTAATTAAAATGGTTTATAAAATAAATAGGAATAGTTGATCACTATAGAATTATGTGACTTTTGGAATTGTTTGACAACCAGTGGAAAACTAGCAAGATTTGCTCCTTGGTTATGGGTCTCCTTTATGCAAATAAACTTTTGTTGCTTGTTAAGTTGCTTAGCTATATTTAAAGAAAATAATAAAACTTGTTTAGTGATAATAGTAGCTAAAGTTGGTTTGTTGGTTTGCAACTTTACCGTGATGAAAGACTGTTTGAATAAATGTCTACAGCTTAGAAAATTTCCATCTTTACCATGATCATATCATAAGCATCTCATTATTCATGCATATGCACTTCTACGTGTAAATCCCGCTTCGGAAGGCCCTAACTCTCAGTGGATTCCTCCTGAGGGTGTAGACCCTTCTCGATTTTCAGAATCTTCGGACTTCGCTGATCCTCAAGGCAAGCCCCGGTGCATTTAACCTTTCTGTTTCTATTGCAAAGTTTATACAATGATTTATCAACTGCATTTAAGTAGTAGGAGTTGAATGACACCAGTAGTTGCATTACCAGTTGGTTACCTTTACTCTATCCTTGTTACCTTTTTATTTGTAAATGCTTAGCCAAGATGCACGGTGATGAGATTATCCTCCGCTTAGTCCTTGAGCAAACTAAGGGATGATAGGTCATCACTGTTAGGATACCTCTTTCAGGTACAATTGATAAATGGATGAAAAATGAAATTCAGACCGGGCAGGTAACTTGCATCCAGAATGGAATCTTGATGTAGTGTTCCTGTCTGTGTCGATTAGGAACCGTTCGTTGTTGGTCCTTGATCGAGTGCATGATAGTACCAATCACGGGTTACGGGTTGATATGTTGCAGGTTAGAGTCCTGCCATACAACGCCGGTGTGCTTTGATATGTTGCAGGTTAGAGTCCTGCCATACAAATCACTTATGGTTGTGCAATATGTTGCAGGTTAGAGTCCTGCCATATTGTGTGATTGGGAACCCCCAGCTGGGTAGAAAAAGCGATTCGAATCGTCGTTGCTCTACGATAAAAAGAGACTCGATCTCTGACTCTCAACGTAGAGTTTTCAAAACCAAAGCATTTTGGAAATGATGTTTCATTCTAAAAGGGTACTTTTGATGGTATATTTGGAATTACTAAGGAAAAGAAGAATGTTTTGTTAAAAATGCTTATTTTGCAAATTCCTTCCCTATTGCTAGCCTCACTACATCCCCTTAAAGCTAGCATGACCCTGAAGTCCTTTCTGTTGACGGATAAGTCTTGCTGAGTACCGACAGTACTCAGGGTTTGTTAATTCCCTGTTGCAGGTTTCTAATAGGTGGTGTTGATCATGATCATGTCAGTGGGCTTGACGTGATCTGGTTGTTCTTCTTCTCCAACTTAGGTTCTTCACCTAAGTGTGGTTCTGTGATACTATTCTGCTTCCGCAATACAAATTATGTTTATGTACAAAGTAACTTAATCATGTTTTGTAAAGATTATCTATCTTGCTTCCGCACTCCGATGGTATTTTGTAACAAATGTTGTAATGTTGTAATTATTCCAACCTTAATGATGATGATCCTGTGGTTCGTGGATAATTCGGGGTTCTCTCGGGGACACCCGACAGATCTTTCCAGTGATGTGGTACATGTGCACAGTCATTAGAGCTCGGGGAGACAATGACGTGTGCAGGTGGGCCACATTAATGGGAGGTTCTGCCACAGAATGGTATCGGAGCAGGATTGTCATCAAGGGAAGACTGGTTGCAACATTACTTTTGAAAAACTTCAAAATGATTTCTTAATCTAAAAGTTTTTGAAAGTGACAAGTTAAAATGATCCTTCCCTGAGTTTCTTTCTTGCTGAAAGACTTCGTGAAGATTCTACTAGCAAATCAAGCTGAAGACACTGAGATGGTTTCAACTCGTCTATAGAAAGTTAATGGAGAATCAACCTCCCTGTCAAACCAAGACAGAAGAGCTATTCAACACCTGTACCAAATCCATAAAGCTAAAGTATAAAGTATAGCCCTATACCTAACTAACAGGTGGAGACAGAGATCTCCTAACCATGAGAGGTCGTATAGGACGAGCATATATCATACCATGCATAATGATAAAAGGTGCTTCTTCTCTAAATTCTAAAAGCAGCTATGGTTCCCCGATAGCTGATCGTCCCTAGATTCTGCTACCCTTGATGCTTATGTTCCATAAGTTCCTAATCCTTGGGAACTTTTGGATATCTTTTATACACTCTACCACATAATATCAGAATCATGGTAAACTCCTTGGTTTTTCTGGAACACGCGTGTCATGCCTTGAATTGGCACGTGTTGGGTGCTTGATGTCGTGAAAACGACGAATGGTGGTTGGAAGTTACTGAAATTGTGTTCTTATAGAGGACCATAATCTGTGGACCGGATAAAAGCGTGGGAACCTAGGGTCATCTATGGACTGCAGCCATAAGATGTTACTGCTGGGTGCTCGCTAATATCCAAGTCTATGATCGTGATTCTTTCTAGTCCACTATTGACGTGCTTTCATTTCTGGACGCCTGAATGGGAGTTCAAAGCCATTTCCTTGTAATTATAACCCATCCCTGCTTTTGGTTATAATTTCCCTCCTTATGAGATGAGAGATATAGAAGTTGTGCTCTATTGTGGTGCCATGATTGGTGACCACGGTGCCGCGTCGGAACCTAGGGAATCTCGTGTGTCCGGATCACACTAGTTTCCACTAGGTGCGCGCAGGTATCGAGGTCTACAGTTGTGATCCATTATAGCCTGCAACTAGTATACGCTCTCTCTTAGTTCTTCATAATTCTTCTTGCTCCACCCAGATATTTTCTACCTTGTTACTGCAACCGTGTTCTAATCTCGGTTGTACCTCCGAACCCCAACCCAGTTGCCTTGTGAACTCCTTGCGAGTAAACAAGTGTGACACATTTCCTTTTCCATTACTCAACCCTAGACCTTTAAGTGCTTCTTAAATCTCGGGACGAGATTTCTTTAAGGGGGAAGGGTTGTAACACCCCTGGTGTTAAGCATTAACTAAAATTTTAATTAAGTTATTTAGTATGCATAATCATCGAGCATCATGGCATAAGAGCATTTCATGTTTAAAGCATAAATGTGATGCTTTACAGGTTTGACATGAGTGTTGAATGATTATGTGTGATGACTTCCTTGTCTGATATGTTTGTTGCTTGAATATGTTATGTGTGTTACATAAAATGACAATTAGAAAAACCTAATTTCCAATGTTCTTTTTATTCCCTTTTCTATAAGTCAAAAAAATATGTCAAATTTCAAAATGATTTAAAAAGCAAAGTTGTAGCTCTTGTTGAGAAGGACAACTTTGGTATTCAAAGTTTTAAAAGTTTCTGTACAAAATTTTAAATAAATTTGAAATCTTTTAAACCCTAAATTTGACCCCAACACTAGATTTCAAAAACTAAAAAGATTTGGACTTTGGTCTTTTAATCAAAGTTATAGAGAGGATTAAAAGAAACAACTTTTATTAAGATAGATTTTCAAGTTACTAAAGAAAATCTGAAGTAATTTAGAAAACAAGTTTGAATTGGTTTCAAATTGAAAATCAATTTCCAAAATCAGTTTTTATCCCCTTTTGTGTAGTTTCAAAAATTAAGCACAATTTGGTTATACTCCAAAAAGCAAAGTTGTTCTATTTTTGTTAAGGAACAACTTTGATGTATCAAGTTTTCCAAGTTTTCATATGAAATCTAAAGTAATTGTGAAAATACTTTTCTGCCCTCTTTGTTCTCTTTTGTTTTGCAAACTCTAATTCCAATTCTGAGCATATTTTGAAAATGTTGCAAAAATAAAAGATGTTCAAAATTAAATTCTGAACATTTGATATTTTAGCATATTTTCAACTTTTATTCAAAATTTCAAAGTAATTTTAAATTTTCAGAAAGGGTAGAAAAGGAAATGGAAAAAAAAGGGGAGATAAGCTTCTGGCTCTATTCATGGCGGTGGCCACCGAAGCTTTGACCGGCGACGCCAGCGCTCTGGGTGCAACTCCCTCTCGAACACGCGTGTGACCGTCTCCGTGGCGAAGTTACTTAGCTGTTGGTCCTTTTCTCTCACGTCGTGGCGTCCTCTCTCGCGCTCGCCGTCGATCTCTTGCCACGAAGCCCCGACGAGCACCTTCTCGGCTAAATCTCCAATTCACCGCACACCGATCGTTCTCATCCCAAATTGACCACGGGTATAAATACCCTACCCCCTTGCGCATCTCCAGAACCCTTTTCGCGCAAACTCTACTCACTCAACGAGCAAGCAATCGCTGTTCTTCCTTCCGCCATTGAAAAAGCTCCGCCGAGCTCGATCTCGCCGTGGTCCGATCCACTGGGCACTCCTCTACCCTCTTTATCTCGTGTTTATGTTTCATCTAGATCCCAGGAACCTCATCGGCTCACTGGTTTCATGTTTGGTGCCCAGGTCTCGCCCGAACCACCGCCGCTTCGCCAGAGCTTGCCGCCGGAAGCCACTGCTCCGTGGACACCTTCCCTCCGTTCATCCTCCGTTCGAACCAGCTAAGCCATCAGCATCAGGGTGAGCTACTGGATCTTCCTAGCCCCTCCGTTCTACTGCTACCGACCTAGGTTCACCGGAACAGCTCCGCCGTGGCTCGGTCCGCCGCCGTGCGTGGCCAGACCTCACCGGAGCGGTAGCGTTAGGGTTTAGAGGCTCTATCGGCCGCGGGTGACTCGCTGGTGCTTATGCTCGCGTCCGTTAGGTCTCTACTGGCCGGAGTTGGCCGGCGTAAGGCTCGCCGGCGTTCGGTGCGCCGCCGTCCGTTCGGGCCACCGTCGAGGACCTCCTAGTTGTAAAGACGAGAAGTTCCAGGGTGTTGGTTGCAAAGTCCCAGACTCATGTGAATAGCGCTGTGGACTGCGGGTTAGTTTCGTTTAAGCCGAAGGGCTTTTCTGCAAAAGTGCCGAGGCGCGCGGGCGGGAGCCAGGCTGGGCTGGTTTCGCGCGCGACGGGCCGCGTCGGACTGGGCCGAAAGCCCAATTTGGGCTAGTTTTGTGTTTTTCTTTTTCTGGCTTTATGCACAGTAGCTAGTTTTGTTATTTTTGCTATAATTAATCTATAGCTCAGTTAATTATGAAATTTGACATGATAGATGTTAACATGCCCATGCTAATATAAAAATTATACAACTTGTGTTTTGAGTACTTTTTATAGGACAATTAAATCTGGACTTTAATTAATAAATGCAACTTTGAGGAATTATGTAATTTTCGGTGGTTATCCAAAAATCATGAAATTTGACATGGGAGTTTATATCACTGATATACACCTTCATGTTTAATTTCATCCCTGTTTGACCAAGTATGATTGGTGTATAAGTAAAAGGCTAATTAAAATGGTTTATAAAATAAATAGGAATAGTTGATCACTATAGAATTATGTGACTTTTGGAATTGTTTGACAACCAGTGGAAAACTAGCAAGATTTGCTCCCTGGTTATGGGTCTCCTTTATGCAAATAAACTTTTGTTGCTTGTTAAGTTGCTTAGCTATATTTAAAGAAAATAATAAAACTTGTTTAGTGATAATAATAGCTAAAGTTGGTTTGTTGGTTTGCATCTTTACCGTGATGAAAGACTGTTTGAATAAATGTCTACAGCTTAGAAAATTTCCATCTTTACCATGATCATATCATAAGCATCTCATTATTCATGCATATGCACTTCTACGTGTAAATCCCGCTTCGGAAGGCCCTAACTCTCAGTGGATTCCTCCTGAGGGTGTAGACCCTTCTCGATTTTCAGAATCTTCGGACTTCGCTGATCCTCAAGGCAAGCCCCGGTGCATTTAACCTTTCTGTTTCTATTGCAAAGTTTATACAATGATTTATCAACTGCATTTAAGTAGTAGGAGTTGAATGACACCAGTAGTTGCATTACCAGTTGGTTACCTTTACTCTATCCTTGTTACCTTTTTATTTGTAAATGCTTAGCCAAGATGCACGGTGATGAGATTATCCTCCGCTTAGTCCTTGAGCAAACTAAGGGATGATAGGTCATCACTGTTAGGATACCTCTTTCAGGTACAATTGATAAATGGATGAAAAATGAAATTCAGACCGGGCAGGTAACTTGCATCCAGAATGGAATCTTGATGTAGTGTTCCTGTCTGTGTCGATTAGGAACCGTTCGTTGTTGGTCCTTGATCGAGTGCATGATAGTACCAATCACGGGTTACGGGTTGATATGTTGCAGGTTAGAGTCCTGCCATACAACGCCGGTGTGCTTTGATATGTTGCAGGTTAGAGTCCTGCCATACAAATCACTTATGGTTGTGCAATATGTTGCAGGTTAGAGTCCTGCCATATTATGTGATTGGGAACCCCCAGCTGGGTAGAAAAAGCGATTCGAATCGTCGTTGCTCTACGATAAAAAGAGACTCGATCTCTGACTCTCAACGTAGAGTTTTCAAAACCAAAGCATTTTGGAAATGATGTTTCATTCTAAAAGGGTACTTTTGATGGTATATTTGGAATTACTAAGGAAAAGAAGAATGTTTTGTTAAAAATGCTTATTTTGCAAATTCCTTCCCTATTGCTAGCCTCACTACATCCCCTTAAAGCTAGCATGACCCTGAAGTCCTTTCTGTTGACGGATAAGTCTTGCTGAGTACCGACAGTACTCAGGGTTTGTTAATTCCCTGTTGCAGGTTTCTAATAGGTGGTGTTGATCATGATCATGTCAGTGGGCTTGACGTGATCTGGTTGTTCTTCTTCTCCAACTTAGGTTCTTCACCTAAGTGTGGTTCTGTGATACTATTCTGCTTCCGCAATACAAATTATGTTTATGTACAAAGTAACTTAATCATGTTTTGTAAAGATTATCTATCTTGCTTCCGCACTCCGATGGTATTTTGTAACAAATGTTGTAATGTTGTAATTATTCCAACCTTAATGATGATGATCCTGTGGTTCGTGGATAATTCGGGGTTCTCTCGGGGACACCCGACAGATCTTTCCAGTGATGTGGTACATGTGCACAGTCATTAGAGCTCGGGGAGACAATGACGTGTGCAGGTGGGCCACATTAATGGGAGGTTCTGCCACAGCCACCGCCGTCGCGCCGTGCCCGTTTGACCGGCCGTGTGCGCGCGCCGCGCGTCCTCTTCCGTAGCAATTGCGAAGCAGGAGGTGGCACGCTACTCTTGAAGCCCTCTTCATCCTTCTTAGCGCGCGCCGACGCTCCCCCCTCCCTTCCTTTCGTTTCTGCTCGGCGCCACTGCGAAGCAGAGCAGAGCACGGCCGCCGGCTAAATTCACTGCCAACGCTCGCCCTCTGGCCTGGTTGCTCTTGCAGTCGAGCTCGCCTCCTCTTCACGCACCTCCCGTGCCCCCGTTGCGCAAGCTCGGACCGCCAGAGTCCCCCGCACCCTCCCTTTCTTCCCCTGCTCCGGCCAAAGCGCCGCCGGGAGCACCACCCCGCGGTCCCCTCATCCTGGAGAACCCCGGGTCAATCCATTCATCGTCCGAGCCTCGCCGCACCTCCCTGAAGCTCACCGGTCTGCTAGTTCTGTCGCTATCTCACCGGAGCTCCGGGAACGACGAGGGAAACCTCGGTTTGCGCCGCCACAAGACCCGCCGCCATGGTCGACCTTGTTTTGCGCCATCACCACCTTCACCAGCGCGAGCATCACGATGGGGTGAGTACCCTTGAGCCTTCCCGCGCGTCATTGAGGCCTCTACCGCAGCACAGCCACCGCACCACCTCGCGCCGCCGCCCTGTCCGCCGCCGAGCCGCCATGCGCGCCGCCGTGTTTCCTCCGTGATCTGAGAGCTCCGGCTTGGTACTCCGGTGGATGCGCGGGCTCGAGACGCTTCCTTCGTTGGTCTCGCCGTGGCCAGGGTCCCCGCCGGCGACGAGTGGCGCCGGTCCGCGCCGACCTAGCGCGAGGCCACGGTCTCGGCGTGGCCGAGTCGTTGCTGGGCAGGTAGCGCTGACCCGGGCCCCGTCCGTCGGTGACCTTGGGCCAAATTCGGCCCAAGTAGGATTAGGTTTTGTTCTTTTTCTTTTTCTTTTCAGGAAATGTTTAATTTGTGCATATGATTGTTTAATTCATAAGTAATTATGTGCTGATGCTAAAACTGTGAAATAAACTTTGTTGTGTTCCTGATAATGTGTTCCATCTAATAAAAATATGAAACTTAATGTTTTGATAATTTTGTAGGTGACTTAAATAAGTCTTTTAATTAATAAATGCACCTTTGAGAATTTGTATAGGCTAATATAATGATCCAAAAATTATGAAATTTGTTTTGCACCCTTTACTTGCTATAACTAATCATCCCTAAAAGTTTGAACTTGATTTGATAAACTTTGATTAAACCCTATTTTCTATAATTAATTATTATTTAATAAAACTCTGTTTAGAAAGTAGTTAATTATGGTATTTTGTGGGTGATTAGGGTAAACCTTGGTTACCCTAACAACCTTTTTGATTGATGGTTTGCATTTCATGATAGTAGTTTGCCATGTTTGATTAAGTTATAGATCAAGTTTTATGCGTGTTATTGCATGCCTATGTTTATGTGCATCGTTTTTGCATACATATGTTTGGTTCGTGAGTGAAGACCATGGAAGATCCCTATTCCGTGTCCTCTGGCTTGATTGATGTTTTGATAAACACATAGTCATTTTAGCTAACCCACCTAATGTTGTGATGGTGATTGCTTGTTAGTTAGAAACCCTAATCGGTAGGTTGCAAGTTGGTTTTGTTGGCTTGCAACTTTACCGTGAAGGAAAGTTGTACTCGACTTTCCTTGTCTGTTTAGTTTCTATTATGCATTGATTGTCCTGCACCTTAGCATGCATCCCATAGTATCATACTGAGCATACATCATTTATCTACGTGTAGTATCCGAGAGTGTTTGAGTCGTGTTGATCAAGCTTTGGTGATCACCCTTGCCGAACAAGCCTCGGGAGGTGACCCATGTTGGACAAGCTTCGTCGAAAAGACTTAACTTCTAGATGAAGGAACTAACCTTTGTGGATCATTCTTGGATCTTATCTTCCCTGCAACGAAGGCAAGCCCCGGTTCATTTAACCATTTCCTTGGATTTACAATTACACTTACTCGCGATAATCTGATGCATTAAATGTTTATCAAATAAATGTTTTAAACCTGTTGATGCATGATCAACCTTGTTATCGATATATCATACCTTGCTACCTGCTTTTATGCAAATGATAGAAATGCTTAGCCTTGCTTTATGAAGCTTTTGATAAATGTTTTCGATGCTTATCATTTTGGAATGATAATGAGAAAGAATTAGGGTTAAAACCAGACGGGCACCTGCATCGAACCTTGGGTTGGTGTAGGGTGACCCGGATGTGTCGGATTAGGGTTAACCGTTGTTGGCCTGCTAGATTGAGACCTTTGAGTACAGCCCACATGCGGTGGTAAGCCTCTTCTATAGCTATTCCGATACTCGAGAACGGCTAACCGCGCACTGGGAGTGGAAAGATGGCGGGAGTAGCGTGTACCCTCGGGGCTATGAGATAGTCGGGTTCGAGGTGTACTGTACTCTCGGGTGGCGCGGACCCGTTCTTGTATGGGAGGATCTATAGATAGGGTTGATATATGCAAGATTAAGTTCTACATATGTCGTGTGGTACTGAATCCCCAGCTGGGTTTAATCGATTCGAATCGCCGTGTTTCCTCGGATATGGAGCCTCAATCCACTGACCCGCACCGTAGAAGAAAAATGGAACTGGTTAAAGAAGGAATGACAATGATCTTTCACTAAGGTTTACTTTCAGTTCTACCAAGTACTGAAATGATTAAATAAAATTTGGATCTAGGATTACTTTAGTAAGCTTTTATGCAAATGAAAAATACTGTTGAGCCTACCCAAACCAGCATGACCCTGAAGTCTTTTCTGTTGACGGGTAAGTCTTGCTGAGTATCGACTGTACTCAGGGTTTGTTAATTCCCTGTTGCAGGTTTCTTTTATAGGTGATGTTGATCATGATCATGTCAGTGGGCTTGATATGATCTGGTTGTTCTTCTTCTCCAACTTAGGTACTCCGCCTAAGTGTGGTTCCGTAATACTATTCTACTTCCGCAATACCAGTTATGTTTATGTAAAAAGTAACTTGTTCATGGTTTTGTAAAGTTTCTATCTCTTACTTCCACACTCCGATGGTATTTTGTAACAAATGTTGTAATGTTGTAATTATTCCAACCTTCATGATGATGATCCTGTCGTTCGTGGATAATTCGGGGTTCTCACGGGGACACCCGACAGATCTTTCCAGTGATGTGGTACATGTGCACAGTCATTAGGGCTCGGAGAGACGGTGACGTGTGCAGGTGGGTCACATTACCGGGCGGTTCTGCCACAGAGTGGTATCGGAGCAGGATTGTCATCTAGGGAAGACTGGTTGCAACACTACATTTGAAAAACTTCAAAATGGTTTCGTAATCTAAAAGTTTTTGGATGTAACAAGTTACAAATCATTCTTCCCTAAGTTTCTTACTTTGCTGGAAGACTTCGTGAAGACTCTACTGGCAACTCCAGCTGAAGACACTGAGATGGTCTCAACTCTTCTACTGAAGGTTAATGGAGAATCAACCTCCCTGTCAAATCGCGACCGAAGAGCTTTTCAACGTCCTGTTTGAGTCAATGAAGCTAAAGTGTAAAGTATAGCCCTATACCTAACTAACAGGTGGAGACAGAGATCTCCTGGCAGTGAGAGGTCGTATAGGACGAGCATATATCATATCATGCATAATGATAAAATGTGCTTCTTCTCTAAATTCTAAAAGCAGCTATGATCCCCGATAGTTGATCGTCCCTGGATTCTGTTATCCTTGATACTTATGTTCCATAAGTTCTGATCCTTGGGAACTTTTGGATATCTTTCATATACTCTACCACATAAAGTCAGAATCAGGGTAAATCTTTGGTTCTTCCTAGATGTGTGTGCCATGCCTTGAATTGGCACATACCAGTTGTTTGATGTCGTGAAAATGACGAATGGTGGTTGAAAGTTACTAAAATTGTGTTCTTTGAAAGGACCCTGATCTGTGGACCGGATAAAAGCGTGGGAACCTGGAGTAACCTATGGATGGCCACCATAAGGCGTTGCTGCCGGGAGCTCGCTAATATCCAGGTCTATAATCATGATTCTTTCTAGTCCACCGTTAAAGTGCTTTCATTTCTGGACGCCCGAAAGGGAGTTCAAAGCCACTTTCCTTGTAGTTATAACCAACCCTTGCTTTTGGTTATAATTTCCTTCTTATTAAGATGAGAGATATAGAAGTTGTGCTCTATTGTGGTGCCATGATTGGTGACCACGGTGCCGCGTCGGAACCTAGGGAATCTCGTGTGTCCGGATCACACTAGTTTCCACTGGGTGCGCGCAGGTATCGAGGTCTACAGTTATGATCCATTATAGCCCGCAACCAATGTACTCTCTCTCTCTTGACTCTTGATAGTTTTCCTTGCTCCACTCAAATGTTCTTTACCTTGCCACTAGCAACCGTGTTCTGATCTCGGTTGTAATCCTGAACCCAATCCAGTTGCCTTGTGAACTCCTTGTGAGTAAACAAGTGTGACACATTTCCTTTTCCATTACTTAACCCCAGTCTTTAAGTGTTTCTTAAATCTCGAGACGAGATTTCTTTAAGGGGGAAGGAGCTATAACACCCCAGGTGTTAAGCATTAATTAAAATTCTAATTAAGTGGTTAGTATGCATAATCATCTGGCATCTTGGCACAAAGCATTTCATGCTTAAGGCATAATTGTGATGTTTTACATGTTTGATATGAGTTTTGTATGTTGTTTGAATGGGTTGTTAGGAGTCACATGAAATGACAATTAGAAAACCCTAGTTTTAAATGTTTTTTTTCCCTTTTTGATAAGTCAAAAAGTATGTCAAATTTCAAAATGATTTCAAAAGCAAAGTTGTAGCTCTTGTTGAGAGGAACAACTTTGGTATTTAAGGTTTTCAAAGTTTCTGTACAAAATTTTGAATAAATGTGAAATCTTTCAAACCCTAAATTTGACCCCTAAACTAGATTTTTTAAAAACTAAAAAGAATTAGACTTTGGTTCTTTAGTCAAAGTTGTAGAGAGGATTAAATGCAATAACTTTTATTAAGATAGATTTTCTTGTTATTAAAGAAAATTTGAAGTAATTTGGAAAACTAGTTTGGATTGGTTTCAAATTAGAAATTAATTTCCAAACCCTAGTTTTACCCCTTTTTATGTAGTTCAAAAATTAAGCATAATTTGGATATGGGACCAAAACCAAAGTTGTAGATAATTTCTTCAGGAACAACTTTTATATTGGTAAAATTTGAAGTTGTTCTAAAAATTCAAAAGTAATTTTGAAATTCAGTTTGGTCCAAATTTGAGTTTGAACTCTATTTCAAAATCCAAGCAGAATTTGACTTTGGTTCTTAAAGCAAGTTTGTAAAGTACAAAATTTGGAGCAAGTTTTGTTTTTGAAGTTTTTGTCATGCAGTACAAAAATCTGGAGAAATCAGAAAGGGGGAGATAGGGATCGCTACAGTAACCGGAGGGAGATATCAGAGCAGAATGCTCTGGACGCCACCGCCGTCGCGCCGTGCCTGTTTGGCCGGCCGTGTGCGCGCGCCGCGCGTCCTCTTCCGTGGCAATTGCGAAGCAGGAGGTGGCACGCTACTCTTGAAGCCCTCTTCATCCTTCTTAGCGCGCGTCGACGCTCTCCCCTCCCTTCCTTTCGTTTCTGCTCGGCGCCGCTGCGAAGCAGAGCAGAGCACGGCCGCCGGCTAAATTCACTGCCAACGCTCGCCCTCTGGCCTGGTTGCTCTTGCAGTCGAGCTCGCCTCCTCTGCACGCACCTCCCGTGCCCCCGTTGCGCAAGCTCGGACCGCCAGAGTCCCCCGCACCCTCACTTTCTTCCCCTGCTCCGGCCAAAGCGCCGCCGGGAGCACCACCCCGCGGTCCCCTCATCCTGGAGAACCCCGGGTCAATCCATTCATCGTCCGAGCCTCGCCGCACCTCCCTGAAGCTCACCGATCTGCTAGTTCGGTCGCTATCTCACCGGAGCTCCGGGAACGACGAGGGAAACCTCGGTTCGCGCCGCCACAAGACCCACCGCCATGGTCGACCTTGTTTTGCGCCATCACCACCTTCACCAGCGCGAGCATCACGATGGGGTGAGTACCCTTGAGCCTTCCCGCGCGTCGTTGAGGCCTCTACCGCACCACAGCCACCGCACCACCTCGCGCCGCCGCCCTGTCCGCCGCGGAGCCGCCATGCGCGCCGCCGTGTTTCCTCCGTGATCTGAGAGCTCCGGCTTGGTACTCCGGTGGATGCGCGGGCTCGAGACGCTTCCTTCGTTGGTCTCGCCGTGGCCAGGGTCCCCGCCGGCGACGAGTGGCGCCGGTCCGCGTCGACCTAGCGCGAGGCCACGGTCTCGGCGTGGCCGAGTCGTTGCTGGGCAGGTAGCGCTGACCCGGGCCCCGTCCGTCGGTGACCTTGGGCCAAATTCGGCCCAAGTAGGATTAGGTTTTGTTCTTTTTCTTTTTCTTTTCAGGAAATGTTTAATTTGTGCATATGATTGTTTAATTCATAAGTAATTATGTGCTGATGCTAAAACTGTGAAATAAACTTTGTTGTGTTCCTGATAATGTGTTCCATCTAATAAAAATATGAAACTTAATGTTTTGATAATTTTGTAGGTGACTTAAATAAGTCTTTTAATTAATAAATGCACCTTTGATAATTTGTATAGGCTAATATAATGATCCAAAAATTATGAAATTTGTTTTGCACCCTTTACTTGCTATAACTAATCATCCCTAAAAGTTTGAACTTGATTTGATAAACTTTGATTAAACCCTATTTTCTATAATTAATTATTATTTAATAAAACTCTGTTTAGAAAGTAGTTAATTATGGTATTTTGTGGGTGATTAGCGTAAACCTTGGTTACCCTAACAACCTTTTTGATTGATGGTTTGCATTTCATGATAGTAGTTTGCCATGTTTGATTAAGTTATAGATCAAGTTTTATGCGTGTTATTGCATGCCTATGTTTATGTGCATCATTTTTGCATACATATGTTTGGTTCGTGAGTGAAGACCATGGAAGATCCCTATTCCGTGTCCTCTGGCTTGATTGATGTTTTGATAAACACATAGTCATTTTAGCTAACCCACCTAATGTTGTGGTGGTGATTGCTTGTTAGTTAGAAACCCTAATCGGTAGGTTGCAAGTTGGTTTTGTTGGCTTGCAACTTTACCGTGAAGGAAAGTTGTACTCGACTTTCCTTGTCTGTTTAGTTTCTGTTATGCATTGATTGTCCTGCACCTTAGCATGCATCCCATAGTATCATACTGAGCATACATCATTTATCTACGTGTAGTATCCGAGAGTGTTTGAGTCGTGTTGATCAAGCTTTGGTGATCACCCTTGCCGAACAAGCCTCGGGAGGTGACCCATGTTGGACAAGCTTCGTCGAAAAGACTTAACTTCTAGATGAAGGAACTAACCTTTGTGGATCATTCTTGGATCTTATCTTCCCTGCAACGAAGGCAAGCCCCGGTTCATTTAACCATTTCCTTGGATTTACAATTACACTTACTCGCGATAATCTGATGCATTAAATGTTTATCAAATAAATGTTTTAAACCTGTTGATGCATGATCAACCTTGTTATCGATATATCATACCTTGCTACCTGCTTTTATGCAAATGATAGAAATGCTTAGCCTTGCTTTATGAAGCTTTTGATAAATGTTTTCGATGCTTATCATTTTGGAATGATAATGAGAAAGAATTAGGGTTAAAACCAGACGGGCACCTGCATCGAACCTTGGGTTGGTGTAGGGTGACCCGGATGTGTCGGATTAGGGTTAACCGTTGTTGGCCTGCTAGATTGAGACCTTTGAGTACAGCCCACATGCGGTGGTAAGCCTCTTCTATAGCTATTCCGATACTCGAGAACGGCTAACCGCGCACTGGGAGTGGAAAGATGGCGGGAGTAGCGTGTACCCTCGGGGCTATGAGATAGTCGGGTTCGAGGTGTACTGTACTCTCGGGTGGCGCGGACCCGTTCTTGTATGGGAGGATCTATAGATAGGGTTGATATATGCAAGATTAAGTTCTACATATGTCGTGTGGTACTGAATCCCCAGCTGGGTTTAATCGATTCGAATCGCCGTGTTTCCTCGGATATGGAGCCTCAATCCACTGACCCGCACCGTAGAAGAAAAATGGAACTGGTTAAAGAAGGAATGACAATGATCTTTCACTAAGGTTTACTTTCAGTTCTACCAAGTACTGAAATGATTAAATAAAATTTGGATCTAGGATTACTTTAGTAAGCTTTTATGCAAATGAAAAATACTGTTGAGCCTACCCAAACCAGCATGACCCTGAAGTCTTTTCTGTTGACGGGTAAGTCTTGCTGAGTATCGACTGTACTCAGGGTTTGTTAATTCCCTGTTGTAGGTTTCTTTAATAGGTGATGTTGATCATGATCATGTCAGTGGGCTTGATATGATCTGGTTGTTCTTCTTCTCCAACTTAGGTACTCCGCCTAAGTGTGGTTCCGTAATACTATTCTACTTCCGCAATACCAGTTATGTTTATGTAAAAAGTAACTTGTTCATGGTTTTGTAAAGTTTCTATCTCTTACTTCCACACTCCGATGGTATTTTGTAACAAATGTTGTAATGTTGTAATTATTCCAACCTTCATGATGATGATCCTGTGGTTCGTGGATAATTCGGGGTTCTCACGGGGACACCCGACAGATCTTTCCAGTGATGTGGTACATGTGCACAGTCATTAGGGCTCGGAGAGACGGTGACGTGTGCAGGTGGGTCACATTACCGGGCAGTTCTGCCACACAAACCCACGCGGACGCGCCGGCCTCCTCCGTTTTTGGCCGATTTTTCCGTTAACGCTAGTACACGGCCTATTTCTACCCCATCGTCCCCCTCCCGGCGCCCGGTTCGCCCCAAGGATGGAAGCCTCGCGCGCTGGAAACACATGGGGCGTCTTGGGCACCCCGCTAGCTATCCACGACTGTAGCCAAACCCGCGCGGACGCGCCGGCCTCCTCCGTTTTCAGCCGATTTTTCCGTTAATGCTAGTACACGGCCTATTTCTACCCCATCGTCCCCCTCCCGGCGCCCGGTTCGCCCCAAGGACGGAAGCCTCGCGCGCTGGAAATGCATGGGGCGTCTTGGGCACCCCGCTACCTATCCGCGACTGTAGCCAAACCAGCGCGGACGCGCAGGCCTCCTTCGTTTTCGGCCGATTTTTCCGTTAACGCTAGTACACGGCCTATTTCTACCCCATCGTCCCCCTCCCGGTGCCCGGTTCGCCCCAAGGACGGAAGCCTCGCGAGCTGGAAACGCATGGGGCGTCTTGGGCACCCCTGTAGCTATCCGCGACTGTGGCCAAACCCGCGCGGACGCGCCGGCCTCCTCCGTTTTCGGCCAATTTTTCTGTTAACGCTAGTACACGGCCTATTTCTACCCCATCGTCCCCCTCCCGGCGCCCGGTTCGCCCCAAGGACGGAAGCCTCGCGCGCTGGAAACGCATGGGGCGTCTTGGGCACCCCACTAGCTATCCGCGACTGTGGCCAAACCCACGCAGACGCGCCGACCTCCTCCGTTTTCGGCCGATTTTTCCGTTAACACTAGTACACGGCCTATTTCTACCCCATCGTCCCCCTCCCGGCGCCCGGTTCGCCCCAAGGACAGAAGCCTCGCGCGCTGGAAACGCATGGGGCGTCTTGGGCACCCCGCTAGCTATCCGCGACTGTGGCCAAACCCGCACGGACGCGCCGGCCTCCTCCGTTTTCGGCCGATTTTTCCGTTAGCGCTAGTGCACGGCCTATTTCTACCCCATCGTCCCCCTCCCGGCGCCCGGTTCGCCCCAAGGACGGAAGCCTCGCGCGCTGGCAACGCATGGGGCGTCTTGGGCACCCCGCTAGCTATCCGCGACTGTGGCCAAACCCGCGCGGACGCGCCGGCCTCCTCCGTTTTCGGCCGATTTTTCCGTTAGCGCTAGTACACGGCCTATTTCTACCCCATTGTTCCCCTCCCGGTGCCCGGTTCGCCCCAAGGATGGAAGCCTCGCGCGCTGGAAACGCATGAGGCGTCTTGGGCACCCCGCTAGCTATCCGCGACTGTGGCCAAACCCGCGCGGACGCGCCGGCCTCCTCCGTTTTCGGCCGATTTTTCCGTTAGCGCCAGTACACTGCCTATTTCTACCCCCATCATCCCCCTCCCGGCGCCCGGTTCGCCCCAAGGACGGAAGCCTCGCGCGCTGGAAACGCATGGGGCGTCTTGGGCACCCGCTAGCTATCCGCGACTGTGGCCAAACCCACGCGGACGCGTCGGCCTCCTCCGTTTTCGGGTGATTTTTCCGTTAGCGCTAGTACACGGCCTATTTCTACCCCATCGTCCCCCTCCCGGCGCCCGGTTCGCCCCAAGGACGGAAGCCTCGCGCGCTGGAAATGCATGGGGCGTCTTGGGCACCCCGCTAGCTATCCGCGACTGTGGCCAAACCCACGCGGACGCGCCGGCCTCCTCCGTTTTCGGCCGATTTTTCCGTTAACGCTAGTACACGGCCTATTTCTACCCCATCGTCCCCCTCCCGACGCCCGGTTCACCCCAAGGACGGAAGCCTTGCGCGCTGGAAATGCATGGGGCGTCTTGGGCACCCCGCTAGCTATCCGTGACTGTGGCCAAACCCACGCGGACGCGCCGGCCTCCTCCGTTTTCGGCCGATTTTTCCGTTAACGCTAGTACACGGCCTATTTCTACCCCATCGTCCCCCTCCCGGCGCTCGGTTCGCCCTAAGGACGGAAGCCTCGCGCGCTGGAAATGCATGGGGCGTCTTGGGCACCCCGCTAGCTATCCGCGACTGTGGCCAAACCCGCGCGGACACGCCGGCCTCCTCCATTTTCGGCCGATTTTTCCGTTAACGCTTGTACACGGTGTTAACACTGGATTTTGGTCAACATTAAGAAAATGACAGGTGGACCCAACGAGCGGTGAGAAGAGCATTCGGTAGACGGCCAAGCGGTCGGTTACTCCATTCAGGAAATAGACATGGCAAGAGAAGCAGATCACGAGAATAATCGACCATGACCGTGATAGATTAAATGAGTATTCAAGAAGCCAGAGGGGTCTGATCTCATTGGCCAGGAGTTAGATTTGGTGGCGTTGTGATGTGGCAAGCATGTAAAGAAGGCAATATATATAAAGCATGCACATCTCAAAGTCCAGTTCTATATTTAGCATAAATGGCTTCACGATGAAGGAATATATATAAAGCATGCACATCTCGACATCCAGTTCTATATTTAGCATAAATGGCTTCATGATGAGGGAAAGGCTAAAAGACGGCGTGCGTGTCCATTGTCCGCAGATGAGGCATTCGGCAAGTACCCATGCGGTCGGCTAGTTTTCAAGGATTCGGCAACTGCTCATGCGGTCGGCTATTTTGGGAAAAGGAGTTTCCATTGAAACGACGGAAGAAAGAGCCGATCGGGCAACAAAATTGCGATAATTAAGGCAATGAAGATTTCGAAAGGAGTTGAAGGCCGAGAATATTGTATTTTCCTTTAATATGTCATAGTCGTGTCCTCTTAGGACTTGTATTGCGTCCAGAGTATAAATATAAACCCTTGGCTATTGTAAAAATGGTTCACAACCACATCAATACAAACCGGCCCTTGCGCCACCTATTCGAGTCCTTAGTCCTGTCGTCGAGTTCTTTGAGAGGAATCATCGATCCGTCAACCTCCGTAAGTACCCCGCTATCATGTCTAGTATCGTGCGGCGGATTTAGATATGGTGCAAGTAGTCTCGTATGTTAAGCTTAGTATCGTGCGGCGGATCTAAGCTTATGACGGGAAGTTTTTGCTTATGCCTTGTATCGTGCGGCGGATTGAGTCATGAGTAAAAATAGTTCTCGGCTCTGTTAGATTTGTCAGATCTAATAGATTCATTAAGTTATCACGTGTCGTATGTTTTATCCATTTAATTCGTACAACACTTTTTGCCCAATCTAGATTGATCTTCGTTCGGCCTTGTTGTGTGAGTTCGCTCGCGCTTTTGCTTATTATAAGAAGGTAATGGCCGAATTGGTTTTCAATCTAGATTGTTACATGTTGTGGGTTCATGCATGCCGATCATGTTTAGGCTTTGATAGAACTAGGTGTCGTGCGGCAGGCGCAGGTTTTAGATTAGTTTAATCATGCTTTGCTTGTATGTTTCTTCTTCATGGACCCCAGTTCGGTTGCTTTGCCGATTCTGGTTAAGCTTACACAAGTAATGAGTAAATATGGATCTGTTCAGGTATACATGTGTTTTTAGCTTCTTATAATTAGATCGTATCATGCGGTGGATTAATCTAATTATAAGGAGTGGTGTAGATTTATACCAAGTGGTATCATGCGGTGGATTAGCTTGCTTGAATTTATACTCGACGGGTTTATGAAGGTTGGACGTGCGGCAGATCAGCTGGATTGGCCTATGCACGTGTTATCTAGATAGATTTATATTTATGAGTTACCCTTTATATCTTATTGCTACATATGTGTTCGGCATTCAACATGTTTATGATTTATCTTTATACTTGCCGAATGACATTATAGATTTTTTTCGACAAACAACTTTCATAGCTGTGTGCCATCGTGATTGGCTTTCAAAGCTGTACATATGGAACTGTGTGGTCACACCCGACACGTTCCAAGGTATTCTCACACTTTTTATCCCTTGTTGGTTTTCAGGTCAAACCGACTGGCACGCTTCCGGAATCAGAACGCTCCGGGTACCCGATTTAAGCCAGCCTTCGTTCGGCTTGCTGTGTGCCTGACGCGGGACGACACGTTTTGCGTCAACACACTTTTTGGCACGCCCGGTGGGACAACAATTCTTGTTTGATTGTCAAAGCCGATTCAACGTGTACGCACAGGATGGCTGCTGATCAATTGAGTGTACATGGCATCTACGAAGACACACATAGCATGCATGGGTGGACTTACTCCGTGCAGGGACATAGAAACCAATTAAAGAGGCTAATGAACTTCTCCTAAAGATAGAATTGGCTGATATGGTTTCTCCTAAAAATAGAATGGCTTTAAATACATCATGCATGGACGTATCAGTCTCCAAATATATCATGGCACGACATGCACATGAAGAGATAAATAAAAGGAAGATTTCCATGGAGATGTTCAAGGAGATAAAGTCCAAACTTAGATTTACTTGCATGCTGCTATAAATAGCCGGTTGATTATCAAGAGGTCATACGTCAGTCGAGGGAAGTTGGCCGATAGCTTATCTGCATGTCATCTTTGGAATCGGCTGTTCAGGAAAGGAATCAGTGGATACAACAACACCAAGAAAATCATTGAGATAGGTATACTTGGCATTTCAAGCTCCCGCATCAGCTACGTGTCGGACCCGGGGGGCCTAAACCTGTTGTGCACACATCTGCACGCCGCGGAGTTCATCTTCGTCCTCTGCGGCACACTCAACGACAGCTTCATCGCCTTGACGTTCTTCGAAGCTGCGTATGAACTACTGGTGCGCTCACCTAGGTGTTCCAGATCCTCGACAAGCAGAGAGCCGATAAGGCGTGTAGCTGTCAGCTCCTGTTGGTGCAACTTCATCCTTTCCTATAAGATGAGCAAAGGGCGATAAACTCAGAGAATTTGAACATAAAAACCACCATAGGAGGATACGTCGGAAGCTTGGTAATTTGAAAGCCGATGGGAGTTCGGTTGAAAAAATATTTTCTAGTATATATCAGGAAGTTCAAATCTCTGTTTGTTATGGAGGACAAATCCGTGCACAGCAGGGTGATATTATTTCAGACTAAGGAAATTAATCAGGAGCCATGCTGAGAAGTCAGGAAGATCAAGTTTTCAGATTTAATATTAATTTGACAGCAGGAAGAAGAATCAGTTATTGGCTTAGTTTCATCAGCTTAAGGTGGAATCGACTATTGAAGGAAATCAGCGCATAATTTTTTTTTACAAAAAGCATATACAATATCTGGATGAATCCGATGCTAGCTGATTATGTGGCAGCCATCAACCAATTATCTTTCCTTGGATATAATGCCCCTATGTTTATTAGGCATAATGTCATCAGGCTAAGCAAATAGAGAGAACTAAAAATTCTTTGCTGGTAAGAGCAGAGGAGCTGACAGATGCAGCAACGGCCACGAATACCATGAGGTTCGGCCGCAAATGAAACTTCGACCGTCAAGAAGTGGCGGACAGCGATTGCGTATGCGAGAACGTGATGGATCACGCCGCTGATAAGATCATGCTGGTGCTATTTGAGGATGCGGCCTCCAACCCAATGCTGTCGCGTACCAACTACGGCCACGGAAGGCTGTCTTCTTTCAGGTTATCTAGTCAGGCCCAATGCATGCTTTGAAAATCATTCCAGCAGCTGATCAGCTAGATCATAAAGTTAATAAAGGAACATGGAGGAGTTGGAATAATTCCTGATAACCATCAAAGTTGAAGATCAGGAGAATCTTAAATCATCATGCCGTCTCGAGGGGCAGATCAAAATCTGACAACTATAGAACTGAGATCATCACTAGCAGTTGATGTGTGGTGGTCAAAACACAACCGTCTTTCCCATTTTTGTTGGTGGGCAGTGACACCTCAGGGATTCACATCATGTCGCTATTTATAGGCATATCGGCATTCATCCATGTATTGACATTGACTGTTGCATGACCGATAAGCCTTAGACTTTGGCACAACAAAAGGCCTGAAGATAGTAGTTGGAAAGCTAATGAGGACAAATGATAGTGCCACAAAATGATCATCACATGAGCTGTTACCAATAGTGTCTTCCATCGGCTATATAGCCGACAGGTCTGTGCTACAATCAGCTGCTGCATATTTGGATGGGACCCACATCTGATATGCATAAGTGTTAGAAATTCAGATCGGCGCTCAACTCCTATACAAAAGAAAGATGTAGATTGGCGGAACCAACGACAAAGTCTAAAAGACTAAATATTCACACCAAAAGAAAAGCATGTGCATGCTGATCATGTACATGACTTGAATCAGAGAACAACTACAAGATCTGAAGCACCCAGTCATTTGCACAAGAAGGATTGACGTTTATGATTGGCTTCAAATATTTTTAACCCATATTCGGCGAAGACGTCTCGGATGAGAGAAAGGAGGACACCTTGATCATCCATTACGCCGCTGTGACTAAGTATCAAGGGGCCTGAGATCAACACGCACACATCGTACAGCATCGAGCGATCCATCGTGAAGAAAGACAAGACGAATGGCTGCTTCATCTTCAACGGTGGTTTGTGTAATTTTACCCTCGCTTCTCAATAGTTTCAGAGCTTAAAATTAAAATTATTAAAAAGCGAAACCTCTCATGCTGCGCCTCCGCACTAAAAAAATTCCACTCTATGCATATTGTGATATAAATATTTTGGGTTATCCATTGTTGAAATGATGAATAGATGCTCTGTTTTATGTTTCACCTATATCTGGTTAATAGCTTTGATTTCTTAACATTTGGGTCTAGTGGTTATTATATTTATCTTGAAGTCTCTGAGATTGTGGGTTGCATAGAATTTAAACTTTGTCTGAAAGTAGTTGGGATATGATAGAGGTAGAATTTGCTATGACATATTCTGAGAGATGCTTGAAATTCAGAGATTTAATAAAATAATAAAATTTACTTAATGTCATATTGAGCACTGTCAAATCATTGTGACTACTAGTTGAGATTATAGTCATATTCTCAAGATCAAGATTCACGTACACGTTATAAACTAAAAGTGTTTGCATGTGCATTCTCTTTTTGATTAAAAAATATGAGGCTATTATATAAATCTCAGAAATAAAAACGACGGACACGTGTCCGCCAGAACTGAGAAAGAAAAAAGGGCAAGTGACCGCCCAAATAAAAATATGAAAAAGAAAAGGTCAAGTGACCGCCAAATAAAATAAAAGATGGCCGAAGGCCAGTAGCTCATAATTTTAAAGATAGGAGAATGACATATGCAAAAGAAAAAGTAATAAAAATATTCACTTGCACTTCTTGATCTAGGTCTATGGCTTGTATCTCCTTATGGTCGAATCTTTGACTTTGCAATATTATGTGATACGATTTTATATAAAGCTAATGATAAAAACTCCGGATGAAAAGTGATCAAGGGGTAAAACATAAGCATTTCTATAGCTATTCTGTTTTGCAATCGCTTAAGGATTCAGTGAGATCAAAACCCCATAATTAAAGAGACGGATGGATGAATAAGGTACCATTTTATTCAATTTTAAAATAAATCTTGGTTATAAAATATGATACTTTTGAGGTGTAGTCGGCATTGCAGCATCTTCTGATCAATAAAATGGAAGAACTATAATATTTATACACATATGCATTTGTAACTAATTGTTTCCACATGTATTGGAGAATTATTGTTTTACAAGCAAATTGTGGAAACATGGTGAGAAAATGTTATTGCTATCAGTGGATTTCTTGGCTTTTTGAAGAAGACCAACAAAGATCAAATATTTGAAGCATGACAATTCATACTCCGAACTAGGGGGGCCTGTGTTAATACTGGATTTTGGTCAACATTAAAAAAATGACAGGTGGACCCAACGAGCATTGAGAAGAGCATTCGGTAGACGGACAAGCGGTCGGTTACTCCATTCAGGAAATAGACATGGCAAGAGAAGCCGATCACGAGAATAATCGACCATGACCGTGATAGATTAAATGAGTATTCAAGAAGCCAGAGGGGTCTGATCTCATTGGCCAGGAGTTAGATTTGGTGGCGTTGTGATGTGGCAAGCATGTAAAGAAGGCAATATATATAAAGCATGCACATCTCAAAGTCCAGTTTCTATATTTAGCATAAATGGCTTCACGATGAAGGAATATATATAAAGCATGCACATCTCGACATCCAGTTCTATATTTAGCATAAATGGCTTCATGATGAGGAAGGAAATCTAAAAGACGGCGTGCATGTCCAGTGTCCGCAGATGAGGCATTCGGCAATACCCATGCGGTCGGCTAGTTTTCAAGGATTCGGCAACTGCTCATGCGGTCGGCTTTTGGGAAAAGGAGTTTCCATTAAAACGACGGAAGAAAGAGCCGATCGGGCAACAAAATTGCAATAATTAAGGCAATGAAGATTCCGAAAGGAGTTGAAGGCCGAGAATATTGTATTTTCCTTTAATATTTCATAGTCGTGTCCTCTTAGGACTTGTATTGCGTCCATGGTATAAATATAAACCTTTGGCTATTGTAAAAACTGTTCACAACCACATCAATACAAACCGGCCCTTGCGCCACCTATTTGAGTCCTTAGTCGTGTCGTCGAGTTCTTCGAGAGGAATCATCGATCCGTCGACGTCCGTAAGTACCGGCAACCTTGTTATCATGTCTAGTATCGTGCAGCGGATTTAGATATGGTGCAAGTAGTCTCGTATGTTAAGCTTAGTATTGTGCAGCGGATTTAAGCTTATGACGGGAAGTTTTTGCTTATGCCTTGTATCGTGCGGCGGATTGAGTCATGAGTAAAAATAGTTATCGGCTCTGTTAGATTTGTCAGATCTAATAGATTCATTATGTTATCACGCGTCGTATGTTTTATCCATTTAATTCATACAACACTTTTTGCCCAATCTAGATTGATCTTCGTTCGGCTTGTTGTGTGAGTTCGCTCGCGCTTTGCTTATTATAAGACGGTAATGGCCGAATTGGTTTTCAATCTAGATTGTTACATGTTGTGGGTTCATGCATGCCGATCATGTTTAGGCTTTGATAGAACTAGGTGTCGTGCGGCAGGCGCAGGTTTTAGATTAGTTTAATCATGCTTTGCTTGTATGTTTTCTTCATGGACCCCAGTTCGGTT
Source organism: Coix lacryma-jobi var. lacryma-jobi (assembly GCA_009763385.1). Lineage (NCBI taxonomy): Eukaryota > Viridiplantae > Streptophyta > Magnoliopsida > Poales > Poaceae > Coix > Coix lacryma-jobi. The sequence goes on along the minus strand of VDCT01000077.1, from coordinate 87,053 downwards.
GTTTTGCCGATTCTGGTTAAGCTTACACAAGTAATGAGTAAATATGGATCTGTTTAGGTATACATGTGCTTTTAGCTTCTTATAATTAGATCGTATCATGCGGTGGATTAATCTAGTTATAAGGAGTGGTGTAGATTTATAGCAAGTGGTATCATGTAGTGGATTAGCTTGCTTGAATTTATACTCGACGGGTTTATGAAGGCTGGACGTGCGGCAGATCAGCTGGATTAGCATGTGCACGTGTTATCTAGATAGATTTATATTTATGAGTTACCCTTTATATCTTATTGCTACATATGTGTTCGGCATTCAACATGTTTATGATTTATCTTTATACTTGCCGAATGACATTTAGACCTGTTTCGACAAACAGCTTTCATAGCTGTGTGCCGTCGTGATTGGCTTTCAAAGCCGTACATATGGAACTGTCTGGTCACACCCGACATGTTCCAAGGTATTCTCACACTTTTTATCCCTTGTTGTTTTTCAGGTCAAACCGACTGGCACGCTTCCGGAATCAGAACGCTCCGGGTACCCGATTTGAGCCAGCCTTCGTTCGGCTTGCTGTGTGCCTGACGCGGGACGACACGTTTTGCGTCAACACACGGCCTATTTCTACCCCATCATCCCCCTCCCGGCGCTCGGTTCGCCCCAAGGACGGAAGCCTCGTGCACTGGAAACGCATGGGGCATCTTGGGCACCCCGCTAGCTATCCGCGACTGTGGCCAAACCCGCGCGGACGCGCCGGCCTCCTCCGTTTCGGCCGATTTTTCCGTTAACGCTAGTACACGGCCTATTCTACCCCATCGTCCCCCTCCCGGCGCCCGGTTCGCCCCAAGGACGGAAGCCTCGCGCGCTGGAAATGCATGGGGCGTCTTGGGCACCCCGCTAGCTATCCGCGACTGTGGCCAAACCCGCGCGGACGCGTCGGCCTCCTCCGTTTTCGGTCGATTTTTCCGTTAACGCTAGTACACGGCCTATTTCTACCCCATCGTCCCCCTCTCAGTGCCCGGTTCGCCCCAAGGACGGAAGCCTCGCGCGCTGGAAACCCATGGGGCGTCTTGGGAACCCCGCTAGCTATCCGCGACTGTGGCCAAACCTGCGTGGACGCGCCGGCCTCCTCCGTTTTCGGCCGATTTTTCCGTTAACGCTAGTACACGGCCTATTTCTACCCCATCGTCCCCCTCCCGGTGCCCGGTTCGCACCAAGGACGGAAGCCTCGCGCGTTGGAAAGGCATGGGGCGTCCTGGGCACCCCGCTAGCTATCCGCGACTGTGGTCAAACCCGCGCGGACGCGCCGGCCTCCTCCGTTTTCGACCGATTTTTCCGTTAACGCTAGTACACGGCCTATTTCTACCCCATCGTCCCCCTCCCGGCTCCCGGTTCGCCCCAAGGACGGAAGCCTCGCGTGCTGGAAACGCATCGGGCGTCTTGGGCACCCCGCTAGCTATCCGCGACTGTGGCCAAACCTGCGCGGACGCGCCGGCCTCCTCCGTTTTTGGCCGTTTTTTCCGTTAGCGCTAGCACACAGCCTATTTCTACCCCATCGTCCCCCTCCCGGCGCCCGGTTCGCCCCAAGGACGGAAGCCTCGCGCGCTGGAAACGCATGGGGCGTCTTGGGCACCCCGCTAGCTATCCGCGATGTGGCTGGCCAAACCTGCGCGGACGCGCCGGCCTCCTCCGTTTTCGGCCGATTTTTCCGTTAGCGCTAGTACACAGCCTATTTCTACCCCATCGTCCCCCTCCCGGCGCCCGGTTCGCCCCAAGGACGGAAGCCTCGCGCGCTGGTGGAAACGCATGGGGCGTCTTGGGCACCCCGCTAGCTAATGCGACTGTGGCCAAACCCGCGCGGACGCGCCGGCCTCCTCTGTTTTCGGCCGATTTTTCCTTACTAGCTAGTACACGGCCAATTTCTACCCCATCGTCCCCCTCCCAGCGCCCGGATCGCCCCAAGGATGGAAGCCTCGCGCGCTGGAAACGCACGGGGCGTCTTGGGCACCCCGCTAGCTATCCGCGACTGTGGCCAAACCGCGCGGACGCGCCGGCCTCCTCCGTTTCGGCCGATTTTTCCGTTAACGCTAGTACACGGCCTATTTCTACCCCATCGTCCCCCTCCCGGCGCCCGGTTCGCCCCAAGGACGGAAGCCTCGCGCGCTGGAAACGCATGGGGCGTCTTGGGCACCCCACTAGCTATCCGCGGCTGTGGCCAAACCTGCGCGGACGCGCCGGCCTCCTCTGTTTTGGCCGTTTTTTCCATTAAGCTAGCACACGGCCTATTTCTACCCCATCGTCCCCCTCCTGGCGCCCGGTTCGCCCCAAGGACGGAAGCCTCGCGCGCTAGAAACGCATGGGGCGTCTTGGGCACCCCGCTAGCTATCCGCGACTGTGGCCAAACCTGCGCGACGCGCCGGCCTCCTCTGTTTTCGGCCGATTTTCCGTTAGCGCTAGTACACAAACCTATTTGTACCCCATCGCCCCCCTCCCGGCGCCCGGTTCGCCCCAAGGACGGAAGCCTCGCGCGGTGGAAACGCATGGGGCGTCTTGGGCACCCCGCTAGCTAACCGCGACTGTGGCCAAACCCGCGCGGACGCGCCGACCTCCTCTGTTTTCGGCCGATTTTTCGTTTACGCTAGTACACGGCCTATTTCTACCCCATCGTCCCTCTCCCGGCGCCCGGATCGCCCCAAGGATGGAAGCCTCGCGCGCTGGAAACGCACAGGGCGTCTTGGGCACCCCGCTAGCTATCCGCGACTATGGCCAAACCCGCGCGGACGCGCTGGCCTCCTCCGTTTTCAGCCGATTTTTCCGTTAACGCTAGTACACGGCCTATTTCTACCCATCGTCCCCCTCCCGGCGCCCGGTTCGCCCCAAGGACGGAAGCCTCGCGCGGTGGAAACGCATGGGGCGTCTTGGGCACCCCGCTAGCTAACCGCGACTGTGGTCAAACCCGCGCGGACGCGCCGGCCTCATCTGTTTTCGGCCGATTTTTCCGTTAGCGCTAGTACACGGCCTATTTCTACCCCATCGTCCCTCTCCCGGCGCCCGGATCGCCCCAAGGATGGAAGCCTCGAGCGCAGGAAACGCACAGGGCGTCTTGGGCACCCCGCTAGCTATCCGCGACTATGGCCAAACCCGCGCGGATGCGCTGGCCTCCTCCGTTTTCAGCCGATTTTTCCGTTAACGCTAGTACACGGCCTATTTCTACCCCATCGTCCCCCTCCCGGCGCCCGGTTCGCCCCAAGGACGGAAGCCTCGCGCGCTGGAAATGCATGGGGCGTCTTGCGCACCCCGCTAGCTATCCGCGACTGTGGCCAAACCCGCGCGGACGCGTCGGCCTCCTCCGTTTTTGGTCGATTTTTCCGTTAACGCTAGTACACGGCCTATTTCTACCCCATCGTCCCCCTCTCGGTGCCCGGTTCACCCCATGGACGGAAGCCTCGGCGCTGGAAACGCATGGGCGTCTGGGAACCCCGCTAGCTATCCGCGACTGTGGCCAAACCCGCGTGGACGCGCCGGCCTCCTCCGTTTTCGGCCGATTTTTCCGTTAACGCTAGTACACGGCCTATTTCTACCCCATCGTCCCCCTCCCGGTGCCCGGTTCGCCCCAAGGACGGAAGCCTCGCGCGCTGGAAAGGCATGGGGCGTCCTGGGCACCCCGCTAGCTATCCGCGACTGTGGCCAAACCCGCGCGGACGCGCCGGCCTCCTTCGTTTTCGACCGATTTTTCCGTTAACGCTAGTACACGGCCTATTTCTACCCCATCGTCCCCGTCTCGGCGCCCGGTTCGCCCCAAGGACGGAAGCCTCGCGCGCTGGAAACACATGGGGCGTCTTGGGCACCCCGCTAGCTATCCGCGACTGTGGCCAAACCCGCGCGGACGCGCCGGCCTCCTCCGTTTTCGGCCGTTTTTTCCGTTAGCGCTAGCACACGACCTATTTCTACCCCATCGTCCCCTTCCCGGCGCCCGGTTCGCCCCAAGGACGGAAGCCTCGCGTGCTGGAAATGTATGGGGCGTCTCGGGCACCCCGCTAGCTATCCGCGACTGTGGCCAAACCTGCGCGGACGCGCCGGCCTCCTCTGTTTTCGGCCGATTTTTCCGTTAGCGCTAGTACACAGCCTATTTCTACCCCATCGTCCCCTCCCGGCCCCGTTCGCCCCAAGGACGGAAGCCTCGCGCGCTGGAAACGCATGGGGCGTCTTGGGCACCCCGCTAGCTATCTGCGACTGTGGCCCAACCCGCACGGACGCGCCGGCCTCCTCTGTTTTCGGCCGATTTTTTCGTTGGCGCTAGTACACGGCCTATTTCTACCCCATCGTCCCCCTCCCAGCGCACGGATCGCCCCAAGGATGGAAGCCTCGCGCGCTGGAAACGCACGGGGCGTCTTGGGCACCCCGCTAGCTATCCGCGACTGTGGCCAAACCCGCGCGGACGCGCCGGCCTCCTCCGTTTTCGGCCGATTTTTCCGTTAACGCTAGTACACGACCTATTTCTACCCCATCGTCCCCCTCCCGGCGCCCGGTTCGCCCCAAGGACGGAAGCCTCGCGCGCTGGAAACGCATGGGGCGTCTTGGGCACCCCACTAGCTATCCGCGACTGTGGCCAAACCTGCGCGGACGCGCCGGCCTCCTCCGTTTTTGGCCGTTTTTTCCATTAGCGCTAGCACACGGCCTATTTCTACCCCATCGTCCCCTTCCTGGCGCCCGGTTCGCCCCAAGGACGGAAGCCTCGCGCGCTAGAAACGCATGGGGCGTCTTGGGCACCCCGCTAGCTATCCGCGACTGTGGCCAAACCTGCGCGGACGCGCCGGCCTCCTCCGTTTTCGGCCGATTTTTCCGTTAGCGCTAGTACACAACCTATTTCTACCCCATCGCCCCCCTCCCGGCGCCCGGTTCGCCCCAAGGACGGAAGCCTCGCGCGGTGGAAACGCATGGGGCGTCTTGGGCACCCCGCTAGCTAACCGCGACTGTGGCCAAACCGCGCGGACGGCGCCGGCCCTCCTTTTTTCGGCCGATTTTTCCGTTAGCGCTAGTACACGGCCTATTTCTACCCCATCGTCCCTCTCCCGGCGCCCGGATCGCCCCAAGGATGGAAGCCTCGCGCGCTGGAAACGCACAGGGCGTCTTGGGCACCCCGCTAGCTATCCGCGACTATGGCCAAACCCGCGCGGACGCGCTGGCCTCCTCCGTTTTCGGCCGATTTTTCCGTTAACGCTAGTACACGGCCTATTTCTACCCCATCGTCCCCCTCCCGGCGCCCGGTTCGCCCCAAGGACGAAGCCTCGCCGCGCTGGAAACGCATGGGGCGTCTTGGGCACCCCGCTAGCTAACCGCGACTGTGGCCAAACCCGCGCGGACGCGCCGGCCTCATCTGTTTTCGGCAGATTTTTCCGTTAGCGCTAGTACACGGCCTATTTCTACCCCATCGTCCCTCTCCCGGCGCCCGGATCGCCCCAAGGATGGAAGCCTCGCGCGCAGGAAACGCACAGGGCGTCTTGGGCACCCCGCTAGCTATCCGCGACTATGGCCAAACCCGCGCGGACGCGTGGCCTCCTCCGTTTTCAGCCGATTTTTCCGTTAACGCTAGTACACGGCCTATTTCTACCCCATCGTCCCCCTCCCGGCGCCCGGTTCGCCCCAAGGACGGAAGCCTCGCGCGCTGGAAATGCATGGGGCGTCTTGCGCACCCCGCTAGCTATCCGCGACTGTGGCCAAACCCGCGGGACGCGTCGGCCTCCTCCGTTTTCGGTCGATTTTTCCGTTAACGCTAGTACACGGCCTATTTCTACCCCATCGTCCCCCTCTCGGTGCCCGGTTCACCCCATGGACGGAAGCCTCGTGCGCTGGAAACGCATGAGGCGTCTTGGGAACCCCGCTAGCTATCCGCGACTATGGCCAAACCCGCGTGGACGCGCCGGCCTCCTCCGTTTTCGGCCGATTTTTCCGTTAACGCTAGTACACGGCCTATTTCTACCCCATCGTCCCCCTCCCGGTGCCCGGTTCGCGCCAAGGACGGAAGCCTCGCGCGCTGGAAACGCATGGGGCGTCTTGGGCACCCCGCTAGCTATCCGCGACTGTGGCCAAACCCACGCGGATGCGCCGGCCTCCTCCGTTTTCGGCCGTTTTTTCTGTTAGCGCTAGCACACGGCCTATTTCTACCCCATCGTCCCCCTCCCGGCGCCCGGTTCGCCCCAAGGACGGAAGCCTCGCGTGCTGGAAACGCATGGGGCGTCTTGGGCACCCCGCTAGCTATCCGCGACTGTGGCCAAACCTGCGCGGACGCGCCGGCCTCCTCCGTTTTCGGCCGATTTTTCCGTCGTACGTTTAGTTAGCGCTAGAGTACAAGCCTATTTCTACCCCATCGTCCCCGTGACTGTGGCCAAACCCGCGCGGACACGCCGGCCTCCTACGTTTTCGGCCGATTTTTCCGTTAGCGCTAGTACACGGCCAATTTCTACCCCATCGTCCCTCTCCCGGCGCCCGGTTCGCCCCAAGGACGGAAGCCTCGCGCGCTGGAAACGCATGGGGCGTCTTGGGCACCCCGCTAGCTATCCGCGACTGTGGCCAAACCCGCCATGACGGCCGGCCTCCTCCGTTTTCGGCCTATTTTCCGTTAGCGCTAGTACACGGCCTATTTCTACCCCATCGTCCCCCCTCCAGCGCCCGGTCGCCCCAAGGACGGAAGCCTCGCGCGCTGGAAACGCATGGGGCATCTTGGGCACCCCGCTAGCTATCCGAGACTGTGGCCAAACCCGCGCGGACGCGCCGGCCTCCTCCGTTTTCGGCCGATTTTTCCGTTAGCGCTAGTACACGACCTATTTCTACCCCATCGTTCCCCTCCCGGTGCCCGGTTCGCCCCAAGGACGGAAGCCTCGCGCGCTGGAAACGCATGGGGTGTCTTCAGCACCGCGCTAGCTATCCGCGACTATGGCCAAACCCGCGCGGACACGCCAGCCTCCTCCGTTTTTGGCCAATTTTTCCGTTAGCGCTAGTAGACGGCCTATGTCTACCCCATCGTCCCCCTACTGGCGCCCGGTTCGCCCCAAGGACGGAAGCCTCGCGCGCTGGAAACGCATGGGGCGTCTTGGGCACCCCGCTAGCTATCCGCGACTGTGGCCAAACCCGCGCGGACGCGCCGGCCTCCTCCGTTTTCGGCCGATTTTTCCGTTAGCACTAGTACACAGCCTATTTCTACCCATCGTCCCCCTCCGGCGCCCGGTTCGCCCCAAGGACGGAAGCCTCGCGCGCTGGAAACGCATGGGGTGTCTTGGGCACCCCGGTAGCTATCCGTGACTGTGGCCAAACCTGCGCGGTCGCGCCGGCCTCCTCCGTTTTCGGCCGATTTTTCCGTTAGTGCTAGTACACGGCAAATTTCTACCCCATCGTCCCCCTCCCGGCGCCCGCTTCGCCCCAAGGACGGAAGCCTCGCACGCTGGAAACGCATGGTGCGTCTTGGGCACCCCGCTAGCTATCCGCGATTGTGGCCAACCCGCGCAGAAGCGCCGGCCTCCTCCGTTTTCGGCCGATTTTTCCGTTACCGCTAGTACACGGCCTATTTCTACCCCATCGCCCCCTCCCGGCGCCCGGTTCGCCCCAAGGACGGAAGCCTCGCGCGATGGAAACACATGGGGCGTCTTGGGCACCCCGCTAGCTATCCGCGACTGTGGCCAAACCCGCGCGGACACGCCGGCCTCCTCCGTTTTCGGCCGATTTTTCCGTTAGCGCTAGTACACGGCCTATTTCTACCCCATCGTCCCCCTCCCGGCGCCGGTTCGCCCCAAGGACGAAGCTCGCGCGCTGGAAATGCATGGGGCGTCTTGGGCACCCCGCTAGCTATCCGCGACTGTGGCCAAACCCGCACGGACGCGCCGGCCTCCTCCGTTTTGGGCCGATTTTCCGTTAGCGCTAGTACACAACCTATTTCTACACCATCGTCCCCCTCCCAGCGCCCGGTTCGCCCCAAGGACGGAAGCCTCGCACGCTGGAAATGCATGGGGCATCTTAGGCACCACGCTAGCTATCCGCGACTGTGGCCAAACCCGCGCCGACGCGCCGGCCTCCTCCGTTTTCGGCCGATTTTTTCGTTAGCGCTAGTACACGGCCTATTTCTACCCCATCGTCCCCCTCCCGGCGCCCGGTTCGCCCCAAGGACGGAAGCCTCGCGTGCTGGAAACGCATGGGGCGTCTTGGGCTCCCCGCTAGCTATCCGCGACTGTGGCCAAACCCGCGCGGACGCGCTGGCCTCCTCTGTTTTCGGCCGATTTTTCCGTTAACGCTAGTACACGGCCTATTTCTACCCCATCGTCCCCCTCATGGCGCCCGGTTCGCCCCAAGGACGGAAGCCTCGCGCGCTGGAAACGCATGGGGCGTCTTGGGCACCCCGCTAGCTATCCGCGACTGTGGCCAAACCCGCACGGACGCGCCGGCCTCCTCCGTTTTTGGCCGATTTTTCTGTTAGCGCTAGTACACGACCTATTTCTACCCCATCGTCCCCCTCCCGGCGCCCGGTTCACCCTAAGGACGGAAGCCTCGCGCGCTGGAAACGCATGGGGCGTCTTGGGCACCCCGCTAGCTATCCGTGACTGTGGCCAAACCCGCGCGACGCACCGGCCTCCTCCGTTTTCGGCCGATTTTTCTGTTAGCGCAAGTACACGGCCTATTTCTACCCCATCGTTCCACTCCCGGCGCCCGGTTCGCCCCAAGGACAGAAGCCGCGCGCTGGCATGCATGGGGCGTCTTGGGCACCGCGCTAGCTATCCGCGACTGTGGCCAAACCCGCGCGGACGCGCCGGCCTCCTCCGTTTTCGGCCGATTTTTCCGTTAGCGCTAGTACACGGCCTATTTCTACCCCATCGTCCCCCTCCCGGCGCCCGGTTCGCCCCAAGGACGGAAGCCTCGCGCGCTGGAAACGCATGGGGCGTCTTGGGCACCCCGCTAGCTATCCGCGACTGTGGCCAAACCCGCGCGGACGCGCCGGCCTCCTCCGTTTTCGGCCGATTTTCCGTTAGCGCTAGTAGTACACGGCCTATTCTACCCCATCGTCCCCCTCCCGGTGCCAGGTTCGCCCCAAGGACGGAAGCCTCGCGCGCTGCAAATGCATGGGGCGTCTTGGGCACCCCGCTAGCTATCCGCGACTGTGGCCAAACCCGCGCGGACGCGCCGGCCTCCTCCGTTTTCGGCCGATTTTTCCGTTAGCGCTAGTACACGGCCTATTTCTACCCCATCGTCCCCTCCCGGCGCCCGGTTCGCCCCAAGGACGGAAGCCTCACACGCTGGAAACGCATGGGGCATCTTGGGCACCCCGCTAGCTATCCGTGACTGTGGCCAAACCCGCGCGGACGCGCCGGCCTCCTCCGTTTTCGGCCGATTTTTTTCTGTTAACGCTAGTACACGGCCTATTTCTACCCCATCATCCCCCTCCCGGCGCCCGGTTTGCCCCAAGGACAGAAGCCTCGCGCGCTGGAAACGCATGGGGCTTCTTGGGCACCGCGCTAGCTATCCGCGACTGTGGCCAAACCCACGCGGAAGCGCCGGCCTCCTCCGTTTTCGGCCGATTTTTCCGTTAACGCTAGTACACGACCTATTTCTACCCCATCGTCCCCCTCCCGGCGCCCGGTTCGCCCCAAGGACGGAAGCCTCGCGCGCTGGAAACGCATGGGGCGTATTGGGCACCCCGCTAGCTATCCGCGATTGTGGCCAAACCCGCGCGGACGCGCCGGCCTCCTCCGTTTTCGGCCGATTTTTCCGTTAGCGCTAGTACACGGCCTATTTCTACCCCATCGTCCCCCTCCCGGCGCCCGGTTCGCCCCAAGGACGGAAGCCTCGCGCGCTGGAAACGCATGGGGCGTCTTGGGCACCCCGCTAGCTATCCGCGACTGTGGCAAACCCGCCCGGACACGCCGGCCTCCTCCATTTTCGGCCGATTTTTCCGTTAACGCTAGTACACGGCCTATTTCTACCCATCGTCCCCCTCCCGGCGCCCGGTTCGCCCGAAGGACGGAAGCCTCGCGCGCTGGAAACGCATGGGGTCTCTTGGGCACCCGCTAGCTATCTGCGACTGTGGCCAAACCCGCGCGGACGCGCCGGCCTCCTCCGTTTTGGCCGATTTTTCCGTTAACGCTAGTACACGGCCTATTTCTACCCCATCATCCCCCTCCGCGCCCGGTTCGCCCCAAGGACGGAAGCCTCGCGCGCTGGAAACACATGGGGCGTCTTGGGCACCCCGCTAGCTATCCGCGACTGTGGCCAAACCCGCATGGACGCGCCGGCCTCCTCCGTTTTCGGCCGATTTTTTCCGTTAAGCGCTAGTACACGGCATATTTCTACCCCATCGTCCCCCTCCCGGCGCCCGGTTCGCCCCAAGGACGGAAGCCTCGCGCGCTGGAAACGCATGGGGCGTCTTGGGCACCCCGCTAGCTACCGCGACTGTGGCCAACCCGCGCGGACGCGACGGCCTCCTCCGTTTCGGCCGATTTTTCCGTTAGCGCTAGTACACGGCCTATTTCTACCCCATCGTTCCCCTCCCGGCGCCCGGTTCGCCCCAAGGACGGAAGCCTCGCGCGCTGGAAACGCATGGGGCGTCTTGGGCACCCCGCTAGCTATCCGCGACTGTGGCCAAACCCGCGTGGACGCTCCGGCCTCCGCCGTTTTCGGCCGATTTTTCCGTTAGCGCTAGTTGTTGGTATAAATTAATGCACACTCTACTTTACCTACAAGCGCACAGTAAAATCTACGATGTAGCATTCACCGGATGTAACCCAGTTTAATATCGAACCCAAAGGAACGGATAGCAGTAAGTCTTAAGTGTTTAACCCCTGAGTAACTAACAAGGACGGAGAAGCTAAAAGTGTAGAGGGGATCACTAAGGTTGTCTAAACCTATCTTAAGAGTGATATGTTTATATTCTTAATGGGGAAATTGTCATAAAAGGTCACAGCAGAGTATGAATCTTTTATGCAAATGTATAATCCTACCGAACCTACACACGGGTAGTGGACTATAGAAGAATCAACAAGGCTATAAGAGTCACCCTTGCGAACTAACACTTTTACCGGCGTTATAGGAGGTAAACATGAGTTATCCAGTCTAAGCACCACGCTTACACTATCCAACTACTCTAACTCTAGAGCGACTAGAATTAAAGTATACTCCAAAGAGTCATAAACTTAAGAATAATAAGAACAATAGCTCAAACTTAAATATAGATGTGATTACCGAAACAATCATTGATGCAAGTCGATGAAGAACTTGAATCCACAGGTACAGATGAAGAAGTTGATCCGACAGGCCGGAGCTTCCTCTTGATCTCTTCTCTCTCTCTCTCTCTCTTCTAGTTCTAAATAAGACTAGGTTCTAATCCTACTAGAGGGGTATCTAGTCTTCTACTTGGAAGCTAATCTCTCGAAGTCTCTTTAGGGTTTCTAGTTGAAGCGTAGTCTTCTGAAGAGGGACCTTCTGCCTTGGCTGGGGCCTGGGGGTCTGTTTATATAGCCCTGAGGGATCAACCGTGGCCCTTGGATCAAACCGACTTGAGGTACGGTCGAGATGCGTCTAGGAAGTCGGTTGGAGTAGCTTGCGGAAGAAGGAGGCCGGGGGCGCCAGGGGGCGACCGACCGGTGGGCCCAGGGGACCGGTCGGTCCCACCTGGAAGCCACTCGGGGTGCCCTTCCTCGGGTTTTTATGTGGTCTCTGGAGTCTTCTAGAAGATACTTGACGTGGGGAATGCGTTATCTCCCGTCGGTTTCCTTCTAGGGAAGCTATCGGTGTCGATTTCCTGGATTAGTCCCTGCGAATTCACAATTCACCAAAACTCGTGGAATTTATTAGTTTAAACCCCTATACTAAGGTGGAGTATATATATTCATCCATTTTTATGCTTAATTGACCTTTAATATAAGAGTTAACAGTGTCAACAAGCTCCCCCACACTTAGGCTTTTACTCGTCCTCGATAAAAGGTTGGATCATAAGATATCAAACATTTAAGCTTTTCCATAAATCTTTGAGAAATTGGGAAATAAGATAGTTGAAACAGATCACCTTTTTCCTTTAGCATAAGACATTGGAGTTTTTGAAATTTTCTGAAACAAGTCGTAGCTTTCCTTCTCCTTTGTAGTATATCAATTCCTTACCAAGACACTTTATTTGAAGTAGTTATATATATATTACTAAGTCAATGGAGAAAAATACTATACTCTTAGATCAAGACATTTAATCTTTTTAAACTTTGTCACTCTTGCTGGCATATTGTAATTAGAGGGACCATGGGCTATCTTCTTTTTCTCTCTTTCATATTTTTATCATAATACTTTTCTATATATCTTCTTTCTGAGGTATGCGGATACTTGTCCATTTTCTTTCTCATATTTCATACTTTTGCATAGCCCATGCCTCTAATACAATACTACTTCGGAAGAGTGAATCTTTCTTTATATTTGTAAGGATCTTGATCTTTAGAGCATAATAAATTTCTCAACAAAGAACTCAGTATTTAAGTAAACAATAATTGATTAAAGTCTTGGCAGGTAACTTATTTACTACAAAGGAGAAGTGTTGCTAAACTTTTTTTTATCTTTTGCAAGTAGAAATCTCCAATGCTCATACTTTAAGATTTGAGTTCTCATTTTTCTTCTATCATATTCCACAACAACTCTTAGATAGTATGGGTTTCTTCAAATGTCGGAACAAGTATTTTCAGAAAGGGTGTTGTTGAACATATCAAATTAATCGTTTTAAGCTTATGAGTTTGTAGGAATTTGATTTTAATTTGAACAGAAGCTTAAATATCGAAAAACAGAATGTAGTAGTTACGTACCGATCTGTGGACGAAGGAGAAGGCAAGGGGGGTCCACCCCCGACCGACCGGTGGGGCCCACCGACCGACCGGTTGGGCTCAGAGCCCAACCACGGCCCACTTCGTGGTGCGTGATCCAGGTAGCGATGTCTTCTGTTTTGTGCAATTTTCGCGATCGTTTTTTGGTAATTCTGTCGTCGTCTTCTCCCCCACCCACACTTTTTTGTTTTCTGCTAATCACAATATGTGGAGACAAGACACATATCCAAAATAACACTATAAAAGATAACTAAAGCTTTATTGATATATAAGGCACTTTTATTACACACTGAAATTTAACTAAACAAAACTCATAACGAAACTAGATTTAAACACATGACTCTAGGCAAACACGAGTGCCTTACTAAACTATTGCTAAACTATTCTTCCTTCTCTCCCTCAAGCACAGCCGTAATTGTAGTGGCTACACTGATGACCTTAGCCTTCAAGCTAATGTGCTTAGTTACGTATTCGTGCATCGTAAGAGCCATCTTTTTCGTAGTCTTGGCTAGCGAGGCGTATCTCTGCTTAAGCTCTAGATTATCTTTCTCAAGATCTTCAATTCTATCCCCGAGACGACTTAGCTGGGTAGTCCTCTTGCGCTTGGCCGCGATGTTAGGAGTGGTGGGTGCCCTCTCACGGGGTGGAGTGACTTTGATCTGCTTAGGGTGACCACGAACTCCTTCAAAGCGCGGGCGCTGCTTTTCAGTTGTGTATCTAACGACGGAGGGTTCTCCCTGCTTGTTCGTCTTTAGCCCGACAAGTGTCTCGTTAGGCCGAGGAGGAAGCAACGAGATCTCTTTGGTGACGGAGAAAGTCAGAAGTTTCCTCGCCGTTACTGCTTGAGCATAGAAAGCTTGTTGCCGATGCGACGAGGTTTCTTCTGGCGGGATGGCGTCAATAGGTGTAGGCGAATCGACAAGGGTGACCTCCTTGGATGGGATTACGACGAGGTCCTTCCGCTCGGCGATGACAAGAGCCATCGAGTCGTCAGCTAGCTCGTTGAGGTTGAACCTTGGATGGAAAGCCATTGGTGCTAATGGGAGGAGAGCCTTGTTGCTGCTGGTTTTCTGGGAGAGGCTTGAATGAATTTAGAGGTAGGCATGGGGCTGGTTTTATAGCTGGGGAGGATAGAATGATAGGCATGATAGATTCGTCACGAGGGATGTCGATTCTGCGGCTTAGGTTTCCGGATTTGGTACGTAGATAGATCGGGACACGTAACGAAAGAAGGCAGAGGGCGAACGGCCACCAGGGCACACCGGTCGGTCTCCCTAGGTGACCGGTCGGTCCCCCCTGCGGGATCTCGCGGGCCCGTTGCTCGTGGTGTCTTGAAACTCGATCCTAAACGCAGAAAGTAAAACCCCGTCGCGCAAACTTACCAAAAAGATGACAATGGTGTAAATCTATGGGATAATGAAGAATTGGATGACATCCAACTCTTCAGGACTCTTTTCAGGTTCTAGAAAAATCTTAAGACGATGTCCATTTACCTTGAATAACGTACCTTCGTCATTTTGAAGTGTAATAGCTCCATGTGACGAAGTGGCTACCACCGTGAATGGTCCTTCCCATTTGCTTCGTAGTTTTCCATGCCCAAATAATTTTACCCTAGAATTAAAAAGTAGTACCTTGTCTCCAGGAGTGAAGCTCTTCTTCTTAATTCTATTGTCATGCCACTTCTTTGTTCTCTCTTTGTAAATCCTTGCATTGTGATAAGCTTTTTCGCGCCATTCATCTAGTTCAGAGATTTGCATTTTCCTTTTGACTCCAGCAGCTTCTAAGTCCATATCCATCTTTTGATTGCCCAGTGAGCTTTGAATTCTAACTCTACTGGTAAGTGACAAGTCTTCCCGTAGACGAGTTGATATGGTGACATTCCCAAAGGTGTTTTGTAAGCCATACGATAAGCCCACAGTGCTTCGGGTAGTCTATCTTTCCATTGTGTTCCCATCTCGTTGACTGTCTTCTGCAGAATATTCTTGATTTGTTTGTTCGATGTTTCTGCTTGGCCACTTGTCTGAGGATGATAAGGAGTGGCAACATTGTGACGGATCCCATGATTTGTTAGGTATTTATGGAAGCCTTTGTCAATGAAGTGGGTTCCTCCGTCACTAATTACCATTCTTGGTACTCCAAATCTTGGAAATATTATCTCTTCGAACATCCTATGAGAGTTTCTTGCATTGGCAGACTTGCATGGCACTGCTTCGACCCATTTTGATACATAGTCGACAGCAACTAGGATATACTCATGATTCCATGATTTAGGGAATGGTCCCATGTAATCAATTCCCCAGACATCGAAGAGCTCTATCTGAAGATTGTTAGTGAGTGGCATGGCATCTATGGTGTTGATGCTGTCGTGCCTCTGACATGATCCACATCTTCGGATGAAATCTTTGGTGTCTTGGTACATAGTTGGCCAGAAAAAATCCACTTTGCCAGATCTTCGCATGCGTTCGGAATGCCCCATAATGTCCTCTATATGGTGAAGAGTGACAGCGTTCAATGATCTTGATTCCTTCTTCAGTTGGTACACATCTTCTGAGTAATCCATCAGAGAAGACTCTGAATAGATATGGATCATCCCATAGGTGGATTCTACTTCATAGATCAGCTTCTTCTTATTTGCTCCTGGTGGTACATATCCTGCAACTATAAAATTGACAATATCTGCATACCAGGGGTCAGATCTAGTAACTAGAAAAAGCATGTCATCCCTGAGTGAGTCATTTATAGGCAATTCCTGCGGGTTTTCAAAATACATTCTAGACAAGTGATCAGCTACAGAGTTTTCTCTCCTTTCTTATCTTTTATTTCTAAATCAAACTCTTGGAGTAACAAAATCCATCTTATCAAGCGTGGTTTAGCATCTTTTTTACTGATCAGGTATTTAAGTGCAGAATGATCAGTGAAAACAATCACCTTTGATCCACTAAATAAGATCTAAACTTGTCTATAGCAAAAACAACAGCCAGAAGTTCTTTTTCAGTAGTAGCATAATTAAGTTGAGGTCCAATTAAAGTTTTGCTGGCATAAGCGATTGCGTGATGCTTTTTATCCTTATATTGTCCTACACAGCTCCTACTGCAAAATCACTTGCACACACATGATCTCAAAAGGTAGAGACCAGTCAGGAGGTTGAATGATAGGTGCAGAAGTTAGTGCTTTCTTAAGAGTGTTAAAAGATTCTAAACATGCATCATCAAATTCAAAACGAACATCCTTGGCTAAAAGATTTGTAAGTGGTCTCGCAATGTATGAAAAATCTTTTATAAATCTACGATAAAAACCAGCATGGCCAAGAAAACTTCGGATTCCTTTGATATTAATTGGTGGAGGCAAACGTTCAATTACTTCAATTTTAGCTTTGTCTACCTCAATTCCATGTTCAGATATTAAATGTCCTAGCACTATGCCTCTCTAACCATAAAATAACATTTTTCCCAATTAAGGACTAAGTGCTTTTCTTCACATCTTTGCAAAACCTTGTCTAAATTTTCAAGACAATCATTAAAAGTTTTTCCATAAACAGAAAAGTCATCCATGAAAACTTCCATGATTTCTTCAATCATATCAGAAAATATAGACATCATACATCTTTGAAAAGAAGCAGGTGCATTACATAATCCAAAAGACATTCGTCGATAAGCATAAGTTCCGTATGGACATGTAAAAGTGGTTTTGCTTTGATCATCTGGATGGATAGGGATTTGGTGATATCCAGAATACCCATCAAGAAAACAAAAGAAAGAATGATTGGCTAACCGTTCTAACATTTCATCTATGAAAGGTAGCGGGAAGTGATCCTTCTTGGTTGCCTTGTTAAGCTTTCTGTAATCAATACACATTCTCCGACCAATAACAGTTCTTTGTGGAATTAATTCGTTCTTCTCATTCTTTACCACAGTCATGCCTCCCTTTTTAGGCACAACTTGGACAGGGCTTACCCACTCACTGTGTGGCACAGGATAAATGATCCCGACGTGCAAGAGTTTTAAGACTTCCTTCTTTACTACTTCTCTCATCGCATTGTTAAGCCTGCGTTGTGGCTCTCTAGATGGTGATATATTAGGATCAGTAGGAATGCGATGGGTGCAGAAAGCGGGGTTAATACCCTTTAAGTGAGTGAGGAATAGCTAAAGGCTGATTTATGCTTTTCTAAGACAGTGATCAACCTAGAAGATTGCTCTTGAGTAAGATTATTATTTATAATTACAGGAGATTCATGATCATTATTTAAGAAAGCATATCGAAGCCCAGAAGGTAAGGGTTTTAATTCTATGGAAGGTTTAGGAGGTTCTTCTAAGGAATCTAAAGGATCTGGATCAGGTGTATTATCTCTTCCTCAGTGAAGAACTGAGCATCTTCTTCATATTCAGATTCATTTATTATTTCAAAAGATGCTTCTTTAATCTCTTCCATGGGATTCTCGGGACATGGTTCATTTTCGGCATTTAAAGAGTGAGTGACTGGTATGATTCCTTTATGATTTTTCCCAAGATAGAAATTAAGATCCCTGTTTGACCTTCATGAATGAGTTGCTTAAGTTGTTGTCCTATCAGCAGATTAAACTCTTTAATATCAAAGATATAAAAGCTTAGGTGCAGCAGAGCGTTGTCTACTGTGACAGGTAGGACATACAAGATTCCTGAGCTAGGAATAACATGTCCTAAAGGAGTTTTGAAAAGTTTATCTGTTGGGGTAAGTGGCATTTGTTCTAAAAGTTCGTGAGCAAAAGTTTCAGATATAATATTGATTCCCACAACAGGATTATAGAGAGCTTCGAAGGGTTGTTGATGGATTTGACATTGAATGTGTGTAGAAGGTGAATTTAAGCGAATTATATCAGTGGAAAGCTCTGATTTTCTAACCATTCATGACTTATTATAGAGATTAATTTCTTCTTAGTCTTTTACGAAAACCTTATCAGTAAAGTTTTCTAAAGATGGTTTGATTTTGTGGTTTCCTAATTGTGTGATATTTCGAGGTATTACCAAATTCAGTAAAATACTCTTCCTCGGAATCAAAGGTGTCTCCTAGGATTGAGGTTTCCCTCTCACTAGGATTTAAAGCTGAGGTTCGTTCATGATTAAAATTAGATATAGGATCAGCTTCAAGATTTACTTCTAGTGGTTCTTGTGGTTTAGCTTCAGGAGTGGGAGTGAGTGATTGAGATAAGTTTTGCAACATCTCCCTTGTCTTAGTGGCTTGTGGTATGAAAAGATCCATTTGAAGCTAAGTTAAGGTATTTAGAAGTTTTCTATTCAGACCATTATAAAAGTGTTGAAGCAAGACAGGGTCTGGAATAGATAAGGCTGGACCAGAGCGGACAAGATTATCGAATCTTTCCCAGGCTGCAATTAGAGACTCATTATCCTCTTGGATGAATGACAAAATCTCTAAGCGAAGACAAATTATTTTGGAGATAGGGAAGTATTCTAAGCAAAAGCTAGAGCAGAGTTCTTTCCAATCCCCATTTTTAGTTGGCGCAGTTTGAAGGTACCATGTTTTCGCTTTTCCTTCTAAAGAGATGGAAAAAGTTTCCATCTAAGGGTTTCGTCAGACATGCCTGCGATATGTAGGCATGCACAGGTTTGTTCAAACTCATTTAAATGAATATGTGGGTTTTCGTCTTCTAAGCCAGAAAAAATTTGATTCTTAACCATCTCTATCAAACATGGGCGTAGCTCATAGTTGTCGGAAAGGATAGGCTTAGCAGATTTGGGTAACTGTAAGTCTACGACAGTGTGATAGGTATACTGGTTCAGTGGAATGGAATCTGTGGAGCTAGTGATTGGCTCTGAGAAATCCATTGTGAAAGGAATAAAAAGATAGAAGTAAAGTAAAGTAAAAGACAAAAGATAAAAGATAAAAGATAAAAGTATAATACAAGGTTATACTTAAGACGTAAAATGATCTACCGTTCCCCGGCAACGGCGCCAGAAATGCTTGTTGGTATAAATTATTGCACACTCTACTTTACCTACAAGCGCACAGATAAAATCTACCGATGTAGCACTTCAGCGGATGTAACCCAGTTTTAATATCGAACCCAAAGGAACGGATAGCAGTAAGTCTTAAGTGTTTAACCCCTGAGTAACTAACAAGGATGGAGAAGCTAAAAGTATAGAGGGGATCACTAAGGTTGTCTAAACCTATCTTAAGAGTGATATGCTTTATTATTCTTAATGGGGAAATTGTCATAAAAGGTCACAGCAGAGTATGAATCTTTTATGCAAATGTATAATCCTACCGAACCTACACACGGGTAGTGGACTATAGAAGAATCAAGAAGTCTATAAGAGTCACCCTTGCGAACTACCACTTTTACCGGCGTTATAGGAGGTAAACATGAGTTATCCAGTCTAAGCACCACGCTTACACTATCCAACTACTCTAACTCTAGAGCGACTAGAATTAAAGTACTCCAAAGAGTCATAAACCTTAAGAATAATAAGAACAATAGCTCAAACTTAAATATAGATGTTGATTACCGAAATAATCGTTGATGCAAGTCGATGAAGAACTTGAATCCACAGGTACAAGATGAAGAAGTTGATCCGACAGGCCGGAGCTTCCTCATGATCTCTTCCTCTCTCTCTCTCTCTCTTCTAGTTCTAAATAAGACTAGGTTCTAATCCTAATAGAGGGGTATCTAGTCTTCTACTTGGAAGCTAATCTCTCGAAGTCTCTTCTAGGGTTTCTAGTTGAAGCGTAGTCTTCTGAAGAGGGACCTTCTGCCATGGCCTGGGGCCTGGGGGTCTATTTATATAGCCCTAAGGGATCAACCGTGGCCCTTGGATCAAACTGACTTGAGGTACGGTCGAGATGCGTCTAGGAAGTCGGTTGGAGTAGCTTGCGGAAGAAGGAGGCCGGGGGCGCCAGGGGGCGACCGACCGGTGGGCCCAGGGGACCGGTCGGTCCCACCTGGAAGCCACTCGGGGTGCCCTTCATCGAGGTGTCTTTACGTGGTCTCTGGAGTCTTCTAGAAGATACTTGACGTGGGGAATGCGTTATCTCCCGTCGGTTTCCTTCTAGGGGAAGCTATCGGTGTCGATTTCCTGGATTAGTCCCTGCGAATTCACAATTCACCAAAACTCGTGGAATTTATTAGTTTAAACCCCTATACTAAGGTGGAGTATATATATTCATCCATTTTTATGCTTAATTGACCTTTAATTATAAGAGTTAACAAGTGTCAACACTAGTACACGGCCTATTTCTACCCCATCGTCCCCCTCCCGGCGCCCGGTTCGCCCCAAGGACGGAAGCCTCGCGCGCTGCAAACGCATGGGGCGTCTTAGGCACCCCGCTAGCTATCCGCGACTGTGGCCAAACCCGCGCGGACGCGCCGGCCTCCTCCGTTTTCGGCCGATTTTTCTGTTAGCGCTAGTACACGGCCTATTTCTACCCCATCGTCCCCCTCCCGGCGCCCGGTTCGCCCCAAGGACGGAAGCCTCGCGCGCTGGAAACGCATGGGGCGTCTTGGGCACCCCGCTAGCTATCCGCGACTGTGGCCAAACCCGCGCGAACGCGCCGGCCTCCTCCGTTTTCGGCCGATTTTTCCGTTAACGCTAGTACACGACCTATTTCTACCCCATCGTCCCCCTCCCGGCGCCCGGTTCGCCCCAAGGACGGAAGCCTCGCACGCTGGAAAGGCATGGGGCGTCTTGGGCACCTCGCTAGCTATCCGCGACTGTGGCCAAACCCGCGCGGACGCGCCGGCCTCCTCCGTTTTCGGCCGATTTTCCATTAACGCTAGTACACGGCCTATTTCTACCCCGTCGTCCCCCTCCCGGCGCCCGGTTCGCCCCAAGGATGGAAGCCTCGCGCGCTGGAAATGCATGGGGCGTCTTGGGCACCCCGCTAGCTATCCGCGACTGTGGCCAAACCCGCACGGACGCGCTGGCCTCCTCCGTTTTCGGCCGATTTTTCCGTTAGCGCTAGTACACGACCTATTTCTACCCTATCGTCCCCCTCTCGGCGCCCGGTTCGCCCCAAGGACGGAAGCCTCGCGCGCTGGAAATGCATGGGGCATCTTGGGCACCCCGCTAGCTATCCGCGACTGTGGCCAAACCCGCGCGGACGCGCCGGCCTCCTCCGTTTTCGGCCGATTTTCCGTTAGCGCTAGTACACGGCCTATTTCTACCCCATCGTCCCCTCCCGGCGCCCGGTTCGCCCCAAGGACGGAAGCCTCGCGCGCTGGAAACGCATGGGGCGTCTTGGGCACCCCGCTAGCTATCCGTGACTGTGGCCAAACCCTCGCGGACGCGCCGGCCACCTCCGTTTTCGGCAGATTTTTCCGTTAACGCTAGTACACGACCTATTTCTACCCGTCGTCCCCCTCCCGGCGCCCGGTTCACCCCAAGGACGGAAGCCTCGCGTGCTGGAAACGCATGGGGCGTCTTGGGCACCCCGCTAGCTATCCGCGACTGTGGCCAAACCCGCGCAGACGCGCCGACCTCCTCCGTTTTCGGCAGATTTTTCCGTTAGCGCTAGTACACGGCCTATTTCTACCCCATCGTTCCCCTCCCGGCGCCCGGTTCGCCCCAAGGACGGAAGCCTCGCGTGCTGGAAACGCATGGGGCGTCTTGGGCACCCTGCTAGCTATCCGCGACTGTGGCCAAACCCACGCGGACGCGCCGGCCTCCTTTGTTTTCGGCCGATTTTTCCGTTAGCGCTTGTACACGGCCTATTTCTACCCCATCGTCCCCCTCCCGGCGCCCGGTTCGCCCCAAGGACGGAAGCCTCGCGTGCTGCAAACGCATGGGGCATCTTGGGCACCCCGCTAGCTATCCGCGACTGTGGCCAAACCCGCGCGGACGCGCCGGCCTCCTCCGTTTTGGGCCGATTTTTCTGTTAGCGCTAGTACACAGCCTATTTCTACCCCATCGTCCCCCTCCCGGCGCCCAGTTCGCCCCAAGGACGGAAGCCTCGCGCGCTGGAAACGCATGGGGCTTCTTGGGCACCCTGCTAGCTATCCGCGACTGTGGCCAAACCCGCGCGGACGTGCCGGCCTCCTCCGTTTTCGGCCGATTTTTCCATTAACGCTAGTACACGGCCTATTTCTACCCCATCGTCCCCCTCCTGGCGCCCGGTTCGCCCCAAGGACGGAAGCCTCGCGCGCTGGAAACGCATGGGCGTCTTGGGCACCCCGCTAGCTATCCGCGACTGTGGCCAAACCCACGCGGACGCGCCGGCCTCCTCCGTTTTCGGCCGATTTTTCCGTTAACGTTAGTACACGGCCTATTTCTACCCCATCGTCCCCCTCCCGGCGCCCGGTTCGCCACAAGGACGGAAGCCTCGCGCGCTGGAAACGCATGGGGCGTCTTGGGCACCCCGCTAGCTATCCGCGACTGTGGCCAAACCCGCACGGACGCGCCGGCCTCCTCCGTTTTCGACCGATTTTTCCGTTAGCGCTAGTACACGGCCTATTTCTACCCCATCGTCCCCCTCCCGGCGCCCGGTTCGCCCAAAGGACAGAAGCCTCGCGCGCTGGAAACTGCGGATACATGGGTGTATGCCGGGTCTCTGAGTGATGAGTGATTGTCAACGGGGTTTGATCGCATGTTCTTTGGCTTGTGTTGTGCAGGTGTCGAGCATGGAGACAGTGATCGAGGGCAAGGTGAAGGTCAAGTTGAGACGGGTCGTGCCGACGGACTGGGTGCGATGAAGGATGGGCGTGCCGTGCGGCGGACGTGCCATGCCGATGGATCGAGCAGTGAAGGGCGGACGTGAGGCTTGGACTGAGGGACCGGAGTGCCTGAGGATCAGCTGTGGTGGCTGGCAGCCTGGGACAGCGACGAGCGGAGACTTGCGGGGCACGGTGTTGCTCGGGTCGAGGACCTGGGGACACGTGTCGGTGGACGGGGTGCACGGGAGGTGTATCCCATCTACAGCGTCGGTTTGGTGGTAGAGCCCGGGAAAAAAAATCTTTTGGACCGTTTCCAGGTTTGGGCCTCAAAACCTGGGCGTGGACGGTTTCCGAGTTTGGCCACAAAACTCGGGCTGAGGGTTTCCGAGTTTGGCCACAAAACTCGGGCTGAGGACGGTTTCCAGGTTTGGGCCTCAAAACCTGGGCGCTGCGGGTTTTCTGAGTTTGGTCCTCAAAACTCAGGCTGGTGGGCTGGTTTCCCGGTTTGGGCCTCAAAACCGGGGGTTGCTGGAAAAAGCTGGTTTCCCGGTTTGGGCCACAAAACCGGGGGTGCAGAGCGAGGGCGGCACGTGGTGGCAATCGGAAGGTTGCGTGGAGGCAACGCGGACGAGTTGTGCGGGCGTGGCCGTCGGATACACCTACCACTTCGAGTTGGTTCAGAATAACCCTAGGGTTTAGCTGGTTCCCTCTGTAATTAGAATAGAGAGGGGTAGAGTAGGAAATAGACTTAGACTAGAATTAGGATAAGTAGTCGGGGAGACACCTCCTCCCCTTATCTCAGTTTTAGCCATCTCATTTGCTCTCTCCGCACTTAGGGTTTCCTGCTGTCCCATCCCCTGCTGTAGCTAGCTGAGATCCGCAGAGAGACTTGCCTCTGTGTACTGTTGATTTTGAGGAAAGGAGGCCGTAACCACCTTGTCGTAGCGTGTGTTTGCGCTTCGGCTGCAAGATCGTGGGTGTGGGTGTGTTGTTCGTGTTCTTCGCGAATCCTTTTTCTCTCATCCGATTTTCCCGTCGCTTGATCTCTTTGCTCGGTTCATCTTTTGCAAATCCGTTTGAACCAAGTTGTTCTAGATCGTGAGGCACTTCTTTCCACCGAAGGAATTCACCTCTAACCTCATGGTCTAGGAGATCGGTCGATTTTCGTTTTGGATCGCGTTCTTGCTCCCTTGCCCCAAAATTTCTTGATTCACCAATTTGGAGTTAGGTTCGAGCCATGATCTCTTAGAGATAGCTCACTAACATCCTTGTGACCCCTCAGATCGAATTCTAGGCCTAGTGCTTTTGATTCGGAGGAGATCGGGTTGAAACATCAAAGAACTGCACTGTTTTCGGGGGCATCGGACGCTGACACGGGAGCATCGGACGCTAGGGTTCTAAGCGTCGGACGCTCCGGTGACGCGTGTCACTTTCGCAGCGTTTGAAGTGGCATCGGACGCTAGGCATCGGATGTGTCCGTTGGCCATCGGATGCGCCTGAGCCAAAGCACCGGACGCTGGCTGTTCACTGTTCACAGCGTCCGATGTACGTCCAGTAAGGTTCCAGAATCGCCCTGTTTGCATCGGACACGTCCGGTGGTCAGGCATCGGACGCAGGCAGCGTCCGATGCGACTGGCTTCGCGCAGTTTCGTCCGCGGTTCGCTCGTTCGTTGACGGATTTGGTTTCCGTCTTTTGCGTTGGCTTTCTAGAGTTGTGTAGTGTCCCGCTGTGCTTCTTGGAAGCATCCACCCTACATCTAGGGTCATGGACACTAGCAAGCTCTAGGGTTTGCTTTTGGGGTTGATTTTCGGGACAGTGGTGACAAGTTTCCAAAAGGAATTTTGAAGCTCCCATTCACCCCCCCTCTGGTCGCTTTCTGGTTGCATTCTCGGTCCTTCAATTGGTATCGGAGCGGGTTAAGGATCTTCCACCTTAGCCGATTCCAGATCCACCGAAGGCGACATGGATCGCGGCGTGGGCAAACCGCCGTTTTTCGATGGGACGAACTATGCGTATTGGAAGATACGCATGTCGGCCTATCTGCAGAGTTTGGGTGCTTCCATTTGGGGTATTTGCAACTCTGTTGATTATGTGGTCTTGGCTGCTCATGTGACTCAGCATCAGATCGATGAGCACGATGCCAATAGCCGAGCCCGTAATGCTCTCTTTTCGTGTTTGAGCATGGGAGAGTTTGATCGCGTTTCTCACCTCTCTACGGCTCGGGAGATTTGGGCCACCCTCATGCGTTTCCATGAGGGCACCTCTCAAGTCAAAACCCGACTCTACGAGTCGTTCAAGAGAGAGTATGAGAACTTTCGACATCAGCCAGGCGAGAGCATAGAAAGTTTATTCGCTCGCTTTCAGGTGATTGTCAACAGGATGAGGGCTAACAAGGAGCAGTTGCCTTTCGACGATCATGAGAGAGCTTTGAAGCTTTTGCACACTCTTGATCGGTCGGTTGGGATTCCAAGGTTCAGGCGATCATCGAATCGCCTAACTATGAGACCCTCACGTGCGACGAGCTCTTCAGTAAGCTCAAGTCCAGTGAGATTGACACCATGTCGAGGGCTTCTTATGCGAATCCTTCTGGCCCGACTATGGCTTTGGTTTCTGGCTCTTCCGCTAACCCCTCTGCTGGCTTTGCACTCTCTTCACTCTTTTCTGTCACAGAGGACCAGCTGGAGTCTTTGGGAGATGAGGAGTTGGCTTTGCTTGCCAACCGGTTCACGCGGTTCCACAACAACCGCATGAACCGTCGCCGCGGAGGAGGACGCTCAGGATGCTATGAGTGCGGCGACCCCGACCATTTCATCGCCAACTGCCCCAAGAAGAACAAGCATTCGGGGAAGGGCGATCATGGGCACAAGTACGACTTCAAGCTCAAGGAGAAGCACGTCCCCCCAAGGCACAAGAAGCGGGGCGGCTTTGACAAAGAGTACATCAAGAAGAAGTACCTGGAGAAGGCCCAAGCTGAGCAGCGTGCGTTCTTTGCCACGCTCAGCGACGTCGATGGCTCGGATGATGACTCCGCTTGCTCAAGCGATGATGAGTCCGAGAAGATGAAGAAGATTGAGGACAAGCTCAATGGACTGTGCTTCTTCGCCGATGACGGAGGCCTCTGCACCATGGCGCTTGGTGACGAGGTCGGAGGCGAGCTGGAGCACACCCCTCGGAACGACGACGACGAAGACACCTCCAAGGTATCTCTCACCTACGAGGAGCTCTCTACCGAGGTTGAGAAACTTACTGCTGCCCTCCTCAGTCATGATAAGTTGCTTAGGCGTGCTGCTAGAGAGCGCAAGGAGTTTAGGCAGAAGTGGGAGGACACGGTGAAGGAGCTTGAGTTCGCTCGGTCCACCGTGGTCGTGTCAGAGGAGGTTGAGTGCGAGTCGTGCACCACGCACATGACTGACCTTCTCACCTTGAGAGGTAAGTATGCTGCGTTGGTAGGAGAGCTGGATGAGCTGAAGGCTAGACCTTCCTTGCTGGGTGCATGCAAGACTTGTCCTGTCTTGCAATCCGAGTTGGCAGAGAAGAATGCCAAGATTGTGTCTCTTGAAGAGGCCAGCTCGGGTAGCACTTGTGTCACGAGGTGTGCTTTGTGTGAGGGCTTGGAGATGGAGATTGCCAATGTCAAGTGTTGACGGTCCTTAAACACCTGTTTTATCGTCAACATTTGACCCTAAAGTCCACCAAAAAGGCATGAAATGTAGTCAAATAGGTTTCAAACTGACCGAATTCCACATGTCCATAGAATTCTATTTGAATGCAGGATTTGAACCAAATTTGGACATTTTGACCCACCAGGAGACAAGCCCACTCAACAGGGCCCAAATGGGCCGAAGAGGGGTGGCGCCCGCCACCCCTAGGTGGCGCCCGCCAGCTCCAAGTGGCGCCCGCCACTTGGGTTGGCCCATCTTCACTCCCTGCCACGTCACCGATCCGTGTGACCTCCCCAGGGCCAAATCTCGGCCCTTGGTCACTAGGTCAGTGGCATCGGACAGCTCAGGGTGAAGTGACGCGGATCAAGGCTGATGGACGGTTGATAGGACATGCAACCGACATCCAAACCGCCTCGGACAAACTCCTGGAGGCCGTTGGATCAAGGGCGGTTCATCCAACGGCCAGTGACCTGGCGGCCGCTAGTGGGGAGTGGCGCCCGCCACCTGACCTAACCCTAGGTCGGGTGGCTGCCCACTATAAATACCTCCCTCACTTCTCAAGCTATAAATACCCCCCTGGAGGCACCTCTCCATTCGTACCATTCCAAGCAAAGCAACTCCAAGCTAGAGAAGTGAGAGTTAGGTTAGAAGCTTAGAGAGCCTAGGCAAGTAGGTAGCTAGTTGAGCAAGGCATCTTCGCCCTCGCGGTAGCGCTACTCAAGGCTTAGCTCAAGAGCAGAGGCGTGCGAGTGATCGGTTCTGGAGCTGGGAAGAGTCTTCCTTCATCTCCAGTTCAGGTATTGCTCTTGTTACTCAAGCTTTTACTATATTCTAGTACTTTCATTTCAAGTATTACTTTACTCTACTTATCAGTATTGAGTGTTATATGCTATACTTGATTGATTGCTTGAGTGCCTAGCTAGCCTACAGTTCAATTCACTTAGCCATAGTAGTTAATCTCTAGTGAGCTTAGTGTTTGATCTTTGCCAATAGGTTGCTTAGTTAGTTTAGTGTTTATCCTTATTGAGTCAAGTATTTGCTCTGACGTCCGCAAGGGTGTCTCTATTCTAGGCCAGGGTAGAGATAGTTAGAATATAATTAGGCGTGGTGCTTAGTTATACACTTATCTTCAGATACGGCTGGACCCCTGGATAGCTGTGGTAGCAAGCAGGTGGTGACAGCCCTGTGCGCCTTGAATTCCACCACGTAGTTGGCCCAGTTTAACAGTAAGGCTCGTTGTGCTAGCGTTCAACCTAAGTAAGTGGTAAAGGCTAGTACGCCTCGATACTTGACAAGATAAGACTAAAACTAAACTCAACTTGGTTGCTTATTGTCTTTTGCCTGCCCTGCTTCGTCATTATCTTGCTTGGTAGTTATCTTGCTTAGTGGTTACCTAGGACTAGTTATTAGGACTAGTTAGTTATCTTTGTTAACTTAGTTATCCTTAGTTACCCATCTATCTATCCACCTAGTTATCCACCTTACCTTAGCCATCCATTTCATCCTTACCTATCCACCCACATATTCTTGCTAGCCTTTCTTCTCCCCTTTTCTCTTTTCTCCTTTTCTTCGACTCTCATCCCCTCCTTGACTCAACTCATCCACCACCCTAGCCTTCCCTTGGGATCAAATAAATTGACACCTGGTACTCCCAGGCGAAGTGCTACAACCGATAGTTCTGTGCGCTTGCAGAATCTCCTCCTGGTAGATTGCATTCACTCTAGCTAGCTCCTACTAGTGTCGGGATTGACAACCCCGCTTGGCATTAGTAGATAGCTGCTTTAGCTTCACTCATTTAGGTATAGTGACTGGACTTGCTTCAAGCACTTCTGACACCGTTGCTGGGAATAGACTCCATAGTCTACTCCTAGTGACAACGTTAGCAAGTGCCAACAAGCATTTCTGGGCCGTTACCGGGCATAGTGCCTAGCTCTATCTTTAGTGAAGTTAAGAACTACCAACAAGTATTTTTGGCGCCGTTGCCGGGGAAGGCAATCGGTGTATCGGTTGAGTCCGTGTCGAATTTATCTTCGCTTAAGCTCCCGCTTAGCGAATCCCATCCTAACTCATTCTTTCTTTCTTTGACTCTTCTTATCTTTTTCCTTCATCTTTTTCAACTTCTTTCTTTCTTATCTCGTTCTATCTTCACGATGGCCAAAAAGCCATTCGTGAATTCTCTGCTCCTTCTGCCGCTAATATAGCGACGGGACCAGACATGATCGATGCCAACCTCAATTTTGAGTTAAAACCGGCTCTGATCACGATGGTCCAAGCTAGCCCGTTCTGTGGCAAGGCTCATGAGGATGCCAATGCTCACCTCCAACAATTTTTGGAGATTTGCGGCACCTTCACCATTAAGGGGATAACCCAAGAAGCCATCCGTCTTCGTCTCTTTCCTTTCTCTTTGCTAGGAAAAGCGAAGCAATGGTTCTATACCGATCGCAACGCTGTAGACACATGGGACAAATGTTCCAATGCCTTTCTCGCCAAATTCTTTCCTATGGGCAAGACGAATGCTCTGCGCAACAAAATCTCCAACTTTACGCAACAAGCCGAGGAATCTATTCCCGAGGCTTGGGAGAGGTTGCGAGAGTATATCGCTGCTTGTCCGCACCATGGTATGGAGGACTGGCTCATGATCCAGAACTTCTACCATGGCCTAACCCCTCTCTCTAATAGCCATTTGGATGCCGCCGCCGGCGGTGCATTCTTTTCTTTGAATGTCCCAGACGCTAAGGCTCTCATAGAGAAGATGGTGTCAAACCAAGGATGGAATGACGAGAGGCTGCAGCCCCGTAAGCGAGGTATGCATTCCCTTAAGGAAGCCGACATGATCGTGGCCAAGATGGACCTGCTGGCAAAGAAGCTGGATAGCTGTGAGAAGATGAACCAACAAGAGAGTGTCCAATCTCTGGAATCCTACATGACTTGTGAAGTCTGTGGAGAAACCGGACATTCTGGGAACTACTGCCCCGAGCTACATGAAGATTTGAACTTCATCAACAACAACAACGGTTTCCGTCAACCACATCAAGGATGGAATCAGCACTCCAATTCTCAAGGTAACAATTCATTCCCTCGCTCTAATTTTCATAATTCTGATAATTTCTCGTTCTTAAAAGATTTAGTTTACTCACAAGGTAAAACTACTGAATTTTTGAATAAGAAATTAATGGCGAATGATAAAATTCTTGAGAATATAAATGCTAAATTGGAAGATTTCTCATCTGCTCTGAAAAATCAACTTAGCTTTAATAAGATGCTAGAAACCCAATTAGCTCAACTTGCTGCTATCATACCATCTTTTGAATCTGGTAAAATTCCTGCTAAACCTGACATGGAAACTGCTAATATGGTTGAAATTAAATATTTTAACTATTATGAAGATCAAACCATGACTATTAAAAAGGGTGATTCTGGTAGTCCCATTATTAGATGCTCAATCTTTGGTGAAGTCTTTAAAAATGCCATGTGTGATTTAGGATCGAGTGTGAACATTTTATCTAAAGATTTTTATGAAAACTCATCCTTTCCACCCATGTCGTCCACATCTGCCTATGTTATGCTAGCTGATCAATCCACTTGCTATGTAGAAGGAATAGTAAATGATTTACCTGTTCATATTAGAGGCTCCTATGTTTCTACTGATTTCATAATATTAGATATGGGAAATAGGAAAGATGTGCCTTTAATTTTGGGTAGACCCTTCTTGAATACTGTTAATGCTTGCAAATATGTCGGGACTGGTAAAATTCATATGACATTAGGAGGGAGGAAGGAAATATTCTCCTTCTCCCGTGGTCCCGCATATGCCGCTAACATGCAGGTAGCAAAGCCCATTCATATCAAGAAGAGGCGCCCAGGAACAAGGTGGAACAGAAAGAAAGAACCACCTCCTCCTAAGTTGTGTGAATCCCATAACAAGGGAGAGGTGCCAAAAGAAGAAGAACCAGATGGAGTACTAAGAGAAGAAGTGCCCAAGGAAGAAGATCCACTCGATAAGGATGAAACTCCATGTACCTAAGGTATGGTTTTATTTTTATTTTTTTATTTTCCTTCAATTTTCCCTTTTTGAATAAATAACATATGCCATGCATGCAACTAAAAAAAAATCAGTTATCATTAGTTATATGCATAGGTATATGTTAACTTAGTTAGAATAATATCATAGGATAGTTTCCCTTTTCACAACATTAGATAGTTTCCCTTTTTAATAAAAATGAGAACAAGAGCTCCAACTGAGAAGAAGAAGGCCCTTCACCAAGCAAGAAGCCAGCTTGGGGGAGACTCCCGCTCCAATAAGGTATGTCTCCAGCCTACCCTTTACATTCAGTTTGTAAATTCTATATCTTTTTGAATGTCATATGCTTGCCTAAGTATCCATTTCATGAATAATATTGATAAAATCTGCTTAAACATGTTGAAACCTGAATAAGATTTGAAATATGTCATGCAAATGCTATTGCTATGGTTTGAATAACTGGTATTATCTAAGTTGTAGCTTTTGTGGGTTGCACATGCTTTAACTAAAATCATGCTTAGTGAGTAAAGTTGGTAAGAAATGGAGTAATTCTTTAAACTTGTTAAGGTGAAATTAGGACCTAATCTGGAGGATTTCTTTTAAAAATCATGAAAACCTTGCTAAAAGTTCCTCCTAGATTTTTATCCCATCCCACCACCAGCCAAATATTTGCTAGTCATTAGTCAAAACCACATAGAGCTTTGTTTGTGTTGAGCTTTGTTAGGCCTCATAGATCTTAGTAGAGAAGCTTATCATAACTTTTGAATCAAGATACACGTACGCCCACCATAAATTGCCTACTATCAACTCCGGAAGTTTGCAACCACCAAATAAATTGCTTAGTCTCTACACTGAAGATATGCAATACCCTACCAAACATCCCATTGCTAGCCTTATGCTTATTCCTACACTGGGAATAAGCATTTCTCTCCCTTTCCCTATTCATTTCAAAAATCCTTTCCTATAGATAATCTGGGGAATTCTAGAGCTAAAAAAGAAGAGAGAGAAAAAGCTTTTGAGCAAATTAGCTCAAAAGAGGACTATGTCCTAGAAAATGTGAGGACACATTTTTGTCTACTCACACTGTATCCCAAAAAAAAGCAAAGTAGCTCAAGAGAGGACCATGTCCTAAGAAAGTGTGAGGACACAACTTTTGTCCACTCACTTTGTATTCAAAAAAAAGAGAAGAGAGAATTATCATTAGCTCTAGACCCCAGAAAATCAACTAGGAAGGATTATGAAATGTCTCTCCATACACTTCCACATAACCACACATGCACATCTTGATCAATTTTTATGATTTGCTGCTCCTTGTGATCTGAGTGTCTAACTTAGCAATAAACATCAGGCAATTTGCTCATGGTTCTTAGCCTACCTATAGCTCCACATATCATTCTTTAGAAATAGGAAAGGCTACATTTTGGCCTAAGTGAGGATTTAAACACCATTGAGTGATTGAGTGATCTAGGAGGACTTAAGTAAGTTGTTATCTTTTGAAAGCCTTGAAAAACCTCCAGACAAAATCCTAGTCACACCTAAGCAAGATAAAAGTTTCCTATCTACTGCTTTATTTCACTCTTGCATGTTTGAAGTGAGAAGCTATAAGCCCCACATGGCTATGATTCATGATATATGCTAAGTTACTTCTTACTATACAATATGCACTTGCATACATTTTAATTTTGCTATCTATCTCATGCTTAATGCTTAAACCGCATTGTTGCTCGAGGACGAGCAACAGGTTAGCTTGGGGGAGTTTGTTGACGGTCCTTAAACACCTGTTTTATCGTCAACATTTGACCCTAAAGTCCACCAAAAAGGCATGAAATGTAGTCAAATAGGTTTCAAACTAACCGAATTCCACATGTCCATAGAATTCTATTTGAATGCAGGATTTGAACCAAATTTGGACATTTTCACCCACCAGGAGACAAGCCCACTCGGCACGGCCCAAATGGGCCGAAGAGGGGTGGCGCCCGCCACCCCTAGGTGGCGCCCGCTAGCTCCAAGTGGCGCCCGCCACTTGGGTTGGCCCATCTTCACTCCCTGCCACGTCACCGATCCGGGTGACCTCCCCAGGGCCAAATCTCGGCCCTTGGTCACTAGGTCAGTGGCATCGAACAGCTCAGGGTGAAGTGACGCGGATCAAGGCTGATGGACGGTTGATAGGACATGCAACCGAGATCCAAACCGCCTCGGACAAACTCCTGGAGGCCGTTGGATCAAGGGCGGTTCATCCAACGGCCAGTGACCTGGCGGCCGCCAGTGGGGAGTGGCGCCCGCCACCTGACCTAACCCTAGGTCCGGTGGCTGCCCACTATAAATACCCCCCCTCACTTCTCAAGCTATAAATACCCCCCTGGAGGCACCTCTCCATTCGTACCATTCCAAGCAAAGAAACTCCAAGCTAGAGAAGTGAGAGTTAGGTTAGAAGCTCAGAGAGCTTAGGCATGTAGGTAGCTAGTTGAGCAAGGCATCTTCGCCATCGCGGTAGCGCTGCTCAAGGCTTAGCTCAAGAGCAGAGGCGTGCGAGTGATCGGTTCTGGAGCTGGGAAGAGTCTTCCTTCATCTCCAGTTCAAGTATTGCTCTTGTTACTCAAGCTTTTACTATATTCTAGTACTTTCATTTCAAGTATTACTTTACTCTACTTATCAGTATTGAGTGTTATATGCTATACTTGATTGATTGCTTGAGTGCCGAGCTAGCCTACAGTTCAATTCACTTAGCCATAGTAGTTAATCTCTAGTTAGCTTAGTGTTTGATCTTTGCCAATAGGTTGCTTAGTTAGTTTAGTGTTTATCCTTATTGAGTCAAGTATTTGCTCTGACGTCCGCAAGGGTGTCTCTATTCTAGGCCAGGGTAGAGATAGTTAGAATATAATTAGGCGTGGTGCTTAGTTATAGACTTACCTTCAGATACGGCTGGACCCCCGGATAGCTGTGGTAGCAAGCAGGTGGTGACAGCCCTGTGCGCCTTGAATTCCACCACGTAGTTAGCCCAGTTTAACAGTAAGGCTCGTTGTGCTAGCATTCAACCTAAGTAAGTGGTAAAGGCTAGTACACCTCGATACTTGGCAAGATAGGACTAAAACTAAACTCAACTTGGTTGCTTATTGTCTTTTGCCTGCCCTGCTTCGTCATTATCTTGCTTGGAAGTTATCTTGCTTAGTGGTTACCTAGGACTAGTTATTAGGACTAGTTAGTTATCTTTGTTAACTTAGTTATCCTTAGTTACCCATCTATGTATCCACCTAGTTATCCACCTTACCTTAGCCATCCATTTCATCCTTACCTATCCACCCACATATTCTTGCTAGCCTTTCTTCTCCCCTTTTCTCTTTTTTCCTTTTCTTCGACTCTCATCCCCTCCTTGACTCAACTCATCCACCACCCTAGCCTTCCCTTGGGATCAAATAAATCGACACCTGGTACTCCCAGGCGAAGTGCTACAACCGATAGTTCTGTGCGCTTGCAGAATCTCCTCCTAGTAGATTGCATTCACTCTAGCTAGCTCCTACTAGTGTCGGGATTGACAACCCCGCTTGGCATTAGTAGATAGCTGCTTTAGCTTCACTCCTTTAGGTATAGTGACTGGACTTGCTTCAAGCACTTCTGACACCGTTGCCGGGGAAAGACTCCATAGTCTACTCCTAGTGACAACGTTAGCAAGTGTCAACAAGCATTTCTGGGCCGTTACCGGGGATAGTGCCTAGCTCTATCTTTAGTGAAGTTAAGAACTACCAACATCAAGCATGGCAAGATTCAAACCGAGGAGGAAAACACATACCTTCGGACCATCTTGTCATGGGTCTCTTGTAGTGAGCCGCAGCTCGGGATGATGATCTCCCAATACAAGCGAGCTGCTGGAGGTCCAGGTGTAGGTTTTGCTCTGGGTGTTGATATTTCCGCTTTTGGGAAGATTGGTGAGTCTAGTGGTCTAAACCCGAGTGAGAAGCCCAACTCCACCACTACTCCCAAACTGACCAAGCTTCCACCCAAAGAGCCTGCCAAGCCTACCACCAAGGACGGAGTGTTTGAGGAACCTCCGAGAGCTCCACCCAAGAACCAAGTGTGGGCACCCAAGCCAAACCA
Source organism: Coix lacryma-jobi var. lacryma-jobi (assembly GCA_009763385.1). Classification (NCBI taxonomy): domain Eukaryota; kingdom Viridiplantae; phylum Streptophyta; class Magnoliopsida; order Poales; family Poaceae; genus Coix; species Coix lacryma-jobi. The sequence continues at coordinate 52,810 of VDCT01000077.1, read as the reverse complement.
CCTCAAGAACAAGCTTGACACAATGCCACCCATCCAGGAGGAGTGCTTGCCACAGAAGGGCAAAGGGAACCATACCCACAGCGCTGCGTACCAACAACCCCCTTTGCGTGCGGTGAGGTACCAGTGTGACTTCTGTGGGGGGGATGGTCACTTGAGTGAGTTCTGCTTTCGGTGCAAGAGAGAGGCGCGCCGTGCTCGGGAGATGGATAACCCGGACATGTACCACCCTTCTCATGGTGGGCATGTGCCGAACGTCCAGAGGAGAGCTGCTAGGCCCAGAGGTCCAAAACCTCAAGTTCCCAGGCCTAGGCGGAGGAGAGCTCCGAGGAGAGAGGCTAGGCCTAGTGGTCCAGAACCTCAAGTCCCTAGGCGTAGGCCTCGTAGAGAGCGTGTCCGGCGGGAGCCTGTAGTTGTAGGCTATGGACCCCGTGGCGGAGGCTTTGTAGTTGAGCGCTTTCCCCCACCGCGTTTTGAGTATCGCGGTGAGCGCTCCTTCCCTAGCGGACCACGTTTTCCTGTGCGTGGTCATCACTACCCCCGTAGACAGGCTAGGAATGGTTTTTACACTGACCGTTCTTTTGAGCAACCGGCCCAACACTGGTATTCTCCTTACTTCACTAACCCCAGTGTTGGACCGTATGCTCACCCTATGTCTTTTTATTGATGTAGGTAAGACGGTTGGAGGACATTTGGTTGGTGGATTCCGGTTGTTCGAGGCACATGACCGGAAACGCCAAGTGGTTCTCCAGCCTTAGCCCGGTCGCCGGAAAGGAGTACATTACCTTCGGCGACAATAGTAAAGGTAAGGTTTTGTCTCGCGGGTCGGTGCGGGTTAATGAGCACTTTGTGTTGCGCGATGTTGCTCTTGTTTCTAACCTACATTTTAACTTGCTTTCTGTTTCGCAACTTTTTGATGATGACTATGAGATTCGTTTTAAACCGAACCTTAGTCGCATCTTAGATCCTCAGGGCAATCTTGTATGTTTGATTTTGCCCTTTGGGAAAGTCTTTCGTGCGAATTTCTCGGAGTCGTTTGGTATTTCCCGCTGTCTTTTGGCTAGTCCTTCTTCCTCCGATCTTTGGAAGTGGCATAGGAGGCTCGGTCATTTAAGCTTCGACTTGCTTGCAAGACTTAGCTCACTTGGCCTAATCCGAGGATTGCCCAAGCTTTCGATGGAGAAGGATCTAGTTTGCCATTCTTGTAGACATGGGAAGATGGTTGCCGCTCCCCACCATCCGGTGACTCAGGTCATGACTAAGCGCCCTGGAGAGCTTTTGCACATGGACCTTGTTGGTCCGGCTCGGGTGAGCTCGGTTGCAGGGAAGTGGTATGTTCTTGTTGTTGTTGACGACTTTTTGAGATATTCGTGGGTTTTCTTTTTGACGGAGAAGACTAAGACTTTCTCTTTCGCTCGCAATCTGATTTTGCGTCTTCAGAACGAGTTCCCTTTGAACTCGATGCGAGCTATTAGGAGTGATAATGGTTTCGAATTCAAGAATTCGGATTTTGAGAAGTTTTGTGACCGTCTTGGTTTGGAGCATCAGTTTTCTTCCCCCTACACACCGCCCCAAAATGGTGTTGTAGAGAGGAAGAATCGGACCCTTGTTGAGATGGCCAGGACGATGCTCGATGAGCATAGGACTCCTAGACGCTATTGGGCCGAAGCTATGAACACTGCATGCTACATTTCAAATCGCATTTTTCTAAGAGCGTTCTTGAAAAAGACTTCTTATGAGTTGCGTTTTGGTCGCCAGCCGAAGGTGAGTTATTTTAGAGTCTTCGGTTGCCACTGTTTCATATTGAAGAAAGGCAACCTGGACAAGTTTGAGTCTCGCTCTTCTGACGGGGTATTTTTGGGTTATGGCACTCACACTAGAGCATATCGTGTACTTAACCTTGATACTAACCGAGTCATGGAGACATCAGATGTCACCTTCGACGAGACTCTTGTATGTCCATCTTCTCGTTTTGAGCGTGCAGGTGATCATGAGGATGGAGAGCCTCTTTTCGATGACGAGGATGAGGGTGCTGAAGGTATGGATGATCCAGCACCCCCTCCACCTGCCGCGCCGCCAAGAGCGGCCTCGATGACGAATCACGGCCCCGACACCTCTTCTTCCTGGGGGCCGTGGGATCGTCCACCTCGCGCGGTACCTTTTATACCCGGGGTGGAACCAACTGTTGTTGAGGGGGAGGTCACTTCTTCCCGGGAGGCGCCACGACACATACAGCGCCAGCACCCCCCTCACCAGATGATCGGCGACATCGGCGAACGCGTCACTCGGTCCAGGTCACAGCACATCTCTCACTTCGCTCACTCTGCTTTTGTTGCTAATTTTGAGCCCCGAGATGTTGGACACGCTTTGACGGATCCGGATTGGGTCAATGCCATGCATGAGGAGTTAGAAAACTTTGAGCGAAATCGGGTTTGGGTTCTAGTTCCACCTCCACCTAACTGTAAGCCTATTGGGACAAAATGGGTTTTCAAAAACAAGCAAGGAGAGGATGGCCATGTTGTGAGAAACAAGGCCAGGCTTGTAGCGAAGGGTTATAGTCAAAAGGAGGGGATAGACTATGAGGAGACTTTTGCTCCTGTAGCTCGTTTGGAGGCTATTAGGATACTCTTGGCTTTTGCTGCATCCAAAGGTTTAAAATTTTTCAAATGGATGTCAAGAGTGCCTTCTTAAACGGCTACATAGAGGAGGAGGTTTATGTTGAGCAACCCCCCGGTTTTGAAAATCCCAAGTTTCTAAGCCATGTTTTTAAACTTCACAAAGCTTTATATGGTTTGAAAAAAGCCCCTAGAGCCTGGTATGATAGACTGAAAACTTTTTTGCTATCTAAGGGTTTTAAAATGGGATGTGTAGATAAGACGCTCTTTCTCCTCAGGCAAGGCAAAGACACACTCTTGGTCCAGATTTACGTGGATGATATCATCTTCGGTGGTTCTTCTCACGCTTTGGTTGCCAAGTTTGCAGATACTATGAGCAGGGAGTTCGAGATGAGCATGATGGGCGAGCTGACTTTCTTTCTCGGGTTGCAAATTAAGCAATCCCGGGAGGGGACGTTTGTGCACTAGGGCAAGTACACCAAGGACTTGCTGAAACGGTTCGATATGGGTGAGGCCAAGCCTCTTCCAACACCCATGTCGACGACGACTGCCCTGGATGCGGACGTGGATGGAGAAGCAGTGGACCAGAAGTAGTACCGCAGCATGATCGGGTCGCTGCTCTACCTGACGGCGACACGCCCGGACATTCAGTTCATGGTGTGTCTGTGCGCGCGCTTTCAGGCGTCGCCGCGCACTTCTCACCGTTAGGCGGTGAAGCGCATCTTCAGGTACCTTCGTTTCACGCCTGAGTTCGGGATTTGGTATTTTGCTTCCTCCACCCTCTCGCTTTGCGGTTATTCCGATGCTGATTTTGTTGGTTGTCGCATTGAGCGCAAGTCCACTTCTGGGACTTGGCAGTTTATTGGATCTTCTCTAGTATCGTGGTCTTCTCTCAAGCAGTCTAGTGTTGCCCAGTCTACCACGGAGGCTGAGTATGTTGCTGCGGCTAGCTGCTGTTCCCAGTTACTCTGGATGATGGCCACTTTGCGTGATTTTGGTTTGAGCTTTTCTCACGTGCCTTTGCTTTGTGACAGCACGAGTGCCATTAGCGTTGCTAAGAATCCTGTGCTTCACTCGAAAACCAAACACATTGACGTGAGTTTTCATTTCTTGCGAGACCACCAAGAGAAGGGTGATATCGACCTTCGCCATGTCGATACTCATCACCAACTGGCTGATATTTTCACCAAGCCTTTAGACGAATCAACCTTTAATAGGTTGAGGGGTGAGCTTGGTGTGTGTTTCCCCTTTTAGATGGGGGAAGCATTTTGAGTTGTATACTAGACTGACTCTTTTCTTTTGTCTTTCTTTTCTTTTGTATTTTAGCATACGCATTTACACTCTGAGCTTCATGTTTATAATCACTAGAATGTAATTATGCTCTGTTTAGTATGCTCTGATGCTTGTATGGATGCTTGTAGCTTATGCTCCTTCTGATCACTAGTACATGTTATGAGCTGACCTATTTTGGAATGGTGAATTTTGCTTAATGTAAATCTGAAAATGTTCACCATTGAGATATGCAACTAGCATGTGTAGGGTGTGTTGAGTCCATTCCTGCTTTTCATATATGCTATGTTGCTATGTCTCTGGTTCTGAGTCATTCACTTGCTTGGTCTGTTCATATCATGTTTAAAATTTGAACCAAGTTTTAGTGAATTGAAAAGATCGAGATGGGATTGCTTGTCAACACCTCACGGTATCGAGACTGTTTCTCATTGCACTTTGAGTTAAACTTGAGTCGTGTAGTGTATGACCGAAACCGTAGCTTTAAGCTTCTGATTGCTTCGGCATAGGCTTCGCTCGGTTGAAAAGTTAGGCAATGACAAGCTTTCAACCTCTCGCAATCACATGCTGAATTTGAACTTGTGAAATTTCACCGCTGCAACTCCGATATAAAACTGATATCACAAGTGTATGTTTCATTCCTATGCATGATGATTGAACTTTGCTAGGGGTAGTTCACCTTGTATATATGATTAGCACTTGTTTTGAATTCCTATCTATACATGTGTAGTGCTATTTTGATGGTGACTATCTTTTTGGCTAAAAACTGCTCACTTGCTCATATGCTTCATATTTCGTATGTGTGATCAGTTTGAGCCTTCGCTATATGAGTGCTTAGTTGAGTCATTGGAGTTATACTGTTTAGAGCATTTTTGCACTCTTTTGAATATATGCCTGAAGCTGCTAACGTGCATTTCTGACTTCATATGCATGTTGGAAGGGGGAGTTTCTTGCCTTGCTGCCTTTTCTTGATTAGTGCATTTTCAACTAAGGGGGAGAATTTGCAAATTATATACTCCTGATGTTCAACTAAGGGGGAGTTTTCCTAGTTGTTTGCACTTGTCAAGGGGGAGTTTGCTAGTTGTGTTGAGCCATTGCCTCTGTCTTGAGGAACTAGCAAACAGTTTCAGGGCTTTTCGATTTTGCTTGACCTTTGATTGGTTCGGAGCGTGTTTTGCCGAAAGGCATTGGTATCGAGCTTTCTTTGCTAGTTGTGTTGAGCCTCTGTGCCTCTATTTTGAGGGACTAGCATTTTTGCTTCGATCTTTCTCCGACTTCAATTGATATTTGCTAGCGGTGTTGAGCCTGTTCTACATCTTCTTGAGGGCTAGCTTTGCTTTGCTTGGTTGCGTCGAGCCGTTGCCCATGTCTTTGGGGACCAAGTTGTTTCACTCTTTCCACTTGACCTTTTTGGGCTTTGCTATGCTTTTGGGTCATTTGGTCGAGTTCTCTCTTCTCCATCTTCCTTCTTCTTCTTTTCATTATGATTCGTGTGTGTAGTTGACAATGCACTCATCAAGGGGGAGATTGCGGATACATGGGTGTATGCCGGGTCTCTGAGTGATGAGTGATTGTCAACGGGGTTTGATCGCATGTTCTTTGGCTTGTGTTGTGCAGGTGTCGAGCACGGAGACAATGATCGAGGTCAAGGTGAAGGTCAAGTTGAGACGCGCCGTGCCGACGGACTGGGTGCGATTAAGGATGGGCGTGCCGTGCGGCGGACGTGCCATGCCGATGGATCGAGCAGTGAAGGGCGGACATGAGGCTTGGACTGAGGGACCGGAGTGCCTGAGGATCAGCTGTGGTGGCTGGCAGCCTGGGACAGCGACGAGCGGAGACTTGTGGGGCACGGTGTTGCTCGGGTCGAGGACCTGGGGACACGTGTCGGTGGACGGGGTGCACGGGAGGTGTATCCCATCTACAGCGTCGGTTTGGTGGTAGAGCCAGGGAAAAACCATCGGGTGGACGGTTTCCAGGTTTGGGCCTCAAAACCTGGGCGTGGACGGTTTCTGAGTTTGGCCACAAAACTCGGGCTGAGGGTTTCCGAGTTTGGCCACAAAACTCGGGCTGAGGACGGTTTCAAGGTTTGGGCCTCAAAACCTGGGCGCTGCGGGTTTTCTGAGTTTGGTCCTCAAAACTCAGGCTGGTGCGCTGGTTTCCCGGTTTGGGCCTCAAAACCGGGGGTTGCTGGAAAAAGGCTGGTTTCCCGGTTTGGGCCACAAAACCGGGGGTGTAGAGCGAGGGCGGCACGTGGTGGCAATCGGAAGGTTGCGTGGAGGCAACGCGGACGAGTTGTGCGGGCGTGGCCGTCGGATACACCTACCACTTCGAGTTGGTTCAGAATAACCCTAGGGTTTAGCTGGTTCGCTCTGTAATTAGAATAGAGAGGGGTAGAGTAGGAAATAGACTTAGACTAGAATTAGGATAAGTAGTCGGGGAGACACCCTCCTCCCCTTATCTCAGTTTTAGCCATCTCATTTGCTCTCTCGCACTTAGGGTTTCCTGCTCTCCCATCCCCTGCTGTAGCTAGCTGAGATCCGCAGAGAGACTTGCCTCTGTGTACTGTTGATTTTGAGGAAAGGAGGCCGTAACCTCCTTGTCGTAGCGTGTGTTTGCGCTTCGGCTGCAATATCGTGGGTGTGATTCGCGTTTTGTTCGTGTTCTTCGCGGAATCCTTTTTCTCCATGATTTTCCCGTCGCTTGATCTCTTTGCTCGGTTCATCTTTTGCAAATCCGTTTGAACCAAGTTGTTCTAGATCGTGAGGCACTTCTTTCCACCGAAGGAATTCACCTCTAACCTCACGGTCTAGGAGATCGGTCGATTTTCGTTTTGTATCGCGTTCTTGCTCCCTTGCCCCGAAATTTCTTGATTCACCGATTTGGAGTTAGGTTCGAGCCATGATCTCTTAGAGATAGCTCACTAACATCCTTGTGACCCCTCAGATCGAATTCTAGGCCTAGTGCTTTTGATTCGGAGGAGATCGGGTTGAATCATCAAAGAACTGCACTGTTTTCGGGGGCATCGGACGCTGACACGGGAGCATTGGACGCTAGGGTTCTAAGCGTCGGACGCTCCGGTGACGCGTGTCACTTTCGCAGCGTTTGAAGTGGCATCGGACGCTAGGCATCGGACGCATCCGTTGGCCATCGGACGCGCCTGAGCCAAAGCACCGGATGCTGGCTGTTCACTATTCACAGCGTCCGATGTACGTCCAGTAAGGTTCTAGAATCGCCCTGTATGCATCGGACGCGTCCGGTGGTCAGGCATCGGACGCAGGCAGCGTCCGATGCGACTGGCTTCGCGCAGTTTCGTCCGCGGTTCGCTCGTTCGTTGACGGATTTGGTTTCCGTCTTTTGCGTTGGCTTTCTAGAGTTGTGTAGTGTCCCGCTGTGCTTCTTGGAAGCATCCACCCTACATCTAGGGTCATGGACACTAGCAAGCTCTAGGGTTTGCTTTTGGGGTTGATTTTTGGGACAGTGGTGACAAGTTTCCGAAAGGAATTTTGAAGCTCCCATTCACCCCCCCTATAGTTGCTTTCTGGTTGCATTCTCGGTCCTTCAGAAACGCATGGGGCGTCTTGGGCACCCCGCTAGCTATCCACGACTGTGGCCAAACCCGCGCGGACGCGCCGGCCTCCTCCGTTTTTGGCCGATTTTCCGTTAGCGCTAGTACACGGCCTATTTCTACCCCATCGTCCCCCTCCCGGCGCCCGGTTTGCCCCAAGGACGGAAGCCTCGCGCGCTGGAAACTGCGGATACATGGGTGTATGCCGGGTCTCTGAGTGATGAGTGATTGTCAACGGGGTTTGATCGCATGTTCTTTGGCTTGTGTTGTGCAGGTGTCGAGCATGGAGACAGTGATCGAGGGCAAGGTGAAGGTCAAGTTGAGACAGGCCGTGCCGACGGACTGGGTGCGATGAAGGATGGGCGTGCCGTGCGGCGGACGTGCCATGCCGATGGATCGAGCAGTGAAGGGCGGACGTGAGGCTTGGACTGAGGGACCGGAGTGCCAGAGGATCAGCTGTGGTGGCTGGCAGCCTGGGACAGCGACGAGCGGAGACTTGCGGGGCACGGTGTTGCTCGGGTCGAGGACCTGGGGACACGTGTCGGTGGACGGGGTGCACGGGAGGTGTATCCCATCTACAGCGTCGGTTTGGTGGTAGAGCCAGGGAAAAACCATCGGGTGGACGGTTTCCAGGTTTGGGCCTCAAAACCTGGGCGTGGACGGTTTCCGAGTTTGGCCACAAAACTCGGGCTGAGGGTTTCCGAGTTTGGCCACAAAACTCGGGCTGAGGACGGTTTCCAGGTTTGGGCCTCAAAACCTGGGCGCTGCGGGTTTTCTGAGTTTGGTCATCAAAACTCAGGCTGGTGGGCTGGTTTCCCGGTTTGGGCCTCAAAACCGGGGGTTGCTGGAAAAAGGCTGGTTTCCCAGTTTGGGCCACAAAACCGGGGGTGCAGAGCGAGGGCGGCACGTGGTGGCAATCGGAAGGTTGCGTGGAGGCAACGCGGACGAGTTGTGCGGGCGTGGCCGTCGGATACACCTACCACTTCGAGTTGGTTCAGAATAACCCTAGGGTTTAGCTGGTTCGCTCTGTAATTAGAATAGAGAGGGGTAGAGTAGGAAATAGACTTAGACTAGAATTAGTATAAGTAGTCGGGGAGACACCCTCCTCCCCTTATCTCAGTTTTAGCCATCTCATTTGCTCTCTCGCACTTAGGGTTTCCTGCTCTCCCATCCCCTGCTGTAGCTAGCTGAGATCCGCAGAGAGACTTGCCTCTGTGTACTGTTGATTTTGAGGAAAGGAGGCCGTAACCTCCTTGTCGTAGCGTGTGTTTGCGCTTCGGCTGCAAGATCGTGGGTGTGATTCGCGTTTTGTTCGTGTTCTTCGCGGAATCCTTTTTCTCCACGATTTTCCCGTCGCTTGATCTCTTTGCTCGGTTCATCTTTTGCAAATCCGTTTGAACCAAGTTGTTCTAGATCGTGAGGCACTTCTTTCCACCGAAGGAATTCACCTCTAACCTCACGGTCTAGGAGATCGGTCGATTTTCGTTTTGTATCGCGTTCTTGCTCCCTTGCCCCGAAATTTCTTGATTCACCGATTTGGAGTTAGGTTCGAGCCATGATCTCTTAGAGATAGCTCACTAACATCCTTGTGACCCCTCAGATCGAATTCTAGGCCTAGTGCTTTTGATTCGGAGGAGATCGGGTTGAATCATCAAAGAACTGCACTGTTTTCGGGGGCATCAGACGCTGACACGGGAGCATTGGACGCTAGGGCTCTAAGCGTCGGACGCTCCGGTGACGCGTGTCACTTTCGCAGCGTTTGAAGTGGCATCGGACGCTAGGCATCGGACGCGTCCGTTGGCCATCGGACGCGCCTGAGCCAAAGCACCGGATGCTGGCTGTTCACTATTCACAGCGTCCGATGTACGTCCAGTAAGGTTCTAGAATCGCCCTGTTTGCATCGGACGCGTCCGGTGGTCAGGCATCGGACGCAGGCAGCGTCCGATGCGACTGGCTTCGCGCAGTTTCGTTCGCGGTTCGCTCGTTCGTTGACGGATTTGGTTTCCGTCTTTTGCGTTGGCTTTCTAGAGTTGTGTAGTGTCCCGCTGTGCTTCTTGGAAGCATCCACCCTACATCTAGGGTCGTGGACACTAGCAAGCTCTAGGGTTTGCTTTTGGGGTTGATTTTCGGGACAGTGGTGACAAGTTTCCGAAAGGAATTTTGAAGCTCCTATTCACCCCCCTATAGTCGCTTTCTGGTTGCATTCTCGGTCCTTCAGAAACGCATGGGGCGTCTTGGGCACCCCGCTAGCTATCCGCGACTGTGGCCAAACCCGCGCGGACGCGCCGGCCTCCTCCGTTTTTGGCCGATTTTCCGTTAGCGCTAGTACACGGCCTATTTCTACCCCATCGTCCCCCTCCCGGCGCCCGGTTTGCCCCAAGGACGGAAGCCTCGCGCGCTGGAAACGCATGGGGCATCTTGGGCACCCCGCTAGCTATCCGCGACTGTGGCCAAACCCTCGCGGACGCGCCGGCCTCCTCCGTTTTCGGCCGATTTTTCCGTTAACGCTAGTACACGGCCTATTTCTACCCCGTCGTCCCCCTCCTGGCGCCCGGTTCGCCCCAAGGACGGAAGCCTCGCGTGCTGGAAACGCATGGTTCGTCTTGAGCACCCCGCTAGCTATCCGCGACTCTGGCCAAACCACGCGGACGCGCCGGCCTCCTCCGTTTTTGGCCGATTTTTTCTTTAGCGCTTGTACACGGCCTATTTCTACCCCATCATCCCCCTCCCGGCGCCCGGTTCGCCCCAAGGACGGAAGCCTCGCGCGCTGGAAACACATGGGGCGCCTTGGGCACCCCGCTAGCTATCCGCGACTGTGGCCAAACCCGCGCGGACGCGCCGGCCTCCTCCTTTTTCGGCCGATTTTTCCATTAGCGCTAGTACACGGCCTATTTCTACCCCATCGTCCCCCTCCCGGTGCCCGGTTCGCCCCAAGGACGAAAGCCTCGCGCGCTGGAAACGCATGGGGCATCTTGGGCACCCCGCTAGTTATCCGCGACTGTGGCCAAACCCGCGCGGACGTGCCGGCCTCCTCCGTTTTCGGCCGATTTTTCCGTTAGCGCTAGTACACGGCCTATTTCTACCCCATCGTCCCCCTCCCGGCGCCCGGTTCGCCCCAAGGACGGAAGCCTCGCGCGCTAGAAACGCATGGGGCATCTTGGGCACCACGCTAGCTATCCGCGACTATAGCCAAACCCGCGCGGACGCGCCGGCCTCCTCCGTTTTCGGCCGATTTTTCCGTTAGCGCTAGTACACGGCCTATTTCTTCCCCATCGTCCCCCTCCCGGCGCCCGGTTCGCCCCAAGGACGGAAGCCTCGTGCGCTGGAAACGCATGGGGCCTCTTGGGCACCCCGCTAGCTATCCGCGACTGTGGCCAAACCCGCGCGGACGCGCCGGCCTTCTCCGTTTTCGGCCGATTTTTCCGTTAACGCTAGTACACGGCCTATTTCTACCCCATCGTCCCCCTCCCGGCGCCCCGGTTCGCCCCAAGGATGGAAGCCTCGCGCGCTGGAAACGCATGGGGCGTCTTGGCCCCCCGCTAGCTATCCGCGACTGTGGCCAAACCCGCCCGGACGCGCCGGCCTCCTCCGTTTTCGGCCGATTTTTCCGTTAGCGCTAGTACACGGCCTATTTCTACCCCATCGTCCCCCTCCCGGCGCCCGGTTCGCCCCAAGGACGGAAGCCTCACGCGCTGGAAATGCATGGGGCGTCTTGGGCACCCCGCTAGCTATCCGTGACTATGGCCAAACCCGCGCGGACGCACCGGCCTCCTCCGTTTTCGGCCGATTTTTCCGTTAGCGCTAGTACACGGCCTATTTCTACCCCATCGTCCCCCTCCCGGCGCCCGGTTCGCCCCAAGGACGGAAGCCTCGCGCGCTGGAAACGCATGGGGCATCTTGGGCACCCCGCTAGCTATCCGCGACTGTGGCCAAACCCGCGCGGACGCGCCGGCCTCCTCCGTTTTCGGCCGATTTTTCCGTTAACGCTAGTACACGGCCTATTTCTACCCCATCGTCCCCCTCCCGGCGCCCGGTTCGCCCCAAGGACGGAAGCCTCGCGCGCTGGAAACGCATGGGGCGTCTTGGGCACCCCGCTAGCTATCCGCGACTGTGGCCAAACCCGCGCGGACGCGCCGGCCTCCTCCATTTTCGGCCGATTTTTCCGTTAACGCTAGTACACGGCCTATTTCTACCCCATCGTCCCCCTCCCGGCGCCCGGTTCGCCCCAAGGACGGAAGCCTCGCGCGCTGGAAACGCATGGGGCGTCTTGGGCACCCCGCTAGCTAACCGCGACTGTGGCCAAACCCGCGCAGACGCGCCGGCCTCCTCCGTTTTCGGCCGATTTTTCCGTTAGCGCTAGTACACGGCCTATTTCTACCCCATCGTCCCCCTCCCGGCGCCCGGTTCGCCCCAAGGACGGAAGCCTCGCGCGCGGGAAACGCACGGGGCGTCTTGGGCACCCCGCTAGCTATCCGCGACTATGGCCAAAGCCGCGCGGACGGGCCGGCCTCCTCTGTTTTCGGCCGATTTTTCTGTTAGCGCTAGTACACGGCCTATTTGTACCCCATCGTCCCCCTCCCGGCGCCCGGTTCGCCCCAAGGACGGAAGCCTTGCGCGCTGGAAACGCACGGGGCGTCTTGGGCACCCCGCTAGCTATCCGCGACTGTGGCCAATCCCGCGCGGACGCGTCGGCCTCCTCCGTTTTCGGCCGATTTGTCCGTTAGCGCTAGTACACGGCCTATTTCTTCCCCATCGTTGTAACACCCTAGGTGTTAAGCAATCCCTAAATGCATAATTTGGCATGGCATGAGCATAGCATCTCATCATTTCATGTGCATATGCTTGTTGAATGCTTAAGTCCTTGTGTAGTGTCTAGTATAACCTTGTTATGCTTTCTGTTTCTGACCAAGTGCCTTATAACAAAGTTGTAGATCTTGATGAAAGGAGCAACTTTGTTTAAAAGAACTTTCTCAGAAAAAGTTGTTAAAAATGTGATTTCTTGCATTAGAAAAATGGATTAGAAGTTAATTTCTTTTTCTAAGCAGAATTTGGACTTGAGCCTTAAAGATGATTTGTTCCTTACAAAATTCTAAGCAACTTTGCTTTTAGGACCTTTTCCTAATTCGGCTTAGTTTGGAAGTTGTGGAGCATCAAAGTTTTAAACCAAACTTCATTAGTTGAAACCCTAGTGGGGCCAGGTCGTCAGTCTCTCCTTCTTCTCCCCCGCGCGCACGCCGCTCCCTCCGCGCCGGCAGAAACCGCCCGCCGCCGCGAGACCGCCTCGCCGGCCGGCCAAACCACCGTCATCGCCGCCCGTGGTTTGCGCCAAACTCGCCACGTTGCCCCGACGCCTGGTGCTCGCTCGCTGCGTGGCGCACGATGCCTGACGCCGCCGCGCCCGGTCGGGAGCTTCTCCCCGACGGGAACTGACCAGGTGCAACGCACCCCGCCCTTCGTTACTATTGCCTTCGCTCCGCCTCGCGCTCGCAATCCAGAAGAGCATTTCATCGCTCACTCTCTCCCTCGCTTCACTCCACCCCATCTTCACCAAAGCAAAGCACCGCCGCCGCCCGCCGAACTCCGGCGAGCGATTACTCGCTACTCACCGCACCGCCGCCCGATTCCTCCCGCCATCCTCTCCGCCTTGACCTCCTCTTCCACCTGCCAGGGTTGGTTCCCCCTCTTTTCCTCTCTAGCCGGCAGAACGTCGAGTGCTATCCTCTGGTTCTCGCCATGGCCTCCACCGTGACTTTCACGTGAACCGGCCATCTCCGGCCAAGCCATCCCAAACCAAGCCCTGTTCTAGTCTTCTCTACCGCTGAAGTTTCCTAGGTTTCAATGGAGACCTCTCTTTCGCCATGTTTCAGCCGGAACCGAGCCTTGTCACGGCCATGTCCGCCGTGGACTGCCGCCGTGCATCGCTCCGGGCAATGCCGAGGATGCCGAGGCCCGAAAGTTGCCCCAATAGGTGGCTTAGGACTTGCTTGGGCTAGTATTAGTCTCGCCGAGCCTCAAGCTCACCGGGAAGAGCTTTGCCGTCGCGTCGCAGAGCCGCCATGGCTGCCGTCGAGCTTGCTCCGGTATCCCTCTGACTCAGCAAGTCAGTTAGTCGTGTTCCCCTCGCAAACCCGCGTCCAGTGGTGGTCTCGGCGTCACCGGAAGCTTCGCCGCCGACGAGCTAGGGCCAGTCAACGACAACGGCGCCGAAGTCCGCCATTGACTGCCGAGCCTAGCCTCGCTTAGTAACTTGGTCGCCTGACCAGTGGGCCTCGCCGACAGAGACAGAGAGTGTGAGAGAGAAAAAGGGAAATCTAGGTACAGTAGGCCTCGGAAAGCCGGGTGTGCCGAGCGTTTGTCTCGAGCCTCGGCTGAGTCAAGCCGGGTGTGCCGAGCGTTTGCCTCGAGCCTCGGCTGAGTCAAGTTGGGTGTCCGTAGCGTTTTCGGATTGAGTTTTCTTTTAATAAGTTTTTGCAGAATCTATGTAAAGGCTTCAAAAATTCCTACAAGGCTCATTTTAAGTCCAAATCCTGCGAAACAAATTTTGTTATGTCAAGCATGTTTAGATCTATCTGTGAAAAATGTTAAATGCATTTTTGGTGATACTTTTTTGTGTAGAATAATATAAATTGGGAATTTGCTGTTAACTTGGAAAATGCATAACTAATTATGTATATCTCAGAAAAATGTGATTCTTGTTTTGTTAGGTTTGTGTTGAGGAATAGTTTCTGGGAAAAATGTAAAATGAGGTTGCTCTGTGGAATAATTTGGCAGTAGTAATTAAAATGGTTAAATGCTGCTTTCTTGTTTATTTTGTAGTAATTAAAATATGAGGAGTAGGGGCTTGGTAAATTTTGCTGTCTGCTCTTGTGCTAAGAAGTTCAGGAGAAAATTATGAAGTTTGTTGTTTGACACTTTTTAATATGATGTGTAGTTCAAAGCACCTTTTCATGGTAGAATTTGTCTTTTTCATAGGGGATAGAGTTTAAGTCCAAATGAGTTGAAAATTTGACAGAGAGATAGTTTGAGTGTTGTTAACTTCCAGTAATTTTTGTAGATTTTTCTGAAGGTGTCTAGGATGGGTTGCTGTTATAGGCTTGTTTAATTAGGGATAGTCTAGCTTTTGATTAGAGAATAATAAACCCATTAAGCAGACTTTGATGTGGTGACAACAGGGCTTAGTAAGTTAGTTGTGATAGATTAAGAGGTTGAGTAGCAGTAGATGACATATGCTTATCTCCTGAATTGTTACTCCATGTTGCATCACCATGCATCCCATGTGCATTCATGTTATTCATTCATGTACCGCATCATGCAGGATCGGTAGTGGAAGCTCAGGATCCGACGCCGGAGGAGCAGTGCCAGGAGGAGACGCCGAAGGAGAGGGTTCCGGAAGGAGACGCTGTGGACCTGCCGGAGTGCCGCGACCACCGACCCGCCGATTTTGAGCGAGGCAAGCCCCGGAGTATTCTCTCCTACGGTTGGCAAATTATCGTTTACAAGTTAACCTGATATGCTTGTTGCATTAGGTATAGGAGTTGTGTGATACCGTTGCTGCATTGATTAATTATCCTTGTCCACCTGCAAATACTATCTTGTTATCCCTGATAAGTCTAGGCTCGTTTATGCTTAGCCTGCTTAGACCGGTAAAAGTCGGGTGATTTCCTGTCTCCCGCATATAGGTGGATACTGATCATGACTAGCCTCGTGCTATCGTGGAATACAACCATGTGATAATTAATCTGAGACCGGGCGGGATGTAGGAGCAGCAGGACATGGGTTCTGTGTGCTAGTAGTCTCCCATCTGTGTCGATTAGGAACCGACGAAGGCACACCTCGGTCATTTTGAACGCGTCAATCACTTAACGGAGTAGGTCGGAGTACCTCCCGTGAAGCCGAGTAGGGTTTTTCGAGCCGGTGATGGAGATGTTGACGCCTAACACCCGGGGCCTTATATGTACCGTGGGCAACTATTCTGATCGACCTGGCATGGTCCGAGGGCAGGCAGGGTCTGATCGACCTGGCATGACCGTGGGCAGTTATAGCTTGAGCGACCTGGCATTGAGATAACCCCCGGTGTAGAAGGGCCCATGGCCGTCCCGCGATTTGGGTTCTCGAACCTCCTGAAGTGGTCGCCAACGGCCACCTGGCAGGGTGTGTCGGGCGAGTGTGCGACATTTTATTCCCAGCTGGTTGAAATCGATTATAATCGCCATCGCTCCTGGTTAGTGAGTAACTTGACTGAGCATGTGTTACCGTAGTAACTTATGGAACTAAAGATGGTTAGGAGGTTGAATCTGAAAGGCTATTGATGAAATAGTCACTCTTGCTTGAATAAGTAGTCAAGTGGTTGCTCTAGAACAGGTGCAAATCTAGTTAATCAGGTTGATTACATAAAATGGACTGCTAATACTCTATTGATGATTATTAATAATGAAAATGCTTTTCTGCAAAAAGGTAAGTATGACCAAACCCAGATACAGCCTTGCATACTCCTTGGTGTCAATTATTTCTGGTTTTTGACGGGTAAGTCTAGCTGAGTACCTTCTCGTACTCAGGGTTCTATCCCTTGTTGTTGCAGATGGGCAATGCTTCTACGGCTATTGCGAGAACTGTCTGTACCCCGTCGAGGGAAGTGACTAGACCATGGGCATGGTCAACTCTTATCTTCCCTGATGCTTTTGTGGACTGATCAGGCAAATGGCGCTGTATTGCGAACTAAAGACTTGTGTTTCAAAACTATGTTGCTTGCGCTTTGATTTCAAACTATGGTTTGTAATAACTGTTGAACTCCGATGTATTTGAACTATGTGCAAACTGAATGTATGTCCTGGACATGTATGCTAATCTATTACGATCTTGGTTAAAGTTGAATGACTTGAAATCCTTCGAGATTTCCGGACTACCGGGTTTGTACGAGCTTAAGTACTTGTAATCTCTGTGAAAGCAGCGATTCGGTGCTTAATCTGGTATAAATTGGTCGGTTCTGTCACAGCTGGTATCGGAGCGTGGTTAGCGTTACTGTTCATGATTCTATTTGAAAAACTGTATTTTCAAATAAAATTTTTCCATTTGTCAAAACTTGTAGCTATAGTAGGATCTGAAAAACCTTCTTATAAAGATTTAGGTGTGCCATTGATCAAGTCCTTATGCCCAGTAGGTTCCTAGGTGGCTATTTAAGTACTAACTTGGGGGCTATGCATCATGTTTAATTTTGTTGTTTCTGTCGTCCATACGGCAAGGGTGAAATTGTATGGGTGCTATTCTCCAGAATAGTAATGTATGGATCAATTGCCTCTACGCCAAGGTAACAAGTCAGATGTGAGAGCATGATTGGACAACCGCCAATCTAGGGAAGTGCTTATATGATACCGACACGTATACCTGTTACACACAAGTATATGTGAAAGTAATGATTGTGGGAGTAATAAATTCTGATGGGTGCATATACTGCTTACGTGTATACCGGGTGTACACCTAAGTGAGTATTAGATTTAAATTTCCGCAGTGCATGATATTCATACTGTGGGAAGGGCTGAAGTGATTTTTCTGCAGGTACGCTAACTTGCGAACGTGTAGAACGCTAGTTAACGCTATGAGTGAACGTTGTATGCCACCGTCTAGCCGTTAGATTGTTAGACAGTGAGGACGTATATTACACGCATGCATCATGATCATACAACTTGTATTAATTTACTTCCCTCCTTATGTTATCCGTCCCGTTCTTAAATAAAAGTTGTTCTCAACTAATTAAAAATCTATGTGTGGCTACACTTCTTACAGATGGCACGCACCAAGCGCACTGCTCGCAAGTCCACGGGAGGCAAGAGGCCTAACTACATGCTGGGGCCATGGACCGATGAGGGATCATAGGATTTTCTGGGAGAGTTTGGGATGCCCACTATCCTTTGGAGAGTTCTGCACCTGGTAGGATATCAGGAGGGCCAGGAGCCACAGTACGACTGGCACCGTGTGCAGTTGTTCGAGGATCGCCACGTGTACACGGTGGAGGTCGACGTGCCTAGCCGTGATGACCAGGATCACGTCTGGTGCCGCCGAGTGTTTGCTTTGCAAGGGAGGACCTCCTCGGATGCAGCCAACAGAGTCGCATACACAGTTCTCCGGGACATAATGGAGGACCATCCAGAGGTGGTTGCCCAAGCTACCGCCAGTATCTTCCCGACGGCAGATCCTTACCAAGCAGTGTGGCGTCAGCCAGGCGCTACCGTACTTG
This sequence comes from Coix lacryma-jobi var. lacryma-jobi, assembly GCA_009763385.1. Classification (NCBI taxonomy): domain Eukaryota; kingdom Viridiplantae; phylum Streptophyta; class Magnoliopsida; order Poales; family Poaceae; genus Coix; species Coix lacryma-jobi. The sequence continues at coordinate 35,115 of VDCT01000077.1, read as the reverse complement.
AGGCTAGCTCTCTCGAGAGGGAGCATTGTGCTGGACCAGCAGGGAGTGCTATGGCTGCCCTTATGGCGACTTACGGGTGCCTATCGCGCAGCTACGATCATCTGGATCATATCCTTAGTGAGGAGATGGCTGCACAGCATCGCTGGCAGGAGGAGCACGCTACAGAGATAGACCTCCTCACTACACAGCTAGCTCACTTGACAGTAGAGAGAAACCAGGCACTTCAGAGGGAGCAGGAGACTGCTCATCACCTTGCCATTCAGCAGGGGTCGACTACTTTCTTGGCCTCAGTCATGAGGGAGACTGAGGAGGCGCTTCGAGGAGTTTGCGTTGAGGGCATCCGTGTTTCAGAAGAGAACAGGCTGCTGAGGTTGCGAGTGGGAGACCTAGAGCTGCAACTCCATCACCTGCAGGACTACAACGACCGTTTGCACGAGGAGATCCATCGCAGGGAGAATGAGAGGAACCCCATCTTTCCTCAGGAGGATCCGGAGCCGAGTAGTTCTTCCAGTAGTTCTTCAGATATGTCTAGTGAGGATGGCGACGTTGGTGATATCGCTTGAGAGTAGTCTAGATCATATGCTTAGCGCCTAGAGGTCTTTTGCGTATGTTGGCACGCCCGATCTTTTGTTTTGTTATGGGCTGGATGTAAGCATGGGTAGCAGACTTGTGATGTGTGAGACTTTGGAAAGTCCCATATGTATGGGCAAAACTATGGATGTTATGTTATCTTTTGCATGATGTGTTAAGTGATCATGTTATGTGTTGATGCAATGTGGATTGAAATTTATTGTACCTCTGTCATTGTTTGGTGAATAGTTTTTCCAAATAATTTCAGTGCGTATGATTTATTGTTCTCTACAAGTTGCAACTTCGCCTAATGGTCACTTACTATCCTATATGCAGATGAGGACAACTCGTAGTGGAGCAGGCGGTAGTGGTGGAAATGAGGACCCCAGAGAAAACCGCAATCCACCACCTCCTCCACCACCGACGGCTGAGCAACTTTTTGCTCAATTTCTTGGAAGTCAGCGCAACATCGAAGCTTTGCTGAGGGAGACCTTGGCGCAGGGACATCAACGCCCTGAGCCGAACCAGTATAGTTCTTTCAAGGATTTCTTGGATACCAAACCGCCTATCTTCAAGGAAGCTACGGAACCGTTGGAGGCAGAAGAATGGCTACACACCTTGGAGCATAAGTTTCATTTGCTCAGGCTCACAGAAGAGCTGAAAGCAGAATATGCCGCGCATCAGTTGCAGGGGCCAGCCGGGATTTGGTGGGGACATCACCGTACCACCTACCCTGCCAATGTTCCCTTCACTTGGAGAGTGTTTACCGCTGCTGTTCGAGGTCATTATATTCCGCCGGGTTTGACCCAGATGAAGGTGGCAGAGTTCATGAATCTGACACAGGGGACTCGATCTGTTACGGAATACCATCACATATTCAATTCACTGGCTCGCTATGTCCCAGATTTCGTTGACACAGATGCTAAGAAAATTGCTAGTTTCAAGAGGGGCTTGAACACTAAAATGGGAAAGTCAGTGGGTACATCTTCTCGTACCAATTTCAATGACTTCATAAGTGACTGCTTGATTCAAGAAAATCATAACAACAAGCATGCTGCAAGTAAGGCCCGGAAGAGGACCTTTGAATCAGGATCGTCACAGCCCAGAGGACCACCAGCTCAGCGAAATCAGTATCGACGCCCAGCGCCGGGGGCACGTTTTAGGCCGCCGCAGAGGAAGAATCAGCCACAAGCTCAGCGCAATCAGAAGCCGTATAAGATAGCTGCTGCTCAGGCTCGTGGAGGTCAAGGCAGTTCTTTAGGGAACAAACCGTTGGTTCGGGGACCGTGCTTCAACTGCAACCAAGAGGGGCACTTCGCAAGATATTGCCCCTACCCAAAGAAGCAACAGGCCAATTACCCTGCACGCCTGCACAACATGACCGCTGAAGAAGCTCATGCTGGAGAGCCCGTGACTGCTGGTATGTGCCTTGTTAATCATCATCCTGCAGTCGTTTTGTTTGATACTGGATCATCGCATTCGTTCATGAGTAAAGCATTTGTACAAAAGCATAATCAAGAGGTGTCTGAAATGGATTATGGGTTTCGCGTAAGCTCCGTGGGGAGTAGTGTGTTGTTTAGGCAGATGGTTCGTAATGCAACCATCGACATCGGAGGGCATAAGTTTGGAGCCAATTTAGTAGTTTTGCGAGAACTCAGTATGGATGTAGTCCTAGGAATGAGTTGGATGAGTATGTGGAAAGCGGTGTTAAACACTTCAGATAGAACTCTTACCTTATCTGATGCAAGGATGAACACCAAGTTACGTATCTCTCTTCCTCGAGGAGCTGATTTTGTTGATCTATCTTGTACCTTATCTATAGAGGACCTGTCAAAAATTCCAGTTGTTCGGGATTTCCCAGACGTCTTTCCAGATGAGTTGCCAGGTTTACCACCCAAGCGGGCTATGGAGTTTACTATTGAGTTGTTACCAGGGACTGCACCAATCTCGAGAAGACCTTATCGTATACCGCCCAATGAGTTAGCTGAACTCAAGGCGCAGATTAAGGAACTTTTAGACAAGGGTTTCATTCAACCTAGTGTGTCAGAGTGGGGATGTCCAGCCTTGTTTGTCAAGAAGAAGGACAAGTCTCTACGGATGTGTGTGGATTATCGACCGCTTAATGCCGTGACCGTTAAGAACAAATATCCGTTGCCATGGATAGATATTTTGTTTGATCAGTTATCCAGAGCCAAGGTATTTTCCAAGATCGATTTGAGATCAGGCTACCATCAAATTAGAATCCGACCACAAGATATCCCAAAGACTGCTTTTTCAACCAGATATGGCTTATACGAGTATTTAGTCATGTCTTTTGGATTGACCAATGCTCCAGCTTACTTTATGAGTTTGATGAACTCGGTATTCATGCCGGAACTAGATAAGTTTGTAGTGGTGTTCATTGATGACATTTTGGTTTATTCTGAGAATCCAGACGACCACGCAGAACATTTGAGGATTGTCTTGACAAGGCTCCGGGAACATAAACTCTATGCTAAGTTTAGCAAATGCGAGTTTTCGTTGAAGCAAGTACAATTTCTTGGTCACATCCTGTCAGAAGAAGGAATCTCTGTGGACCCTAGTAAAGTACAAGAAGTGATGGATTGGGAAGCTCCAACTTCGGTTGGTGAAATCCGGAGTTTCCTCGGTTTAGCAGGATATTATCGTCGCTTCATTCCCGATTTCTCCAAGATTGCCAAGCCCATGACAAGTCTGCTCCAGAAGGATCAGAAGTTTGAGTGGACAGAGAAGTGTGAAACAGCTTTTCGTACCTTGCGGAAACTATTAACCACTACTCCTGTCTTAGCTCAACCAGATATTGAGAAGCCGTTTGATGTCTTTTGCGACGCATCGAAAGTTGGTTTAGGTTGTGTTCTTATGCAAGAAGGCAGAGTGATTGCTTATGCTTCACGTCAGTTGAGAAAACATGAGGTTAATTATCCCACGCATGATTTGGAATTAGCTACTGTGGTGCACGCTCTAAAAATATGGAGACAATATCTGCTTGGTAACGTCTGTAACATGTACACTGACCACAAAAGTCTCAAGTATATCTTTACTCAACCTGAACTGAATATGAGGCAGAGAAGATGGCTTGAATTGATTAAGGATTACAATTTGCAAATACATTATCACCCAGGAAAGGCAAATGTAGTTGCTGATGCTTTGAGTCAGAAGTCGCACTGTAATAACTTGAGGTTACAACCAGAGGACGAGTTTAGTCTCGTACACCTTGTGATCCTGCGCCACATCGAGCTGCAAAGCACCAAAGTTGATCAGATTCTGGAAGGGCAGAAAACAGACAAGGGAATCTATTATATCAAAGAGAGGCTAAGAACTGCCACTGAGCCAGTAAAACATTTTCGAGTTGATGATAAGGGAGTGTTATGGTTTGATAATCGCCTAGTGGTACCCAAGAATAGGGAACTTAAAAATCAGATCATGGATGAGGCTCATCTTTCTAAATTGTCTATTCATCCCGAAAGCACTAAGATGTATCAAGATTTACGTCCAAGATTTTGGTGGACCAAAATGAAGAAGGAAATTGCCGCATATGTAGCCAGATGTGACATGTGTTGTCGAGTAAAGGCTATTCACCTGAAGCCAGCCGGAACACTTCAACCTTTACCAATACCTGAATGGAAATGGGAAGAAGTGAGTATGGATTTTATCACCGGTTTGCCCACCACTCAGAAGGGAAATGATTCGATATGGGTAATAGTTGACCGTCTCACCAAGACCGCTCATTTCATACTAGTTAAAACCTGTTATCGAGCACCGAACTATGCAGAGATTTATATTGATCAGATTGTCCGATTGCATGGTATACCCAAAGTCATAGTTTCGGATCGTGGAACACAGTTTACTGCACCATTCTGGGAGAAATTGCAAAAGGAATTAGGTACTAAGTTAATCCATAGTTCAGCTTACCATCCCCAGACTTCAGGGCAAACTGAAAGAGTAAATCAGGTTTTAGAGGATATGTTGAGAGCATGTGTAATATCGGTGAAGGGATCTTAGGAGAAGTGGTTGCCATTAGCAGAATTTGCTTACAACAACAGTTATCAAGAAAGCATTCAAATGGCACCTTTCGAAGCCCTGTATGGCAGAAGATGTAGGACACCAATAAATTGGGTTGAACCAGGAGAGCGTCGCTACTACGGGATTGACTTTGTCAAAGAAGCAGAAGAACAAGTTAGAATAATCCAATAGCACATAGCCGCTGCACAGTCTCGACAGAAGAGCTACGCTGACAAGAGAAGGACACCGCTTGAATTCAAAGTGGGTGACTATGTGTATCTAAAGGTATCACCCATGAAAGGTGTTAGACGTTTTGGCGTGAAAAGAAAGTTAGCACCAAGATTTGTGGGACCCTACAGGATAATGGAAAGGAGGGGAGAAGTAGCTTATCAACTGCAGTTACCTGAACATTTGAAAGCTATATTCCCTGTATTCCATGTGTCACAACTGAAGAAATGTCTTCGAGTTCCAGAAGAGGAGGTACAACCAGTCAACATCAAGTTACAATCCGACCTCACTTACTCAGTAGAACCGCACCGAGTGCTTGAGGAAAAAGAAAGGATAACTCGCGGAAGAATAGTGAAGCAGTATAAGGTATCTTGGAGTGAGCAGGATGGTCGAGATGCCACTTGGGAAACAAAAGACTATCTGAGAGAAGTATATCCCCACTTCTTTAAGAAATGGTTAGTCACTTAAATGTCGGGACGAGATTCCCTTAAGGAGGGGAGGGCTGCAACACCCTAGGTGTTAAGCAATCCCTAAATGCGTAATTTGGCATGGCATGAGCATAGCATCTCATCATTTCATGTGCATATGCTAGTTGAATGCTTAAGTCCTTGTGTAGTGTCTAGTATAACCTTGTTATGCTTTCTGTTTCTGACCAAGTGCCTTATAACAAAGTTGTAGATCTTGATGAAAGGAGCAACTTTGTTTAAAAGAACTTTCTCAGAAAAAGTTGTTAAAAATGTGATTTCTTGCATTAGAAAAATGGATTAGAAGTTAATTTCTTTTTCTAAGCAGAATTTGGACTTGAGCCTTAAAGATGATTTGTTCCTTACAAAATTCTAAGCAACTTTGCTTTTAGGACCTTTTCCTAATTCGGCTTAGTTTGGAAGTTGTGGAGCATCAAAGTTTTAAACCAAACTTCATTAGTTTAAACCCTAGTGGGGCTCGGTCGTCAGTCTCTCCTTCTTCTCCCCCGCGCGCACGCCGCTCCCTCCGCGCCGGCAGAAACCGCCCGCCGCCGCGAGACCGCGTCGCCGGCCGGCCAAACCACCGTCATCGCCGCCCGTGGTTTGCGCCAAACTCGCCACGTTGCCCCGACGCCTGGTGCTCGCTCGCCGCGTGGCGCACGATGCCTGACGCCGCCGCGCCCGGTCGGGAGCTTCTCCCCGACGGGAACTGACCAGGTGCAACGCACCCCGCCCTTCATTCCTATTGCCTTCGCTCCGCCTCGCGCTCGCAATCCAGAAGAGCATTTCATCGCTCACTCTCTCCCTCGCTTCACTCCACCCCATCTTCACCAAAGCAAAGCACCGCCGCCGCCCGCCGAACTCCGGCGAGCGATTACTCGCTACTCACCGCACCGCCGCCCGATTCCTCCCGCCATCCACTCCGCCTTGACCTCCTCTTCCACCTGCCAGGGTTGGTTCCCCCTCTTTTCCTCTCTAGCCGGCAGAACGTCGAGTGCTATCCTCGGGTTCTCGCCATGGCCGCCACCGTGACTTTCACGTGAACCGGCCATCTCCGGCCAAGCCATCCCAAACCAAGCCCTGTACTAGTCTTCTCTACCGCTGAAGTTTCCTAGGTTTCAATGGAGACCTCTCTTTCGCCAGGTTTCAGCCGGAACCGAGCCTTGTCACGGCCATGTCCGCCGTGGACCGCCGCCGTGCATCGCTCCGGGCAATGCCGAGGATGCCGAGGCCCGAAAGTTGCCCCAATAGGTGGCTTAGGACTTGCTTGGGCTAGAATTAGTCTCGCCGAGCCTCAAGCTCGCCGGGAAGAGCTTTGCCATCGCGTCGCAGAGCCGCCGCTCCGCCATGGCTGCCGTCGAGCCGCCATGGCTGCCGTCAAGCTTGCTCCGGTATCCCTCTGACTCAGCAAGTCAGTTAGTCGTGTTCGCCTCGCAAACCCGCGTCCAGTGGTGGTCTCGGCGTCACCGGAAGCTTCGCCGCCGACGAGCTAGGGCCAGTCAACGACAACGGTGCCAAAGTCCGCCGTTGACTGCCGAGCCTAGCCTCGCTTAGTAACTTGGTCGCCTGACCAGTGAGCCTCGCCGACAGAGACAGAGAGTGTGAGAGAGAAAAAGGGAAATCTAGGTACAGTAGGCCTCGGAAAGCCGGGTGTGCCGAGCGTTTGTCTCGAGCCTCGGCTGAGTCAAGCTGGGTGTGCCGAGCGTTTGCCTCGAGCCTCGGCTGAGTCAAGTTGGGTGTCCGTAGCGTTTTAGGATTGAGTTTTCTTTTAATAAGTTTTTGCAGAATTTATGTAAAGGCTTCAAAAATTCCTACAAGGCTCATTTTAAGTCCAAATCCTACGAAACAAATTTTGTTATGTCAAGCATGTTTAGATCTATTTGTGAAAAATGTTGAATGCATTTTTGGTGATACTTTTATGTGTAGAATAATTTAAATTGGGAATTTGCTGTTAACTTGGAAAATGCATAACTAATTATGTATATCTCAGAAAAATGTGATTCTTATTTTGTTAGGTTTGTGTTGAGGAATAGTTTCTGGGAAAAATGTAAAATGAGGTTGCTCTGTGGAATAGTTTGGCAGTAGTAATTAAAATGGTTAAATGCTGCTTTCTTGTTTATTTTGTAGTAATTAAAATATGAGGAGTAGGGGCTTGGTAAATTTTGCTGTCTGCTCTTGTGCTAAGAAGTTCAGGAGAAAATTATGAAATTTGTTGTTTGACACTTTTTAATATGATGTGTAGTTCAAAGCACCTTTTCATGGTAGAATTTGTCTTTTTCATAGGGGATAGAGTTTAAGTCCAAATGAGTTGAAAATTTCACAGAGAGATAGTTTGAGTGTTTTTAACTTCCAGTAATTTTTGTAGATTTTTCTGAAGCTGTCTAGGATGGGTTGCTGTTATAGGCTTGTTTAATTAGGGATAGTCTAGCTTTTGATTAGAGAATAATAAACCCATTATGCAGACTTTGATGTGGTGACAACAGGGCTTAGTAAGTTAGTTGTGATAGATTAAGAGGTTGAGTAGCAGTAGATGACATATGCTTATCTCCTGAATTGTTACTCCATGTTGCATCACCATGCATCCCATGTGCATTCATGTTATTCATTCATGTACCGCATCATGCAGGATCGGTAGTGGAAGCTCAGGATCCGACGCTGGAGGAGCAGTGCCAAGAGGAGACGCCGGAGGAGAGGGTTCCGGAAGGAGACGCTGAGGACCTGCCGGAGTGCCGCGACCACCGACCCGCCGATTTTGAGCGAGGCAAGCCCCGGAGTATTCTCTCCTACGGTTTGCAAATTACCGTTTACAAGTTAACCTGATATGCTTGTTGCATTAGGTATAGGAGTTGTGTGATACCGTTGCTGCATTGATTAATTATCCTTGTCCACCTGCAAATACTATCTTGTTATCCCTGATAAGTCTAGGCTCGTTTATGCTTAGCCTGCTTAGACCGGTAAAAGTCGGGTGATTTCCTGTCTCCCGCATATAGGTGGATACTGATCATGACTAGCCTCGTGCTATCGTGGAATATAACCATGTGATAATTAATCTGAGACCGGGCGGGATGTAGGAGCAGCAGGACATGGGTTCTGTGTGCTAGTAGTCTCCCGTCTATGTCGATTAGGAACCGACGAAGGCACACCTCGGTCATTTTGAACGCGTCAATAACTTAACGGAGTAGGTCGGAGTACCTCCCGTGAAGCCGAGTAGGGTTTTTCGAGCCGGTGATGGAGATGTTGACGCCTAACACCCGGGGCCTTATATGTACCGTGGGCAACTATTCTGATCGACTTGGCATGGTCCGAGGGCAGGCAGGGCCTGATCGACCTGGCATGACCGTGGGCAGTTATAGCTTGAGCGACCTGGCATTGAGATAACCCCCAGTGTAGAAGGGCCCATGGCCGTCCCGCGATTTGGGTTCTCGAACCTCCTGAAGTGGTCGCCAACGGCCACCTGGCAGGGTGTGTCGGGCGAGTGTGCGACATTTTATTCCCAGCTGGTTGAAATCGATTATAATCGCCATCGCTCCTGGTTAGTGAGTAACTTGACTGAGCATGTGTTACCGTAGTAACTTATGGAACTAAAGATGGTTAGGAGGTTGAATCTGAAAGGCTATTGATGAAATAGTCACTCTTGCTTGAATAAGTAGTCAAGTGGTTGCTCTAGAATAGGTGCAAATCTAGTTAATCAGGTTGATTACATAAAATGGACTGCTAATACTCTATTGATGATTATTAATAATGAAAATGCTTTTCTACAAAAAGGTAAGTATGGCCAAACCCAGATACAGCCTTGCATACTCCTTGGTGTCAATTATTTCTGGTTTTTGACGGGTAAGTCTAGCTGAGTACCTTCTCGTACTCAGGGTTCTATCCCTTGTTGTTGCAGATGGGCAATGCTTCTACGGCTATTGCGAGAACTGTCTGTACCCCATCGAGGGCAGTGACTAGACCATGGGCATGGTCAACTCTTATCTTCCCTGATGCTTTTGTGGACTGATCAGGCAAATGGCGCTGTATTGCGAAATAAAGACTTTTGTTTCAAAACTATGTTGCTTCCGCTTTGATTTCAAACTATGGTTTGTAATAACTGTTGAACTCCGATGTATTTGAACTATGTGCAAACTGAATGTATGTCATGGACATGTACGCTAATCTATTACGATCTTGGTTAAAGTTGAATGACTTGAAATCCTTCGAGATTTCTGGACTACCGGGTTTGTACGAGCTTAAGTACTTGTAATCTCTGTGAAAGCAGCGATTTGGTGCTTAATCTGGTATAAATTGGTCGGTTCTGTCACAATCGTCCCCCTCCCGGCGCCCGGTTTGCCCCAAGGACGGAAGCTTCGCGCACTGGAAACGCATGGGGCGTCTTGGGCACCCCGCTAGCTATCCGTGACTATGGCCAAACCCGCGCGGACGCGCCGGCCTCCTCCGTTTTCGGCCGATTTTTCCGTTAGCACTAGTACACGACCTATTTCTACCCCATCGTCCCCCTCCCAGCGCCCGGTTCGCCCCAAGGACGGAAGCCTCGCGCGCTGGAAACGCATGGAGCGTCTTGGGCACCCCGCTAGCTATCCGCGACTGTGGCCAAACCCGCGCGGACGCGCCGGCCTCCTCCGTTTTCGGCCGATTTTTCCATTAGCGTTAGTACACGGCCTATTTCTAGCCCATCGCCCCTCTCCCGGCGCCCGGTTCGCCCCAAGGACGGAAGCCTCGCGCGCTAGAAACGCATGGGGCGTCTTGGGCACCCCGCTAGCTATCCGCGACTGTGGCCAAACCCGCGCGGACGCGCCGGCCTCCTCCGTTTTCGGCCGATTTTTCCGTTAGCGCTAGTACATGGCCTATTTCTACCCCATCGTCCCCCTCCCGGCGCCCGATTCGCCCCAAGGACGGAAGCCTCGCGCGCTGGAAACGCATGGGGCGTCTTGGGCACCCCGCTAGCTATCCGCGACTATGGCCAAACCTGCGCGGACGCGCCGGCCTCCTCCGTTTTCGGCCGATTTTTCCGTTAGCGCTAGTACACGGCCTACTTCTACCCCATCGTCCCCCTCCCGGCGCCCGGTTCGCCCCAAGGATGGAAGCCTCGCGCGCTGGAAACGCATGGGGCGTCTTGGGCACCCCGCTAGATATCCGCGACTGTGGCCAAACCCGCGCGGACGCGCCGGCCTCCTCCGTTTTCGGCCGATTTTTCCGTTAGCGCTAGTACACGACCTATTTCTACCCCATCGTCCCCCTCCCGGCGCCCGGTTCGCCCCAAGGACGGAAGCCTCGCGCGCTGGAAACGCATGGGGCATCTTGGGCACCCCGCTAGCTAACCGCGACTGTGGCCAAACCCACGCGGACGCGCTGGCCTCCTCCGTTTTCGGCCGATTTTTCCGTTAGCGCTAGTACACGGCCTATTTCTACCCCATCGTCCCCCTCCCGGCGCCCGGTTCGCCCCAAGGACGGAAGCCTCGCACGTTGGAAACGCATGGGGCGTCTTGGGCACCCTGCTAGCTATCCGCGACTGTGGCCAAACCCGCGCGGACGCGCCGGCCTCCTCCGTTTTCAGCTGATTTTTCCGTTAGCGCTAGTACACGGCCTATTTCTACCCCATCGTCCCCCTCTCGGCGCCCGGTTCGCCCCAAGGATGGAAGCCTCGCGCACTGGAAACGCATGGGGCGTCTTGGGAAACCCGCTAGCTATCTGCGACTGTGGCCAAACCCGCGCGGACGCACCGGCCTCCTTCGTTTTCGGCAGATTTTTCCGTTAGCGCAAGTACACAACCTATTTCTACCCCATCGTCCCCCTCCCATCGCCCGGTTCGCCCCAAGGACGGAAGCCTCGCGCGCTGGAAACGCATGGGGCGTCTTGGGCACCCCGCTAGCTATCCGCGACTGTGGTCAAACCAACACGGACGGGCCGGCCTCCTCCGTTTTCGGCCGATTTTTCCGTTAGCGCTAGTACACAGCCTATTTCTACCCCATCGTCCCCCTCCCGGCGCCCGGTTCGCCCCAAGGACGGAAGCCTCGCGCGCTGGAAACGCATGGGGTGTCTTGGGCACCCCGCTAGCTATCCGCGACTGTGGCCAAACCCGCGCGGACGCGCCGGCCTCCTCCGTTTTCGTCCGATTTGTTGGGGATCAGGACCCTCGGCAGCGACACCGCGTGGAGCACAGGAAAGAACGACCTTCGCGTGATCCACACGTCCCCGCTTGCCCCTTTTTCCTCAAAGGACTGGACCCCTTGGACCCGTTTTCTAACCCTCTCCATGGATTCGACCCACAAGGCTTTGTTGTATTTTTCCCGCAGGATAAGACTCGGCGACAACTAGGCAGGTGACCCTCGCTCGCCTTGCGAGGCCGCTCCGCTTGGAGCGAAGGTTCCGGCAAGGCGACGCAAGGATGCTGGCCCGAGGGCCAGAGGAGTCGAAGGTTTTCGCGTTTGCCCCAAAGGTGGACAAGACCAAGTGGCGGCACGGAGAGGGAAGACCGATTAGGGTTTCCGCCTCGACTGTGCTTTTACTTCTTTGCCCTTCCTCCCTGCGTGGAGGAAGGGAATCTTTGTTGTACCCTTTTGTAATTAGCCCTGTGACCCTTGGTATTCCCTATAAATACCAAGGGGTGAACAGTGTAAGAGTGAGATTTTTTGGGGGAAATATAGCCACATTAATTGTCTTTGTATCTAAACCTTCGTTCCCGCATCCGACGCTTGGCCACCTTCGCCGTTCCCCGCGCCAGAGCGGAGGTGGGAAAGAGTGTGTTTCCAACAGTTTGGCGCCGTCCGTGGGGACCGAACGAGATGGCGGGAAACAGAAGAACCAACACCACCAGAGACCTTCGCCCGGCCAGAGAGACGGCAGCGGTGGTCCAACCCGCCGAGGAGATCCCGGAACCCTCGAGGGTGCAGGACGTCACCCCGGACTCGGAGCTTTCGGGCCCACAAACCCGGACTGTGGCCCAGTTGAACCCTCGCACCCCCCAGGAGGGAGAGGGAGCTGACGAGGAGGACCTCGGCCTCAAGGCCCTCGAAAGCCTTCAAGCTGAGTTGCAGGAGAAGAAGAGGCGCCTGGATCAGCTAGAAAAGCACAACCGGCTGCGTGCGATCAGGCAGAAGGCAGACGAGGCTAGGGAGCAGCTTCGTCGCATAGAGGAGTCTCTCGCCGCGGCCGAGGTTGAGGCCGAGGGCTGGAACGCCGAGGAGATGCCCCCGCTACAGGAGGGAAATGAGGAGCGAGATCGAGACAACCTTTGCCATCCACCACCCCCACCGCCACCACTCCAAGAGCCCTTCCCAGTGAGACAACAAAACTTTCGCCAACTGTACCCAGATGAAAGAGAGCCAAACCTTCGCATCCAGCGCAGACCTCAACACCAAATGTCGTATGACCCAAAGTCCCCCCTCTCCCAGATACTCCAAACTCAACCCTGGCCTCCATGCTATAACCCACAAAACCTACCCCGCTATGACGGGCTCTCTGACCCTCGCCAATTCATAATGAGCTATGAAGCGGCGGTCGCCGCGGCAGGTGGAGACGAATCAACAATGGCAAAGTCTTTTGTCATTATCCTGCGTGACATCGCACAAACCTGGTACAGTAACCTTCGCCCCGGGACTGTGGATTCCTGGGCCAACCTCAGAGACATGCTTTGTACAAACTTCAAAGGCATCACACCAGCCTCATCAAACCCCATAGAGTTGTTCAACTGCAAACAAGAAGAGCGTGAGCCGCTTCAAGATTATTGGCGAAGGTTTATCCAAATCAGAGCGAGAACCCCAGGCATATCCGATGAGGCTGTTATCCTCGCTGTTGTCAGTGGCTTGCGTCCAGGCCCATGCTCATCAAAGTTTGCCAGAAAGCCGGCGAATTCAATTGAGGAATTACACGAAACAATGGAACGATACTGCAGAGCAGATATGGACTTCAGAGCGAAGTCTGACGCTCGACGTTCACAACAGAAGCCTCAGCCGAGGCCTCAATCAAGGGAAAGCAACCCTCGCCAAGAACAAAGCAATGTTGGTGCAATCAACAAAGCAACAAATTATGAGGATCAAAGACGGGATGCTCAACCTCCGAGCAATCAAGCCTCTCACGGTTTGCCACCCCCGCCAAATCAGCGGAACCAGCAAAGGGATCCCGCAAAGATGTATTGTCATTTCTGTGGCCTCGGGAAGGGACACACAACCAAACAATGCGAATGCTTCGCCAGGGGGAAAGAATACCAGGAGTCCAGGAAAGCTGTTTCGGCAGACAACCGAACCGTCAAACACACTAGAAAACCAACTTTCCATCCCCCAAACCCTCCATATCACTACACCCCCGTAAACTACAGTCTACCTTCGCAGCAACCCATCTACTCCCACCACCCACATTTCAGCCAAACCTCGTACCAAGCAACCACAATCCCACAACGCCAAAACACCCCTTACACAGTCACATACCCAACAACCCCCCAAAACCAAATTCCAACAACTCACCAAGCCAGCAACGCTCTACCACCACCACCGCCTATACCCGCTTTACCAGCACCCCAGCCTGTCAAAGCTGAAACCCAAAGCCCAACGACCGTCAATAACCCAATATCAACCTTCGGTGTGATTCTGGCTATCACCGGAGGTTCGAACGAAGACCATGGTAACAAGCGGCAGAGGAAGGAGCATGCCAGACGAGTTCACCATGTGGCTGTCGAAGGACCCCACAGATTCGGTCGCTGGTCTCACATCCCCATAATCTTCGATTCCAGCGACATGAAGCTGAGAGATTACCCTCACACCGACGCTATGGTGATTGAAACCAACCTCGCAGGCTGGACCGTCACCAAAATCTTGGTTGATACATGAAGTTCCGCTGACATCTTATTCGCCTCAACCTTCGACAGCATGAAACTTGATAGAAACCTCTTGCAACCTGCTGACAACCCCCTATACGGCTTTGGCGGTCAACAAGTGAGAGCAGTTGGCAAAATATCCTTGCCCATAACCTTCGGTGATCAAACAAATTGCAGAACTGAGCACATAACCTTCGATGTCGTCGACATGTTTTATCCATACAATGCCATTTTTGGCCGAGGGGTCACAAACACATTCAATGCCGTCATCCACCCCGCTTACCTCTGCATGAAGCTTCCCGCTCCGAAGGGTGTGGTTGCAGTATTTGGGGACCAAGACATTGCAAGGGCAGCTGAGGGCAACGTCGCCCCAGGTCAACGTAATGTCCACAATTTGTCAAAGCCTCAAACCACTGACCTCAACGACGAAGGTGAAGTCTGCAGTGACAGAGTGAAGGTTGCCCCAAAGGAGGAAACCAAACAAGTCCAACTTTTCGAGGGCAATGCCGAAAGAAAAGTGCACATCTCAGCCAGTCTAGACCCCCAATCAGAAGGCAACCTTGTTACCCTCCTCAAAGAAAATTCTGATACTTTCACCTGGTCCACAGAGGACCTAAAAGGAGTAAACAGATCAATGATTGAACATAGCCTAAACATCAAAGCAGGCTACCGCCCGGTCAAACAAAAGCTTCGCAAGATGTCAGAAGAAAGAAAAGAGGCAGCGAAGGCTGAGGTAAAAAGGCTTTTGGACGCAGGCGTCATTCGCCCGGTCAAATATCCAACTTGGCTCTCAAATGTTGTCCTGGTCCAAAAGAAGAACAAAAAATGGCGAATGTGCGTGGATTTCACTTGCTTGAACAAAGCTTGTCCGAAGGATGATTTCCCTCTCCCAAACATAAGCACCTTAGTCGACAGAGTGGCTGATTGCCAAATGCTATCCCTCCTTGATTGCTTTTCAGGCTATCACCAGATTTGGATGAATGAGGAAGATGAGGAAAAAACAAGCTTCATCACACCCTCGGGCACTTTTTGCTTCCGAAGAATGGCAGAAGGCTTAAAGAATGCAGGCTCAACCTTCGCTCGCATGACCTCTGAGGTTTTCAAAGATGAGCATGCTGTCTCTGCCTATGTCGACGACTTGGTTGTCCAGAGTGAGTTAAAAGAAAACCACATTTCAGACTTATCGAGGGTGTTTAGTAACCTCCGGTCCGCCGGATTGAAACTAAACCCAGAAAAATGCATCTTCGGAGTAAGCGAGGGTAAACTGCTAGGCTGCATCGTCTCAGCTAGGGGGATCGAAGCTAACCCTGAGAAGATTGACGCCATCATGAACATGGAACCTCCGGCAACCAAAAAAGCAGCTCAACGTCTGTCTGGTCGTTTAGCAGCACTTAACAGATTCATCTCAAGATCCGCTGAGCGAGGATTGCCTTTCTTTGAAACACTCAGAAGCAATGCTCCATTTAATTGGGGCCCTCGGCAGCAAAAGGCTTTCGAGGATTTAAAAAAGTACTTGACCAGCTTGACTGCCGTAACCAGCCCAGGCAAGGGAGACCTGTTACTGCTCTATGTCGCAGCTTCGCCCCACGCAGCAAGCGTAGTCCTCATCAAGGAGCTGAACGAAAACAACAAGACCAGGCAAGCCCCAATCTACTATGTGTCAGAAACCCTCGAAGGTCCAAAGAGAAATTACTCGGAACTTGAGAAAATAGCATATGCTGTGGTTATGGCATCAAGAAAACTCAAGCACTACTTCCAGGCACACGAGATCCATGTACCTTCGTCATACCCCCTCGAGAACATTTTCAAAAATAGCGAGGCAGTTGGACGGATAGCAAAATGGGCAGTCGAGCTTAACAGTTACGCCGTTACCTTCGTCGGCAGAACAGCAATCAAATCGCAGGTACTGGCGGACTTCATAGCAGAGTGGACGCCCGACCCTCGCGGTGGTGAACTTCAACACAACTAGTTTTGGATCGTTTACGTTGATGGAGCCTGGGGCGCAACTAGAGCCGGTGCCTCGGCCATTCTAATCTCACCCTCCGGGACGAAGCTGAGATACACTCGAAGACTTGACTTCAAATGCACAAACAACTCCGCTGAGTACGAAGCGGTGATTCTGGCACTCTCAAGACTACGGTCGCTGTCAGTACGAAGGGCACTCATCAACACAGACTCACAAGTCATTGCGGGGCACATTGAGAAAAACTACAAAGCAAAAGACCCAGAGCTTCAAAAGTATTTTCAATATGTCCGAAGGTTAGAATCTTTCTTCCTCGGCATAACTGTAAAAGCAATATCAAGGACTGAAAACAGCGAGGCAGACTGCCTGGCTAAAGCAGTCGCACAGCAGTTACAATTTCCACCAGATGTGTTTCACGAGGTCGCCACTCGGTCAGCTGTCGAAGCTTCAGAAATCAGCATCAAGTTGATCAGTGCAATTCAGTGCAAGGATTGGAGAGCACCTATCATGGCCTACATCAGGGGGCTTCACGAATTAGATAACAGAGAAGAAGAGAACAGACTAAAGCAAAGAGTACGAGGGTACAAGATTGTTGACAACACCCTGTACAAAGCTTCGGTAACCTCGCCGTGGCTTAAATGTGTGTCGCAATCCGAAGGCAATGACATTCTCAAGCTAATCCACGAGGGCATATGTGGTTCTCACATCGGCCCGAGGGCTCTAGTCGGCAAAGCGTTCAGGCAAGGTTTCTACTGGCCAACTGCATTAAGAGATGCAGAAACCATCGTCAAGCACTGCGAGGGTTGTCAACTGATGGCAAAGAACCAAAACGCCCCAGGGGCACCCACAACTCTCATATGCCCAACTTGGCCTCTGCAAAGGTGGGCGATGGACCTCGTGGGCCCATTGCCGACGGCTCCAGGGAACCTTCGCTATGCGGTGGTTGCTGTGGAATACTTCACAAAATGGATCGAAACAAGACCATTGTGTTCCATCACTTCCCTTGCAGTAAAAAAGTTTTTCTGGCAGCAAATCATTTGCCGGTTCGGAGTCCCTCAACATCTAACTGTTGACAATGGCACACAGTTTGACAGCGAGGTGTTCAAAGAGTTCTGCGCGCAAATTGGGACAATGATATGCTTTGCTTCAGTCCGGCATCCACAATCCAATGGTTTGGTCGAGAGAGCCAATGCAATAATTTTCCAAGCTATATCCAAAAAGTTGCAGGGTAGACCCAAGGGTAAATGGACGGATGAGCTACCTTCGGTCACCTGGTCCCACAACACCTCCGAATGCAGAGCAACCAAATTCACCCCTTTCAAACTCTTATTCGGCGAAGAAGCGGTGCTTCCAGAAGAACTAAAATTTGGGTCGCTCAGAACAACCCTCGCAGCAGACGAGCAAGCCCAATTTCTTGACAAAGATCTACTTGAGGAAACAAGATGCAACGCCGTGCACAACCTTCGCAAGTACCAAGAAGAAACCAAAAAATGGAAAGACAAAAAAATCAGAATCAAAGAGCTGCAGAAAGGTGACCTCGTCCTCATCAGAAAACAAAATGCCAGCATGGCAAGGAAGTTTCAACCTAAATGGACAGGTACATACTTGATTGTGGAAAGCAATCGCCCCGGTTCTTTCCACCTCTCCGACAGCGAAGGAAATATCCTGCCTCACACCTGGAACATTGACGACCTCCGCAAATTTTACCCATAGCGAAGCCTTAGCGAGCTTTCGCACTATGTAATTTTCCATTTCACTTTTGCTTTCTTCCATCTCCGCGCATGTAACAAAAACAAAAAGGAGCTGCACTCTTTTCCCTTACGAAGGGGCGTAAGGTTTTTTAACGAGGCAGCATCCACAACCTTAATACACGCTAGAAACCCCCGAAAAAAGAAGAGTTCAAGTCTTTAAGATTATTAGAGAGCATCGAAAAAGCACCCTTTCTTCAAAAGAGTGCTACAATCGATGCAACCCTTTCTAAGATTTCTTTAAAAAACAAACGTTTTTCAAAAAGCAAACTTCACCTCCACCTAAGACAAGGGGAGGCGCGAAGTCCAAAAAAGTCGAGCACCCTCGCAAAACACGCCAGAGGCTCGCAAAAAGCAAACTTCACCTCCACCTAAGATAAGGGGAGGCGCGAAGTCCAAAAAGTCGAGCACCCTCGCAAAACACGCCAGGGGCTCGCCAAAAAAGCAAACTTCACCTCCACCTAAGATAAGGGGAGGCGCGAAGTCTAAAAAGTCGAGCACCCTCGCAAAACACGCCAGGGGCTCGCCAAAAAAGCAAACTTCACCTCCACCTAAGATAAGGGGAGGCGCGAAGTCCAAAAAGTCAAGCACCCTCGCAAAACACGCCAGGGGCTCGCAAAAAGCAAACTTCACCTCCACCTAAGATAAGGGGAGGCGCGAAGTCCAAAAAGTCGAGCACCCTCGCAAAACACGCCAGGGGCTCGCCAAAAAAGCAAACTTCACCTCCACCTAAGATAAGGAGAGGTGCGAAGTCCAAAAAGTCGAGCACCCTCGCAAAACACGCCAGGGGCTCGCCAAAAAAGCAAACTTCACCTCCACCTAAGATAAGGGGAGGCACGAAGTCCAAAAAGTCGAGCACCCTCGCTGATAAGGGCTCACCAAAAAAAAAACCGTCGCCGTTTTTTCAAAATCAGCCTGTCGAAAGGCATTACGCGAGCCTCGCTAAAAAGAAAGCGGGGGGTGTCGCTGTTTTTCCAAAATCAGCTTGTCGAAAAGCTTTACGCGAGCCTCGCTAAAAGAAAGTGGGGGCGTCGCTGTTTGTCCAAATTCAGCTTTTCAAAGGCGAATACGCGAGCCTCGCTAAAAGAAAGTGGGGGGGGCGTCGCTGTTTTTCGAAAATCAGCTTGTCGAAGGCGAATACGCGAGCCTCGCTAAAAGAAAGTGGGGGCATCGCTGTTTTTCCAAAATCAGCTTGTCGAAGGCGAATACGCGAGCCTCGCTAAAAGAAAGTGGGGGGCGTCGCTGTTTTTCCAAAATCAGCTTGTCGAAAAGCTTTACGCGAGCCTCGCTAAAAGAAAGTGGGGGGCGTCGCTCTTTGTCCAAAATCAGCTTTTCAAAGGCGAATACGCGAGCCTCGCTAAAAGAAAGTGGGGGGCGTCGCTGTTTTTCCAAAATCAGCTTGTCGAAGGCGAATACGCGAGCCTCGCTAAAAGAAAGTGGGGGGCGTCGCTGTTTTTCCAAAATCAGCTTGTCGAAAAGCTTTACGCGAGCCTCGCTAAAAGAAAGTGGGGGGCGTCGCTGTTTGTCCAAAATCAGCTTTTCAAAGGCGAATACGCGAGCCTCGCTAAAAGAAAGTGGGGGGCGTCGCTGTTTTTCCAAAATCAGCTTGTCGAAGGCGAATACGCGAGCCTCGCTAAAAGAATGTGGGGCGTCGCTGTTTTTCCAAAATCAGCTTTTCAAAGGCGAATACGCGAGCCTCGCTAAAAGAAAGTGGGGGGCGTCGCTGTTTTTTCCAAAATCAGCTTGTCGAAGGCGAATACGCGAGCCTCGCTAAAAGAATGTGGGGGCGTCGCTGTTTTTCCAAAATCAGCTTGTCGAAAAGCATCACGCACGCCTCGCTAAAAGAAAGTGGGGGCGTCGCTGTTTTTCCCAAAATCCGCTAATCAAAAAGCATTACGCGAGCCTCGCAATTATTTCAATTCAATTAACACAAACGAACAAATCACAACGTCATAACCATCAACATACAAAAAACAAAAGGAAAAATCAAACTTACAGGGGTCCATCTCCTTCCTCAATCGGCATCAAACCTTCTTCATCCTCTGTCAATATCAAACCACCCAAACCTTCGGCTCCACCCTCCAATTCCCCTTCCACTGGAACCAGGGGTCCCCACAACAAAGGAGCTGCAGGGACAATTGGCAGCTCCCCGGGTAGAACCCTCGGCCTATACATGTATCTATGCCTCGTCTCACTAACCTCTGAAGGTTCTTCCTTCGGAATCATAAGCGCCCCATCCGAACCTATACCAAGTTCTCTCCGACCAAACAAATACTCCAAGGCTGTGTGCTCGTCAATATCATCATCACCGCTAGCTTGCGAGATCGAAGAAGACCCAAACAAATAACGGTTGGCCTGACGATCCGTGTAATCCGCTTCACGCCAAAAATGACTCGACCTACTATTCTTTAAATCATACCTTCGCACCTTCGACCACCAAAAGCGTTCAAAGGAAAGCGAAGGATGCTTAAACCTAGCGCGAGCCCAGGATTCACCAGTTATAAAAACATCTTGGTAATTTAGCATCGGTGGAGTCACGTCGAATACGTCTAGCACGGTTCCGTCAGGAACCTGGATGTTTCACAAAATACGAAGATGTCTCAGCCTCATCAAGTCTTTACAACCACAATTCTACAAAAGGGCTACCTCGCCACAACAATCCCAAAGATCACACCTGACTAGTTTCCATATGGACTCCACTCGCAGCTTGGTCCTCGATAGCCTCCGAACCTTCGCTAATGGCGACGGGCGGCGCTCCAGCAGGTGCCTTCTCTGCCGTGGATGCCTCCACGGTAGCCTTGGCGATCGAAGCTGGCTCCTCTTCTGTCACCGCTTTTAGCACGGCGGCTTCTTCGGTGCTCGGGACATCCCCCGTCAAGGCCTCGATCTCGGCGAGCGTAACCCCCGCAGCACTTGACTCAGGGGCAGCTTCGGAGCCACCTCCCGCTCCAACCTCCGTGGGTGGCGAAGGCATCGCTTCCCTCCGAGCCTGTAAGCAAAACAAGAGCAAACTTCGCTGAAGTTACCAATCATCCATTTGAAACAAACCGACAAAATCTAAAATCCCTAAAGGAAAAAGGACACGAACCTGACGTGTAGCCTCGGCAGCTTCCTCGAAGGCGAGGGCTCGGCCGCCACCAGAAATCCAGAACTTGCGAAGCAATCGCATCGCACAGTTCCGAACTTCAGCGTCATCGACCTTCATGCGGCGCACCTCGTCGACTGACGGGAACGAATGGTTCGGCTTTTTTATCTTGCGAAGGTGTTCACAATCCGCTTGACGCAATGTGCTAGCCATCGCCAAGGCCCCGGCATAACCACCAAAATCCGCCGCGTTGTCAACCAACGAGCTGAAAACGTCCAGCTCGTTGCTCAGCCAACCTTCGAAAGCTTCCGCGTTAGCCGCAGGAAGCGGCTCTCCGGCAGAACCTCCGGCCTCGGTCAGGCAACAATCAAGCTTACGCTTGACATTTTCCATGCTCGTCCGCCAAGATTTGTTCATATCCTCCAAGCGAACCTCGGCATCGGCCAACGCCTTATCCTTCTCCTTTCCCGCGGCAATAAGGTCAGCATTACGCTTCGCCAGTTCAACCGCCTCCCCCCGAGCCTTCGCGACTCTTTCCGAAGCAGTCTTCAGTTCAATTTCCTTATTCGCCAAATTCCGGGCCAGTTTGCCATTTTCCTTTTCAAGCTCAGTAATCTGGTTTCTCATGAACTCCATGTTGGAGCCAACCTTCCACCTCGCCGCGCGGTTCAAGAGCATTAGCTCCGCCAGCTTGACGTCAACGTCGTCAAAAGTATCACCAACCGCTTGGTGTGCAAGACGAACCTCTGCCTCGGGCACACAAATGCGGCCGAAGATCCGGCCTAAAAAACGCCTTTCCTCCGGGCCACATTGCAAGTGACAATCCCGAAGGTCCGGACTGGTGAACAGCTCAGTCGCCGGATCAGAAATTCCAAGCTTCCTAGCATATTCTGGGAGGCTCAACCGACTCGCCTCGCTGTACGGCCTCTTTCCCCGGGCTCGGTCAGACTCGAGCTCTCCGTCAAATTCAAAACCCTCTACCCACAGGTGCGAACCCGCAAAGGTGGGAATCAGCCCTCGCCGAGGACTATCTGGGTCAACATCCTGAACAATGTCCTCCACGCTCTGGGTAACCATCGCACCAGCGTCAGGCGAGGGTGCCCCCCCTCCATGGGTGTCATCGATGCACACCTCCTCGTCAGTGTCATTTCCTTCACTAGAGGCTTCGCTAGCCTCATCAGACGAACCCTCGTCCGTTTCCTCCTTTCCATCCTTCTCCTCAACCTCATCATCATCAGATTCATCCTCATTGTCTGAAATCTGAATCAAAGCACTGATCCCTCCAACTCGGGGCGCCCGCCCTGCAGCCCTACCGACACCTCGGCCGGAAGCAACAATAGCTGACGACGAGGTACCAGCCGACACGGCCGCGACTATCGTCGCAAGTGTTTTCCCCCGGCCACCGGCACCAACACGACCTCATCCACGGCCTCGTTTCGGACGAGAGACAATTCCCCTCTCTCCTGAAGCTTCGCGTTTCCTCTTCTTCGGCGCATCCTCGCTCGAAGGAGCGGGCCAGTCTGCATACCGGATGCCAAGAATATCAAACATTCTGTTCACCCGACCTCCGCTACCCACCGAGCTGTGGATCGCTTTAGTCTCCAGCGTGGACAGCTTCTCGACAAGCTCCACAGTCCACTGCTGAACACACTTGTAAATGACCTCAACCCCATCCCCACGCGAGGGAAACTTCTGGAGAGTTCGCTCCCAAACCTTGTCCAGGTCCAGGCTCGGCCTCTTCAATCCCCTACCTTCGTACTTAGGATCACTCTCCACTTTGAACCATGCCTGCCTTCGCCCAAGAGGCCAAATCTTGGCACAACAATATTCCTCTACCAGGTCGCGCGCGCACTGCGAGCGAGCGACGACCCTCAGGCAGTCAACAGAGGCGTGAGCCTCGGTGCTCATCTTAGCTTCGGCGCCGACATCACCAAGCAATGCAAGCTCACCGCAAAGTTCAACACTATCACTGAGTTTGTAGTAGAACCAGAACTCTTGCCACCCGCTGCTCCACTTATTCTTCTGTGCTTGCACCGGTAACTCCGCGCCGGCGCGATGGCAGAAAGTGTAGACAGCAAATTGACCAAGACTAGCCCTGCCCTCGCTATCAGCAAACTTCCGAGGCTGCATGTGGACACGATGAGTGCGGACAAACCCCTCGACATGAGGGACGATCCCCTGAGATCGGCAAGCCCAAACATAAACAGACATCTTCGTGAAGCACGAAGGTGTCAGCTGATGAAAGCGCAAGTTGAACCTTCGCAAAACTGAAGTCACGAAGGAGTCAGCTGGAAAGCGCAGTACGGCGGAAAAGAATTCCTCAAAAACAACAACCTCATCTGCACCTGGCTTCGGCACCGTCTCCCCATCACTGACCCTCGCCTTTCCGTCCTCAATCCAACCCCACCTTACATAAGATGCGACCTCGGTGGCACAAACCCGACTAAGCCCGAACTCGAAGGAAGCACCTTCATCTGTTGCGGCGGGAGATACAGCACGAGCCATCTGCTTCAATCTCGCCATCTCTAAAAAACTAAGCTTCGCGAAACGCAAAGCAGACCAAACCTTCGCAACTATGCGAAAAGCTACCTTCGCAACAACAAACGAACAGCAGCAGGATGGCAAGCGCGATTGAAGGCACAACTCGAAAGCCCCCCACCTACCCCTCCTATTTATAAGACAAGAAGCGGAACCATCCGCCCGACAAAATCGGCACGGTCTCCGAAAAAGCTCAGCACAAAAAACGGAGCAGGCTTCAACAGTACAAAAAACAGAACACTTGTTGGGAGCACACTTGCCGCGCCTTCGCACTTGTGCCGGGGAGAGGCAAAGGTGACCGAGTGTCGGAAGCGGTAGCGAAGGTAAGGCGGAGTGGTAAATGCTCAATTCCCCAAAAGGTTGTTCTATTACACTGTTCACCCCTTAGTAATTATAGGGAATACCAAGGGACGCGGGCCAAATTACTAAAGGGTACAGGAAAGATTCCTCACCTCCACGCAGGGAGGAAGGGCAAAAGCGTAAACACACAGCTGAAGCGGAAACCCTAATCGACCCCCCTCCAATGCGCCGCCACCTGGTTCTGTTCACCTCCGGGAGAGAGGGGCGGAGGTTTTGACCTTCGGCCGTGCTCGCCCTTGGGCCCGCGCTCCTTCGCCGTCTGCCGGACCTTCGGCTTTACTTGCCTTCAGGAGAGAAGACCAAAGGTTTGACCTTCGGCCGAGCTCGCCGGACCTTCGACTTCGCTCGCCTTCGGGCCAACGCACACTCGTCGCTTGCTTGAACCTTCGCTCCAACCGAGGTGGCTTTGTGAGCCAGCGAGAGTTGCCTGCAGTGCGGCTGTCGACTTAGACCTGCATGGAATGCAACAAGGCGACGAGGGTTGAACCCACGTCCGGAGGTCAGGGTAACGATCCTGAAGGGGAGAGGGACCTCGCAAGGACACATAGAGTTTGCGAGGGTTATTTCTTTGGACACCAGCTCGAGCGGCGCCTCTGCCGAGGGTCCTTTTCCCCAACAGTAGCCCCTTGTTGTCTTGGATCTAAAAAACCGTGTTTCGGCCCAAGCAGCGCCTTTCAATCGGGGACAATAAACGGGACCCTCGGCAGCGACGCCCGCGACTGCTTTGGGCTGGGCCGTTGTAGTGTTGTTTGTACTGTTGAAGCCCGTTTCGTTTTTTTTTTGCGCCGCGTTTTTCGATTGTTGTGCCGATTTTGTTGGGTGTGGAGGCTCGTTTCTCGGCCTATAAATAGAAAGGGTGGGTGAAGAGGTTGGATTGTGCTTTCCTCTGCTATAGCTGTCCTGTTGTTGCGGTTTGCTTGCAGCGAAGGTTTGTTTTGGCTTGTGCGCGAGGGTAGGGGCGGGCATTTGTTGTTTGATAGTGTTGGTAGCTGAAGGGATGGCCAGATTGAAGCAGACTGCTCGGGCTGGTTCTCCCGCTGTCGCGGACGAGGGGATTACCTTCGAGTTTGGTCTCAGCCGTGTTTGCGCCAGTGAGATCGCATCTTATGTGAGGTGGGGCTGGATTGAGGAAGGCAAAGCGAGGACCAGTGTTGGGGAGACCGTGCCGAGGCCGGATGCGGATGAAGTTGTTGTGTTTGAGGAGTTCCTTTCGGCTGGTCTTCGCTTCCCTGCTGATTCTTTTGTGACTTCGGTCCTGCGAAGGTTTAACTTGCGCTTTCATCAGCTTACACCTTCTTGCTTCACGAAGATGTCAGTTTATGTCTGGGCCTGCAGATCTCAGGGGATTGTCCCTAATGTCGAGGGGTTTGTTCGCACTCATCGCGTTCATATGCAACCTCGCAAGATTACGGACGGCGAGGGTAAAGCCAGTCTTGGTCAGTTCGCAGTGTACACTTTCTGTCATCGCGCTGGCGCGGAGCTGCCGGTGCAGGCGCAGAAGAACAAGTGGAGCAGCGGGTGGCAGGAGTTTTGGTTCTATTACAAGCTCAGTGATAGCTCTGAGCTTTGCGGTGAGCTTCCGATACTTGCAGATGTGAGCGCAGAAGCTAGGATGAGCGTCGAGGCTCACGCTGCTATTGACTGCCTGAGAGTCGTTGCGCGCTCTCAGTGTGCGCGTGATTTGGTGGAGGAGTATTGTTGTGCCAAGATTTGGCCTCTTGGCCGGAGGCGGGCATGGTTCACGGCGGAGAATGAACCCAGGTACGAAGGTAGGGGCTTGAAAAGGCCGAATTTGGATCTGGAGAAGGTTTGGGAGAAAACTCTTAAGAAGTTTCCAAGGCGCGAGGATGGGAACAAAGTTATCTATAAGCAGGTTCAGCAGTGGGCAGAGGAGCTTGTTGGGAAACTGTCCACATTGGAGGTCAAGGCTATCCACAGCTCTGTTGGTAGCGAAGGTCGAGTGAACAGGATGTTTGATATTCTTGGCATTCGTTATGCTGATTGGCCTGCCCCGTCAAGTGATGATGCACCCAAAAAGAGGAAACGGGTTGCTGCTGATAAAGAGATTGTCTCGCGGCCGAAGAGAGGTCGTGGCCATGGCCGTGGCGGCGTTGGCGGCCGAGCGAAGGTGCTTGCGACGAAGTTCGCTTCCGGTTTTGGTGCTGCTGGTACTTCTTCCTCCTCGACCAGTAGCTCCAAGCGGCCGAGGTGCCGGTATAGTTGGGGGGCGCGTGCCTCGCGTTGGAGGGATCAGCGCTTTAATTCAGATTTCGGGCGACGAGGATGAGTCTGATGATGATGAGGTGGGGGAGGAGAAAGATGGAAAGGAGGGGGAGACGGACGAGGGTTCGTCTGATGAAAGCAGCGAGAGCTCCAGTGAAGGTCATGACAATGATGAAGAGGTGTCCATTGGAGGTGCAGCCTCGCCGAGTGCTGATGCGATGGTTGCCCAGAGCGCGGACGACATCGCTCAAGACATTGAGCCAGGTAGCCCTCGACGAGGGTCGATTTCCAGTTTTGCGGGCTCGCACCTGTGGGTAGAGGGTTTGGAGTTTAGTGGAGAACTTGAGTCCGACCGAGTCCGGGGAAAGAGACCGTTCGGCGAGGCGAGTCGGTCGAGCCTCCCGGAGTATGCTAAGAGGCTTGGGATTTCTGATCCGGCAACAGAGCTGTTTACTAGTCCGGACTTTCGGGAATGTCACTTGCAGTGCGGCCCGGAGGAAAGGCGTTTTTTAGGCCGAATCTTCGGCCGCATTTGTGTGCCGGAAGCAGAGGTTCGACTTGCGGACCAGGCGGTTGGTGATACTTTTGCCGACGTGGACGTCAAGTTGGCGGAGCTAATGCTTTTCAACCGTGCGACGAGGCGGAAGGTTGGCTCCGACATGGAATTTATGAGAAGCCAAATTAATGAGCTTGAGAAGGAGAATAGCAGACTTGCGCGAGGCTTGGAAAATAAAGAAATTGAACTGAAGAATGCTTCGGAGAAAGCCGCGAAGGCTCGTGAGGAGGCAGTTGAGCTGGCGAAGCGTAATGCTAATTTGATTGCCGAGGGAAAGGCGAAGGACAAGGCGTTGGCCGATGTCGAGGGTCGCTTGGCGGATTTGGGCGAATCCTGGCGGAAAAGTATGGAAAATGTCCAGCGTAAGCTTGATTGCTGCCTGACTGAGGCCGGAGGCTCTGCCGGAGAGCCGTTGCCTGCTGCTAGTGCGGAAGCCTTCGAGGGTTGGCTAAGCAATGAACTTGATGTATTTAGTTCGCTAGTTGTCAATGCAGCCGACTTCGGGGGCTACGCCGGGGCTTTGGCGATGGCGAGCACGCTTTGGCTGGCGGGTTGTGATCATCTTCGCAAAGTCAAGAGGCGGAACCATGCCTTTCCGTCGGTCGATGAGGTGCGCCGTATGAAGGTTGATGATTCTGAAGTTCGGAACTGCGCGATGCGCCTGCTCCGCAGGTTTTGGATCTCCGGCGGCGGCCGAGCTCTTGCCTTCGAGGAAGCTGCCGAGGCTACGCGTCAGGTTTGTGTACTTATTCGGACTTCTTGATTTTGTCGATTTGTTTCAGAGGGATTATTATTGATCTTGGCGAGGTTTGCCTTTTGTTTTGCTTATAGGCTCGACAAGATGCGGTGCCCTCGCCGCCTACGGAAGTTGCAGCGGGAGGTGGCTCCGAAGCCGCCCCTGAGTCGAATGTTGCGGGGGTTACGCTCGCCGAGATCGAGGCTGTTGACTGGGGACGTCGCGATCGCTGAAGAAAACGCGGTGCAGAAAGCGGCGATGGAAGAGGATCCTGCTTCGATCGTCGAGGCTGCTGTGGAGGAATCCACGGCGGGGGAGGCGTCTGCTGGGGCCTCGACTGTCGCCGTTGGCGAGGGTTCGGAGGCTATTGATAGGGAAGCTGGTCAGGTGTGATCCCTGGGATTGTTGTGGCGGGGTAGCCCTTTTGTAGAGATTGTGGTTGTAAAGACTTGATGAGGCTGAAACAACTTTGTATTTTTGTGAAACGTGCAGGTTCCTGACGGAACCGTGCTAGACGTATTCGACGTCACTCCGCTGATGTTAAATTACTAAGATGTTTTTATAACTGGTGAATCGTGGGCTCGCGCTAAGTTTAAACATCCTTCGCTTTCCTTTGAACGCATTTGGTGGTCAAAGGTGCGAAGGTATGATTTAAAGAATAGTAGGTCGGATCGTTTTTGGCGTGAAGCAGATTATACTGATCGTCAAGCCGACCGTTATTTGTATGGATCTTCTCCGATCTCGCAAGCTGGCGGAGATGATGATATAGACTGAGAACACAGCTTTGGAATATTTGTTTGGGCAAAGGGAGCTTGGTATCGGTTCGGATGGGGCGCTTTTGATTCCGAAGGAAGAAACTTCGGAAGTTAGTGAGACGAGGCACAGATATATGTATAGGGCGAGGGTTTTACCCGGGGAACTGCCAATTGTCCCTGCGGCTCCTTTGCTGTGGGGACCCCTGGTTCCAGTGGTGGGGGGGGGGGTCGAGGAGGGGGCCGAGGGACACGGTGATTTGATGTTGATTGAGGGGAGCAATTGTTCCTTGTAAAAATTTTCAGTTTTCCGATATGTTTATCGTTGTGTTGTTACTTTGTAAAAGCATGAGAATGATGTATGGGTTGTGTGCCATGTTTACTGCGCTATTTATTGTTCTTGCGTTGCTTAATGGCGACGCCCCATTTTACTTTTAGCGAGGCTCGCGCATTGCTCTCGTGAGCTTGTTTTGAAAAAACAGCGACGCCCCCCTTTACTTTTAGCGAGGCTCGCGCATTGCTCTTCGTGAGCTTGTTTTGAAGAAACAGCGACGCCCACCTTTACTTTTAGCGAGGCTCGCGCATTGCTCTTCGTGAGCTTGTTTTGAAGAAACAGCGACGCCCCCCTTTACTTTTAGCGAGGCTCGCGCATTGCTCTCGTGAGCTTGTTTTGAAAAAACAGCGACTGCCCCCCTTTACTTTTAGCGAGGCTCGCGCATTGCTCTTCGTGAGCTTGTTTTGAAGAAACAGCGACGCCCCCCTTTACTTTTAGCGAGGCTCGCGCATTGCTCTTCGTGAGCTTGTTTTGAAGAAACAGCGACGCCCCCCTTTTACTTTTAGCGAGGCTCGCTCATTGCTCTCGTGAGCTTGTTTTGAAAAAACAGCGACGCCCCCCTTTACTTTTAGCGAGGCTCGCGCATTGCTCTCGTGAGCTTGTTTTGAAGAAACAGCGACGCCCCCTCTTTACTTTTAGCGAGGCTCGCGCATTGCTCTTCGTGAGCTTGTTTTGAAGAAACAGCGACGCCCCCCTTTACTTTTAGCGAGGCTCGCGCATTGCTTTCGTGAGCTTGTTTTGAAGAAAACAGCGACGCCCCCCTTTACTTTTAGCGAGGCTCGCTCATTGCTCTCGTGAGCTTGTTTTGAAAAAACAGCGACGCCCCCCTGTACTTTTAGCGAGGCTCGCGCATTGCTCTTCGTGAGCTTGTTTTGAAGAAACAGCGACGCCCCCCTTTACTTTTAGCGAGGCTCGCGCATTGCTCTTCGTGAGCTTATTTTGAAGAAACAGCGACGCCCCCCTTTACTTTTAGCGAGGCTCGCGCATTGCTCTTCGATGATAGGCTCCTGTCGTGCTTTGCGGTGTGCTTGACTTTTTGGACTTCGCGCCTCCCCCGTTGGGTGGAGGTGAAGTTTGCTTCTTGCGAGCCCCTAGCACGTTTGCGAGGGTGCTTGACATTTTGTACTTCGTGCCTCCCTCGTTGGGTGGAGGTGAAGTTTGCTTTTTGCGAGCCCCTGGCGCGTTTGCGAGGGTGCTTGACATTTTGTACTTCGTGCCTCCCTCGTTGGGTGGAGGTGAAGTTTGCTTTTTGCGAGCCCCTGTCGTTTGTGCCAGGGTGCTCGACTTTTTTGGACTTCGCGCCTCCCCTTATCTTAGGTGGAGGTGAAGTTTGCTTTTTGCGAGCCCCTGTCGTTGTGCCAGGGTGCTCGACTTTTTGGACTTCGCGCCTCCCCTTATCTTAGGTGAAGGTGAAGTTTGCTTTTTGCGAGCCCCTGTCGTTTGTGCCAGGGAGCTCGACTTTTTTGGACTTCGCGCCTCCCCTTATCTTAGGTGGAGGTGAAGTTTGCTTTTTTGCGAGCCCCTGTCGTTTGTGCCAGGGTGCTCGACTTTTTTGGACTTCGCGCCTCCCCTTATCTTAGGTGGAGGTGAAGTTTGCTTTTTTGCGAGCCCTTGTCGTTTGTGCCAGGGTGCTCGACTTTTTTGGACTTCGCGCCTCCCCTTATCTTAGGTGGAGGTGAAGTTTGCTTTGAAAAGAAAAAAGATTGTTTTTCGAAGCAATCTTGGTGGGTTTCATCGAATGTAGCGCTCTTGAAAGAGATCCACTTTTTTGATGTTTGGGAGTAGAGGGTTGGAGATTTTACTTTTTTGGGGGTTCTAGTCTGTATTAATTGTTTGGATACTGCCTCGTTAAAAAACCTTACGCCCCTTCGTAAGGAAAAAGAGTGCAGCTCCTGTCGTTTGGTTACATTCATAGGAATAGAAGGAAACATGAATGCGCAGATAAATTACATCTTGCGAGGGCTCGCTAGGGCTCCGCTATGGGTAGTATTTGCGAAGGTCGTCGATGTTCCAGGTGTGAGGCAAGATGTTTCCCTCGCTGTCGGAGAGGTGGAAAGAGACAGGGCGATTGCTTTCCACAATCAAGTATGGACCTGTCCACTTGGGCTGAAATTTTCCCGCCAAGCTGGCGTTTTGTTTTCTGATGAGGACGAGGTCACCATTCTGCAGATGTTTGATTCTGATCTTTTTGTCTCTCCATTTTTTGGTTTCTTCTTGGTACTTGCGAAGGTTGTGCACTGCAGTTGCATCTTGCTTCTTCGAGTAGGTCTTTATCAAGCGGTTGGGCTTGCTCGTCAGATGCGAGGGTTGTCCTGAGCGACCCATATTTTAGCTCTTCTGGAAGCACCGCTTCTTCGCCGAACAAAAGTTTGAAAGGAGTGAATTTTGTTGCTCTGCACTCCGAGGTGTTGTGAGACCAGGTGACCGAAGGTAGTTCATCGGCCCATTTGCCCTTAGGTCTACCCTGCAACTTTTTGGATATAGCTTGGAATATTGTCGCATTGGCTCTTTCAACCTAGGCCGTTGGATTGCGGGTGCCGGACGGAGGCGAAGCATAACATTGTCCCAATTTGCGCACAGAATTCTTTGAAGACCTCGCTGTCAAACTGAGTGCCATTGTCGACGGTTAGATGCTGAGGAACTCCAAAGCGACAGACTATTTGTTGCCAGAAAAACTTTTTTACTGCGAGGGAAGTGATGGAGGACAGTGGCCTTGTTTCAATCCACTTTGTGAAGTATTCCACAGCTACCACCGCATAGCGAAGGTTCCCTTGGAGCTGTCGGTAATGGGCCTACGAGGTCCATCGCCCACCTTTGCAGAGGCCAAGTTGGGCATATGAGGGTTGTGGGTGCCCCTGGAGCGTTTTGGTTTTTTGCCATCAGTTGACAACCCTCGCAATGCTTGACGATGGTTTCCGCATCTCTTAATGCTATTGGCCAGTAGAAGCCTTGCCGGAACGCTTTGCCGACTAGAGCCCTCGGGCCGTTGTGAGAACCACAGATGCCCTCGTGGATTAGCCTGAGAATGTCATCGCCTTCGGACTGAGACACACATTTGAGCCATGGCGAGGTTACCGAGGCTTTGTATAAGGTGTTGTCAAGGATCTTGTATCCTCGCACTCTTTGCTTTAGTCTGTTTTCTTCTTCTCTATTGCTTGATTCATGGAGCCCCTTGATGTAGGCCATGATAGGTGCTCTCCAATCCTCGCACTGAATTGCGCTGATCAGCTTGATGCTGGTTTCAAAAGCTTTGAAGGCTGAACGAGTGGTAACGTCATAGAACACATCTGGTGGAAGCTGTAACTGCTGTGCGGCTGCTTTGGCTAAGCAATCTGCCTCGCTGTTTTCAGTCCTTGATATTGCTTTTACAGTTATGCCGAGGAAGAAAGATTCTAACCTTCGGACATATTGAAAATACTTTTGAAGCTCTAGGATCTTTTGCTTTGTAGTTCTTTTCAATGTGCCCCGCAATGACTTGAGAGTCTGTGTTGATAAGTGCCCTTCGGACTGATAACGATCGTAGTCTTGAAAGTGCTAGAATCACAGCTTCGTACTCTACAGAGTTGTTTGTGCACTTGAAGTCAAGCCTTCTTGCGTATCTCAGCTTCGACCCGGAGGGCGAGATTAGAATGGCCGAGGCACCGGCTCCAGTTGCACCCCAGGCCCCGTCGACGTAAACGATCCAAAACTGGTCATGCTGCAGCTCACCGGGGCGAGGGTCGGGTGTCCATTCTGCTATGAAATCAGCCAGCACTTGTGATTTGACTGTTGTTCTGCCGACGAAGGTCACAGCATAACTGTTAAGCTCGACTGCCCATTTTGCTATTCTTCCAACTGCTTCGTTGTTTTTGAAAATGTTCTCGAGAGGGTACGACGAAGGTACATGGATCTCTTGCGCCTGGAAATAGTGCTTGAGCTTTCTTGATGCCATAACGACGGCGTATGCTATTTTCTCAAGCTCCGAATAATTTCTTTTGGGCCTTCGAGAGTTTCTGAAACATAGTAGATTGGGGCTTGTCTGGTCTTGTTGTTTTCGCGGAGCTCCTTGATGAGGACTGCGCTTGCTGCGTGTGGCGAGGCTGCGACGTAGAGTAACAATAAATCTCCCTTGCTTGGGCTGGTTAGGGCAGTCAAGCTGGTCAGATATTTTTTCAACTCCTCGAAGGCCTTTTGTTGCTGGGGACCCCAATTGAATGGAGCGTTGCTTCTGAGTGTTTCAAAGAAGGGTAACCCTCGCTCTGCGGATCTTGAGATGAATCTGCTAAGTGCTGCTAAACGACCAGTCAGACGCTGAGCTGCTTTCTTGGTCGCCGGAGGTTCCAGTGTTCATGATGGCATCATCTCTTAGGGTTAGCTTCGATTCCTCTGCTGAGAACGATGCAACCTAGCAATTTACCTTCGCTTACCCCGAAAACACATTTTTTTGGGTTGTTTCAGTCCGGCGGACCGGAGGTTGCTGAACACCCTCGATAAGTCTGATATGTGGTTTTCTTTTAGTTCACTCTGGACAACTAGGTCGTCGACATAAGCAGAGACAGCGTGTTCATCCTTGAAAACTTCAGAGGTCATGCGAGCGAAGGTTGAGCCTGCGTTTTTCAAGCCTTCTGCCATTCTTCGGAAGCAAAAGGTGCCCGAGGGTGTGATAAAACTTGTTTTTTCCTCGTCTTCTTCATGCATCCAAATCTGGTGATAGCCTGAAAAGCAATCGAGGAGGATAGCATTTGGCAACCTGCCGCTCTGTCGACCAGGGTGCTTATGTTTGGGAGAGGGAAGTCATCCTTCGGACAGGCTTTGTTCAAGCAAGTGAAATCCACGCACATTCGCCATTTTTTGTTCTTCTTTTGGACTAGGACCACATTTGAGAGCCAAGTTGGGTATTTGACTGGGCGAATGACGCCTGCGTCCAAAAGCCTTTTTACCTCAGCCTTCGCTGCCTCCTTTCTTTCTTCTGACATCTTGCGAAGCTTTTGTTTGATTGGGCGATAGCCTGTTTTGATGTTCAGGCTATGCTCGATCATTGATCTGTTGACTCCTTTTAGGTCTTCTGCGGACCAAGCGAAGGTGTCGGAATTTTCTCTGAGGAAGGTGACGAGGTTGCCTTCTGGTTGAGGGTCTAGATTGGCTGAGATGATCACCTTTCTTTCGGCGTTACCCTCGAAGAGTTGGACTTGTTTGGTTTCCTCCTTTGGTGCTGCCTTCACTCTGTCATTGCAGACTTCACCCTCGTCGCTGATACCGGGGGTTTGAGGTTTTGACAAGTTGTGTACATTACGTTGCCCGGGGCTACGTTCCCTTCAGCTGCCCTTGCAATGTCTTGGTCCCCAAATACTGCGACCACACCCTTCGGAGCGGGAAGCTTCATGCATAGGTAAGCGGGATGGATGACAGCATTGAATGCGTTTGTGACCCCTCGGCCAAAAATGGCATTGTATGGGTAGAACATGTCGACGACATCAAATGTTATGTGCTCAGTCCTGCAGTTGATTTGGTCACCGAAGGTCACGGGCAGAGAAATTTTTCCGACGGCTCTCACTTGTTGACCACCAAAGCCGTATAGGGGGTTGTCAGCAGGTTGCAGAAGGTTCCTGTCAAGCTTCATGCTGTCGAAGGTTGAAGCGAACAAGATGTCAGCGGAGCTTCCTGTATCGACCAGTATTTTGGTGACAGTCCACCCAGCGAGGTTGGTTTCGATCACCATAGCATCGGTGTGAGGGTAATCTCTTAGCTTCATGTCACTGGAATCGAAGGTTATGGGGATGTGAGACCAACGACCGAATCTATGTGGTCCTTCGACGGCCACGTGGTGAACTCGTCTGGCGTGTTCCTTCCTCTGCCGTTTGTTACCATGGTCCTCATTTGAACCTCCGGTGATAGCTAGAATCACACCCGAAGGTTGAAGTTGGATTGTTGATGGTCGTTTGGCTCGGGGCTTCGGCTTTGACAGGTTGTGGTGCTGGTAACGCGGGGATCGGCGGTGGTGGTGGCAGAGCGTTGGTGGCTTGGTGGGTTGTTGGAATTTGGTTTTGGGGGTTGTTGGGTATGTGACTGTGTAAGGTGGGTTTTGGCATTGTGGGATGGTGGTTGGCTGATAAGAGGTTTGGTTGTAGAGTGGGTGATGAGTGTAAGTGGGTTGTTGCGAAGGTAGGCCGTAGTTTATGGGGTATAGTGGTATGGGGGATTTGGTGGGTGGAAACTTGGTTTCCTGGTGTGGTTGATGATTCGGGTGTCTGACGAAGCAGCTTTCCTGGATTCCAGGTATTCTTTTCCCTTGGCGAAGCATTCGCATTGCTTTGTTGTGTGTCCCTTTCCCATTCCACAGAAGTGACAATACATTTTGGTGGGATCTCGCTGCTGGTTCCGCTGATTCGGCGGAGGTGGCAAACCCTGCGGGGCTTGGTGGCTCAGAGTTTGAGCGTCCCGTCTTTGATCCTCGTAATTTGTTGCTTTGCTGATTGCACCGACGTTGCTTTGCTCTTGGCGAAGGTTGCTTTCTCTCGGTTGAGGCCTCGTTTGTGGCTTCTGGTATGACCTCCGAGCATCGGACTTCGCTCGGAAGTCCATGTCTGCTCTACAGTATCTTTCCATTATCTCGTGCAATTCTTCGATTGTATTCGCCGGCTTCCGAGCAAATTTCGAAGAGCACGGGCCGGGGCGAAGGCCGCTGACTGCAGCGAGGATGACAGCCTCGTCGGATATCCCGGGGTTCTTGCTCTGATTTGAATGAACCTC